>CM050424.1:29847660-30402660 GCA_027564155.1 Gymnocypris eckloni scoliostomus
AATGTTACAGTCTTTCAGTGTAACACAATATTTATGTAACAATTCAAACAACATGTTTATTCTGACTTGTACATGTTAAAATATGTAAAAGAATAGGGGAGCATATTCAATTTTATTGTGTTTTAAATGAGTAAAACATTATTATTGATAAATGGGCGAAACCTAGAATAGTGGCACATTTAAAAAGTGTAAAATTACAACTAATTAACATCTGGGGTGAAATTAATTACTATTTTAATATGTCATAAATATATTTTTGTTGTAAATATGCCTGAGTGACAAGAGTGTTACACTTAATTATATTTTATGGCTGTTTTCTGTAAATCAGGGGAAAATGTATGATATTTATTTTTTGCACAGAAAACAAAATTGCAATTAAATTAAACATGTTTTGGGGAAAAACAACAAAAATTAAAGCTGTATTACACTCGTTGCTTTTCTGCGTAAACCCCTTTTCGCCTTTGACCCATGTACATCTATATATTAATATTATATACAAGTATATTTTTCTTACATATAATCATGCATGTGTTTTTATTCATATATACATAACACAAATACGCAGTTCTCACTCATATATTACGTAAACAAAACGTTTATTTTGGATGCAGTTGATCATTTGACAGCACTAATTATATCATTTTAAATTTAGTATTTTTGTTATGCGTTTTTGTCCTTTATATACTTTTGTGCAAATATTTCTATTTAGCTCTAATTCATTTGTATTTGAGTAATTTTCACTTCAGGTTAAACACTGTATTTCAGTTAGTAGCCAAGGCAACGTGTTTAATTTCTGTCTAGCTGCTTTAAGTGTTTAATCTGATATTTATATTTAATATTTTCTGAGCTTTATTTAAATTAACAATTAGTTTTAGTTAACAATAATAATGCTGCTATAGAGCATTGCAAAGTTTGTGTAACATATGTATCAAATGTAACAAAAAATAAAATAATTATTATAATATTAATAAAATAATGATATTACAATTTTTCTAAATTTAGTTTAAGTTTAACTCGTTTCTGTCATTTATATTTTTCCAAATATTTATATTTTAGTACTTGAACTTAAACTTGTTTCAATTCTTTGTCAAGGCAACATTTCTCACTTCAGTTTAAGTGCTTTATGTTTTTTATCTAATATTTATATTTTATCTTAGTTCCGCTTTATTTCATTTAACAAGACATTTTAGTTCAAAAACAACATACAATGAAGCATTGCACAGATTCTGCATTATTCAACTGAACTTCTTTCATTTCAGGTTAATATGTACAGCGCTTTTCTTAAGCATCGTTTTAAAGCAGCTTTACAGAAAGTCCATGTTTCTATATTATAATCACAAGCAGAAAACTGTTGTCTACATGGCAGACTGTACAGTCATCACCCAGATAATGCAATCATATAGAAAGCAACATGATCATAGTATTACAACATATGAAAAAAGCCATTTTTGTATCCTGATCAAGAGTTTTGTCATCCTTGACGTCCGCGCAAGGGTCGGCATCATCATGTGATAAAGAGTATAAATACAGTCAGCTAATGTATTTCTATTTCAGTTTTAGCTTTAGTACTTTTGGTGAATTGCCAGATGCAATGTCAAAACGTGTAATTACTTCAGTTTAAGTGCTTTTCCATCTAATATTTATATTGTATGTAAGCTTTATTTAAACTTACATTTAGTTTTAGTTAACAATAACCACATTGCTGTAAAGCATTGCAAAGATTATCAAATATAACACAAACAGTATAAATAATAAATGTTTAATAAAAACCTAGCATCTTAAATTGGTATCTGGGATAAATAGTTTAGCGTCAGCTGACATGAAGTAAAGCTCAGGTCACGTTACTGGAGTTTGCTTTGTTCTTCGTTGATCTCTGTTAATCTGCTGTGTGTGCAGCTCATGCACTCATTCCTCGAGGAAACCCGACCAGAATCAGATCCGAGTGACTCGTTAAAGACCTCGGGATGCTGACCTGGGTTTGGTGAGAGAGGGCTCATGGGGAATGATCAGGGCTCTATGATATCAGCGATGCAGAACACGCAAACGGAATCGTCATAACAACGGAATGTTCAGTTTAACGCGGAATGTCACGGAATGTGTCAAAGTTTGGATGAATTAATCACAAGTAGGTCATTACACTTAAATCAAATCATGACATGGACTAGTATCTGTAAATATCAAGCTGCAAAAGTCGATTTGAATATGATTCATGCATGTTCTGCGCGTCTCTGTGTGAGTGGTTTTGTGTACTACACATACACTGAAGCACGTGTGATGCTTGCGGTGATTTCAGCGTCTGCCGTCTCAATGAGGATATAAATACATGAACAATATCTCCAAAACTGATCTGAGAGTCACTTCACCAGCATTTTACCATTTAATTTGAGTAAACCTAGCGTCATATCATACACCAAGAACTATTCACGGCAACCCGTCAAAATAACAGTTTGATATAACCTAAAGATATTGTGCCAGAAATAGATATATTACTATTATTTAGTAGAATGTACGTAACTTACTGTTGACAAATAATACAACTTTATTTTTTTAAAGAAATAATTACAAAATATTTGTATTTTAATAGTAATAGTCCTTTATTTGCCAAAAACTGTAATGTTTAATTTTTATTAATTCAAATATAAGTTAAATCAATGTTTTATGCCTTCATCTGATAACCAGTCAAATTTAAATACACAACACAGAGTTTCTGAGGCGGATTTTTTTTTTAAAGGGAACTGTAAGAATAAATAAAAATGGTTTGTATGCATTCAAATAATTAGACATGCTATCAAAAAATTTGGTAACAATAAAACATAAGGTGAGGAAAAAAAAAAAAGTCATATTTTCAACTTTTAATATATTAATGTTTAATTGTATAAGTTACATGATTTTAATTAATTAAACATGGTTTTAATTAATTAAATTGAATTTGACCATTTAAAAATAAAATAAAAAAAAAACGGTATCCAGAAAATGTAACCGTTAAAAACAGAACCCCCCCCCAATAAAAAAGGAATCCAGAAAAATTACAACGGGGGAGAAAAACAGAATTTTTTTTTTACAAAAAATAACGGAATCCAGAAAAATTACAACGGGGGAGAAAAACTGAAAAAAAAAAACTAACAAAAAATAAACGGAAACGGAAAATCCGGAATCCTGAAAAACTTTAATGGGGAAAAATCCGGAATCCTGAAAAATTTAAATGAGGAAAAATCCGGAATCCTGAAAAATTTAAATGGGGAGAAATCCGGAATCCTGAAAAATTTAAATGGGGAAAAATCCGGAATCCTGAAAAATTTAAATGGGGAGAAATCCGGAATCCTGAAAAATTTAAATGGGGAAAAATCCGGAATCCTGATAAATTAAAATGGGGAAAAATCCGGAATCCTGATAAATTAAAATGGGGAAAAATCCGGAATCCTGATAAATTAAAATGGGGAAAAATCCGGAATCCTGAAAAATTTTAATGGGGAAAACCAGAATCCAGAAAAATTGAAATGGAAAAAACGATTTTGTGAAAAATCCGACATATTTGATAGGGCCCTAAGCATGTACCTGTGGGCTGCTCCACCTTTATCCGCAGTCTGAAGTGTGATCCGGCTCGAGTGTCTCCTGGACTCCTCTGACACGACGTCTCCAGCAGACTCACACCAGGTGGCAGCTTCACCTGATAGCTCCTGTCAGGGGTCTGGACGCTCAGGAGGGAGTCTTGTTTCGACTCGATCTTCACATCTGCATCATCCCTGACAGCGTCACTGCTGAGAGGACAAAGGTCAAACATTTATGATCATAAACGTGATTTCAGAGATGTATGTGCATGTAAAACATGCTGCCTCAATGCTAGGGTGTTGAAAAGCATCCACTCAAGTCCCTATAACATTATTTATTATGTTAAGGTGTCCTTGTTATACGTTACATGTACTTACTAACGTTACCAATGAAGTACTGCCATCTGGTGTTTATTTCTGCACCACTGACTGTGTGAGTGTAAGCTACAGCGTCAGAAATGATACACTGTATTGAATACTCCACAGAATATGTTAACAAGTACAGTAAACCGGCTAACGTTACTGTCAGACTTTATTATATGTCGTATTCTCTGGTGTTGTTGCGTCATAGCGTGCATTCCGCATGTATGTATAACGTTACCAGAGCAAAGTAGTAATTAGGCTTTACTGCCAAGTGCCAATACATGTCGTGTACATTGTTTCTCGTTGCTTCACTCACAGACTTTGATGAACCGCTGAACAGAATATTAATAACCGAACGAGCATTAATAGATAAATAAACCCACGCTTTACCGAATGAACAAAAGTCCACTTTGCAGCTTCGGTCTGAGCTCAAGAAAGACGAGGTCTTGTTGCGCAGTCTCTTCCATTTATACACTTTACCAGGAAAAATATATTTATATATATATTACAGAACTGCTTCATTCATCGATTCTGCTGAGGAGGAACCCCACGCGACATTCAAAACAACGTGACTTCCGCGACATAGTCGTGACGTCACGAAATACATTATTTCAAATTAAAAGTCTCCAACGAACCGTTTTCATCGATATTTTATTTTTGTAAATGAACCGTTTTCATCGATATTTTATTTTTGTAAAATGTTAAAAGTATATTATTAGGAAATTAGGTATTTAATTGACACTTACATATACTTTAATACACTGTCCAATCAGTATTTATTATAAAGACAGATATTAACTAAATAAATAAATAAATAACAAATTGTCTAAACGCACGAGAAGGAGCGTGAATACGTTTTATGTATAATAAATATAATATAATATAATAAAATTATATAGTTAAAAATTCACGAAATTAAAATGCTTAAACAAATCAAATTAATTTTTAGGGTCATTTATTAGTTAAAAAATATTGAATGGGGTCAGAATATGTCTTTTGTTGAAGAAAAAATAAAGCCTCTGAAGGCAGTGCTGGTTTGCACATGCGTACTTTCAGCGCGCGGAATTGAGTCGTGACGTCAGGCAGTGCGCGATCACCAGTGGCGGGAGATTTTCCAGTGTTTCGTCGATCTAGTTCGTGTTCAGGAGATAAACATTAGCGAGTAAAATGTGGAACCAAGGTATGTGGTTTAGTAACGAGTTGTGTGTAGCACACTATGGCTCCTAGTCTACTGAGTTTTGCTAACTTGCTAATGAGAATCGTGAGAGCTCAGTTAACGTTAGTCTGTTACTCGCTCTGCAGCCATGCTTGTAGTTCGAGTTGTCTGTTACTGTAGTTGTCTGTTGTTACTCGCACTACAGTTGAGTATGTTGATGTTGTTTTACACATGGAGTGATCTCGAGGGAATTCTAAACGTGATGTTTTGGCAGGTAAATACGGCGAGGCCAGTGTGGCTGGATACACCCAGTCTCCGGGAGGGTTTGGATCTCCAGCCGCCTCTCAGGGAGCAGACAAGAAAGGGGTCAGTCTGCCTCAGCTCCGTATGAAACCTGTCAGGGAGATGTGTCTGTGTATATGTGTTATATATATAACTCAAAAGCGGAATAACAATACACATGCTGCCTAAAGAAGCTTAATTGTATGCATAACTAATTATTAATACAATACAGACAGTGCAGTGCACTTATGCACATTTAAATTCCCAATTCTAGTTACTGTAATGCACGTTATTTGGTATTTCTAACATTTTAAAATGCATTTTTTCATCACGTATTTATGCATTTTATGGTGTATGCTTTGCTTCATCCACAGTTCAAGTTTATGGCTTTCAGATGTTAATACAAAAAGTAGAAATAGCAGTGTTGTTTTCGTTAACTAAGCCTAAAAATATTTAGATAGTTTGCAGTAATTTGTAGTAAAGCTTAAATAAAATGCATATATTAAAACTAGTGCTGTCAAATTATTAATCACATCCAACAAAAATTAAAAATGTTTACATAATATGTGTGTGTGTGTACTGTGTATAAATACACACTCATTCATGTATATATTTAAGAAACATTTTACGTTTATTTATAAAAAATATAAATATATGCAAATGCATTTCAATATTTTCAAGATATATGCTAGTGTCTTTATATATATATATATATACGCAGTACACGTACATATATAATGTAAACAAAAATGTATTTTGGATGCGTTTAATCGGCTAATTAACATAAAAATAATAAAGTAATAAAACAATACTTAATTTTTACAGTATATGTACATTTACTATTTTAAATTTAAATATGTCCCATGCATTTTCTTGACTGGCTTTTGCCGACACGTACATGACGTCCAGCTTTCAAGTCCCGTTTGATTTTCAACCTCAATGCTATCGTCGCTGAAGCAGGGTGACCGTAACGTCTGTTTGTGTGTGTTGTGCAGAGAACTCGAGCGCAGCAGATCGTTCCCTGCACCGTGTCCCAGCTGATGTCTGCGGTGCAGGCGGAGGACGTCTTCAAAGTGGGAGAGGCAGAGATCGCACAGGTGCGTCTGATAGCGTAGATGTACGTCTGCATTGAGCCCTCAAAGATGGGGAACACACACCTGTTTCATGATCTGAAGATAGATCAGCCAATAGACCTTTATCACGGCAGAATCGAAGCAGTGTATCGGTTCCTCCTGTTATATATATTCTGTAATCACCTAGTTCAGGGGTCACCAACGTGGTTCCCGCGCACCTGGTAGCCCTCATGGAGTCTGTGAGTCGCCCGCCAAGCACGTTCAAAGCGCTGGACGATAAACATCATCATATCGAGATTGATACATAATTATGTTAATAATAAGCTAATAATTCGGAAAGCACTAATAATACAAGTCCAACTAATCTTTGTAGTAACCGGTGTGCGGTTTCACATTCTGACTTAAAAACACAACTCGGGAATGGCGCATCCGAGGAGCGTGAATCCAGTAATTACACTCGCTCTGACGACCTTCCGTTAACGAGCTACGCTACTACTACTCCATGGGCTACTAATACTAGCAATGGATTATAAATATACTTAATTATTGTGAAAATACCAGAGATGGCTTGAATAACACAGATAAACTATACATAGTCGTAGTCGAGTGTTTATTGTATTTATTTTATTATTCAAAAGGTTTATCTTCTGTTTACTTCTCCATATCTCTGGAGCTTCATGAGTTCTGCTGCTTCTGTGACTGGATCTGTGGATGTTCGGCGCGAGGGCGTCCTCTCGCGTCTTACATTTACATTTAGTCATTTTGCAGATGCTTTTATCCAAAGCGACTTACAATTGGGGAATACATAAAGCGATTAATCTTGAAGAGGCAAACATACAGAGGAAGTGCCAATAACACTAATCTCAGGCATTGTTCAAATAAGTACAAGCTAGCAAGAGAAAGAGAGAAAGATTTAGAAAAAGTAAATAATAAAATGTATAAAGACTGGTGTAGTCTAGGGTTAGTCTAAGCCCTGTCTGTGAAACCGGGCCCATGTGTTTAGTGCTAATGGCAATCCAATTATTAATTGGTAATTTTTTATAAGTATCAGTTCAGGCACCGCTTAGATATGAACTTCATCTCCAGAGCTGCTCTGAGAGTCACTTCAGCAGCTTTATGTGGTTTCATTTGAGAAAATTACCATCAAGTACACTGAAACTAAAACTGAAAGACCTTCACGACAAACCGCCAAAATAAAAGACTGGATTAACTTTTGTATAGATTATATATATTTGACTTTTGTAATATATTTTGACCGATTATATTACTACTGTATACCAAGATGGATAGTGGATAGGCCATGTTTTAAGTTAGAAATTTTTTTTTTGAGAATAAATAGCTCATTAAGTCTTTATGTATTAATTATTTGGTGCTATTGTGAAGACTAAATATCTAAATGACTATGAAACCGCAACTGCTTTGTTTACAGGGTTACCGGGGTAACGGCAGCTGCTTTGTTTACAGGGTAACGATAGCATCGGCGCCCTCTAGTGGCGAATGTGCGTTTCATTCACCGCGTCTCCTTCACTCGCTCCGCCTTCTCATCTGTGCTCATTTAAATTAAACCGTTGTGTTTTTAAAGTTCAGTAATCATATGAGGCTGTATCGTTGTTTTTCCATAAACGGAAAAAATGAATAACATTTGTTAGTGGCTACTGTATAAGTTAGGCTGTTTTGTATTTTGAATTCGCACTCATACGCCTAAATATATTTTCCAGTTCGCACACTATCTATTTTTAGACGCAAATGCACGCACTGTCGAGCGCTGACTCAACTGAACTTGTAGATTTAATCCAACAGAAGCAGATCTGAGAAAGCTGTGGCCCGTAAACGTGCGAGATGATTTCACCACACAGTGCTGCACGGTGTGCGAGACATGAATAAATGAGATTTTAGCCATTATTCTGTCATTTTTCATTGACAGTCATTACACTGTGCAATTCACACATTTTAATTAATACACTCGCTCTTAATTAATATTCAAAGTCTCACTGTCAACGCATTATACTGTTTAGATTAATTAGCCTAAATGTTTAATAATTGATAATATTTAAGTAAAAATTCAAATTGAGGGCAGTGTGTGCCGATATCTCTGAGAAAAGTGCATGTGGCTGCTCTTCATGAATGTTCGGGAATTTGACCCGCAGTAATACTCACAGGGTTTACGCTGTCATGAAAAACCTGGAAAAGTCATGGAATTTTAAAACGGCAATTTCCAGGCCTGGAAAAGTTTTGGAAAACTAAATTAACCCAGAAAGTTTTGGAAAAGTCATGGAAATTTGTTTCACATTTGAACATGTTTTAGTTGATAATATATATATATAATAATATTGGTTAAATTACAATAGTTAACGTTCACGCGATCCGTCACGTGATGTTCTCTGCGTGGGGTAACGGCAACTCGCAGATGTAGCTAGTATTATGTACGTTAGTAAACTCACGCAATGCCAGGAAAATGCAGATTTCGAAATGTATGGATTCAGGATGAAAAATATAAGGGGTGGCTTGAGAAAGATCAGGACCCGGGACGTGCAAAATGTACTCTGTGTCGTAAAACGTTCGACATTGTCTGCGCTGTCTAGCCATGCTAAAGGTGCAAAGCACCAGTCTGCTGCTGCAGCTGCGTGCGCTACAGCTCCCAACCCGATCACTGGCTTTTTCACTCGTGTGACTGACGTGACACCCGCTCCCAACTGCGGTGCTTCCCTTTCAGCCACTGTAAAACAAGGGACCATTCTGAGTGCCGCGTCCAGAAACGAAACCCTAACTGCAGAGGTACTGTGGGCGCTAAAGGTGGCTAATTCGCACTATTCCTACAAGTCCTGTGAAGACACAGGCCAGCTTTTTCAGAGTATGTTCCCAGACAGCAAGATAGCAGCCAGCTTTGCATGCGGCGAACGCAAGTGTTCATATTTATGTACTTTTGGACTGGCTCCTTATTTTAAGAAACTGACTTTGGCAGATGTATCGAAGCAAAGCGTCTATGTTATGCTGTTTGATGAAAGCTTGAATCACTATTTACAGTCTAAACAGTTAGACATGCATGTCAGGCTATGGAACGGGTCCGAGGTGAAAACTAAATACATCGGCTCAGAGTTCATGGGCCACTCATCAACTCAAGACATCGCTGAGAAAATGAATAACTTGCTTTCAGAGATCGGAATCAAGAATCTTGTCCAAATCTCAATGGATGGACCAAACGTTAATTGGAAAGTATTTGAAATACTCCAGAACCAAATGCAGAATGATGCGGGAAAGTCACTAATTAGCATCGGTTCGTGCGGGTTGCATATACTGCACAATGCGTTCAGAAATGGGTGTAAATCCACCGGATGGGAGGTCGTGAGCAAAACCAAAGAGCTGATCGTAGACTTCAGGAAGAGACAGCAGCGGCCCTACACTCCTCTTATGATCAGTGGGACCCCTGTGGAGAGGGTGAGTAGCTTCAAGTACCTCGGTGTAAACATCTCTGAGGACCTGACATGGACTACACACATCCAAACACAGGTGAAGAAAGCCAGGCAAAGGCTGTACCATCTGCGACAGCTGAGGAAATTCAGGGTCTCACCAGCTATCCTGAAAACTTTCTATTCAGGGGCCATAGAAAGTGTTCTGACTCAGTGCATCTCAGTGTGGTATGGTAATGCCTCAAACCAGGACTGCAAAGCTCTGCAGAGAGTTGTGAGCTTAGCTGAGCGCATCTCAGGGTCTGCTCTCCCCTCTCTGCAGGACATCTACCTCAAACGCTGCAGAAGCAGAGCTGCTAAAATCATCAAAGACTCAACTCACCCCGGTAACTGTCTCTTCTGTTTACTGCCATCTGGCAGGCGCTTCAGGAGCATGATGGCAAAAACTGAGAGACTGAGGAGGAGCTTCTTCCCTCAGGCCATCAGGCTCCTTAACACAAACCCTGTTCCATAAACTTTCACAAGACTCATTATTATCTGTAAAAAAAAATAACAAAATAACAAAAACATTCATATTCTCATCATCCGTATTGCCGCTATGTGTGCATACCCAGTACAACCCGTTGCACATCCCTCTCATTCCTCCTGTTTATACTAATGTTTATTAAGTCCCATATACTGTTTTTGCACATCCTATTTGTTTTGCACATCTTACTGTTTTACTGTTTTGCACTTTTCTTTATTCTATTGCACATTTTACTTTTTATTTCTTTTTTTACCTATATATATATGCTCTTGTGTGGTGTTACTTTTATATAATTTGTTTTTATTATTATTATTATATATATATTTTTTTTTTATTATTCTTTGCACGGTCCACTGAGCGGACCTGATTTGACCTACATTTCACTTTTGATTATACCCTGTATAATTTATCATGTGACAAATAAAGAAACCTTGAACCTTGACCTTGTTGAACACGGACTCTCTAGCTTGTATTGGCTGTTCCATGATTGCCCTGCCCGTCATGAAGATTTTATGACAGCAACCGGTTGTAAAACGCCCATGCTTAAGTTTTGTAAGCACCGGTGGATTGAGAATGTCAACGTGTCCGAAAGAGGAATGCTACTCTGGCCCCATGTCAAACAATACATCCAGATGGTAGAGAGAGGTGAACTACCCAATCCAAAAGTAAAGTCATTTGAAGAGGTGAAGATGCGCTGTGCTGATCCTCTCTTCCCAGTAAAAGTGGGAATATTCAACAGCATTGTGAGAGAAATCGACCCCTTCCTCACCATCTATCAGTCTGACCAACCCATGCTGCCCTTTCTCTCCGGTGATATGTACAAACTGATTAAAGGTAAGCATAAACATGGGTTGTGTGATAGCTAATAATGTTTAATTCTATACACTGCAGTAATTAGAAACGCACGCAAATATATATATTTTTTTTTACTTTTTTCCATTTTATAATCTAGAGCCAGATGTTGAATACGTTTAAATAGTTATAAAAATAGAAAGTTTTTGTGTTACGAAATGTCCCATGCAGGGCAGTGGAATGAATAAAACACTCTCTAGAGATGCGTTTTTATTTTAAAGAGCTATGAACTTTTTATGACATTTTGTGACATTTACTGACCAGACTGCAAAGTTTTTTTTTTTGCCAACCACATTAACTGAGGAAGGCGCTGGCACAACCACTTGTTGTTATTATTATATTTATATGAAATTAAAAAGTTAAAGTAATCTGTTTATTACTTTACTATTACTGTTACTGTTTAGACCATTTAATTGGGTTGTTTTTAGTTAACAGTTCATGTAATATTCATTCTTGTAGTTTAATACATTTATTGATAGTTAAAAAATAATTAAAATGTAAGTTGTTTTTACCTCAAAAGATACATTTGTAAATTGTATTTATCTTGTAAATTTCAAATTAAGTTATCAAAACTGAAGAATAAAATCACTGGACTTTTTTCACAGGCATCATGGGACGATTTCTGAAGGAAAAGCATTTGCAAGAGGCCACATCCATTTACATTTACATTTACATTTATGCATTTAGCTTTTATCCAAAGCGACTTACAATTGCATTCAGGTTATACATTTTTATTAGTACGTGTTCCCTGGGAATCGAACCCACAACCTTTCGCTCAGCTGACACAATGTTCTACCACTGAGCCACACGGGAACAACAACTAAAGCTCCTCCATGTCCCTTTTCAAGACAGCAGTCTGCACAAGGACAGTTCTCAGATTGATATTGGATTTGCAGCAGAAGCCACCCTGAACCAACTCAAGTCTTCCAAAAACATTTCAGACAGGCAGAAACTAGAGATTAAGATGGACTGCAAGAAACTCTTGATCACACTCCTTGAGAAGTTGCTGAAAAAGGCCCCAGTGCATCACACGTTAGTGAGAAGCATGCAGTGTCTTGACCCGAACACTGAACTCAAATGAGAAGGATGTTGCACATACTTGCTGAAGCTAAACATGTAAATGAGGCAGTGTGTGACGATATCCTTAGAGAGTTTAGAGAGTTTTGCCATTTGGCTGCTCTTCAGGTTAAGTTCAGGGAATTTGACCCCAAAATCGCTCGAGTGGACACCCTGCTGTATGAGACAATGGGAACAAAACCATCATTTTCCCGAGTGTGGGATGTGGTGAAGATTCTTCTTGTTTTATCACATGGGCAGGCAAGCGTTGAAAGAGGTTTTTCGATCAACAAAGAATTAATAGTTGAGAATCAAAGGGAAAGATCTCTGGTGGCTCAGAGGCTCATTGTTGACCATGTCAGATCTGTAGGGGGCGTAACCAAGGTGGAAATCACAAAGGAGCTGCTCCTTTCTGCTGCTGGAGCCAGGCAGAATTACCATGGGTACCTGGATGAAGAGAAGAGAAAGAAAGAACAGCAAGCTGTTGACTTGAAGAGGAAGGCCCTCACAGATGAGCTGGAAGATTTGAAAAAGAAGAGGGCTAGGATGGAGGCAGACATTTGTGCTTTTGAGAAATCAGCGGATGAATATGCTGACAAGGCTGAATCTTCAGGCAAACTGACCTTAATCACCAAATCCAACAGTTTCCGCCGTACTGCAAAAGAAAAAAAAGCATCTCTGCTCAAAATTGAAAAACAGATTGATGAGAAGCTTACAGAAATGAAAAAATAAATGTATTGATTGTTTTTGGGGGATGTAGAATTCAAATAAAGGTGTTACCATACCTTGTTAAAGACCGTTATCCAGCGAGGTTAATTTATGGCAGTTAAAGTTAAGGACAATGTTGCTGGACACTTTTATTTATTTTTTAGTTTAACATTGTTGATTTATTTTAATTATCTCCCATGGATACGTCAATCCATTTCTAAGGGGTTCTCAGGGTTTGATGTACTATTTAATGTAACTGTGTTACTGTGCAATCGTTATTTAAATAAATGGTTATTTTGTATTCTAAGCTACAAAGCTAGTCATTTATTTTAGTAAAAATATGCTGTTAGTAAAACATGGATTTTTGTATACATAGACATTTCATGAAACATTAGGTCATGAATATTTACCTCAAAGTCATGGAAGTCATGGAATTTTATTGGTAAAAATGTGTACGAACCCTGTACTCAGATTAGAAACGATGGCGGAGAAGAAAGCATCGCATTTCTGGGAAAAACACAACTCGCTGCCGCCAGTCTCTGTTACCCTCGTCCAGAAACGGCGAGTAGAACGCGAACGACGGCAGCGTAGGCAAACGAATTGCCATCATTTCTATGTTGCGCGAAAAAAGCATGGAATACAACCATACAAAAGTGTTTTGCATTAGATGTAACAGCTGCCAGTAACACACCTGCTCTTTCTGAGTCCATCATTTGTGCTGTGCAGTGTGGTATGTGAAATAATGGCAGTAAAAAAATAACCACAATTCTTAGAGAATAATAGAAATTGCATGTAAACGGGAGCGAAGAGCTTTGCTCTTGGCATGTAAACATCATAATGCAATTAAATCCATAATTCATTATTTGTTTGCCTGTAAACGCAGCTCAAATAGAGGCGTGGAAACATGTCTGCAGTGTGGAAGCATTTAAAGCTGTCCGAGAAAAACACAAACATAATTACAAGCACCGACAGCGAGAGACTGCTTAGTCTCTGATGAGCAGAGGGAGGGTGGTTGCTGCTGGTTACTGTATGATGATTAAAATCACCAAATGGCCTCAAACGATTAGTTAATAAGGTGCAGAGTATTTTGTAAAACACGCACGAGTTGCATGTATTCTGACAGCGCTGCTCGAGCTTGTGTGAGAAGTGTGTGTGAGAGGTCGTGTGTGTGCGTGCGTGTGTGTGTGTGTGTGTGTGTGTGTGCGTGCGTGTGAGTGTATGAGAAGTGTGTGTGTGTGCGCGTTGTGTGAGAAGTGTGTGTGCATGTGTGTGAGAAGTGTGTGAAGTCATGATGCTCTGAACAGATCACACATGAACAAACTCATCCCTTTTCTTAAATGTTTTAATCTCTTTTCTGCATCATTTTCACTAAAGTATCTTTGCATATTTAAAAAAAAAGCAGGCTGCACAATGAACCTTTTTATAATTGTGATCATGATTTCAGTTTTTCTCGCTGACGCATTATCGCCTGCAAATATTTTCACACTGGTTATATCCTGAAGACGTTTCATTTTACATTTGTGTTATCTTGCATCAATATCAAGCGTTCATAGTTGCGGTTTACAAATACCAAGAATTGAAATCCCCTAATAAGAGCTTTTATATTTAATATTTAGGAGGATCTATTGACAGAAATGCTATATAATATACACAACTGTTTTCATAAAGTGTATAAAGACCTTCCATAATGAACCGTTATGTTTTTATTACCTTAGAATGAGCAATTTCTATCTACCTACACATACACTAAAACGACGGCTTAAACGATTAGTCGACAATATAGACAGTAATAAATTGTCAACAAACATTTTGTGATGTTGAGTAGTCGTTTGATCTCATATGAGCTAATAATGTAAGAGTCTGTGATACTGCGGTTTGACCAGTGTGTGGCGCTGTAGAGACTAATTCAGCTCTTCTGGATGCATTTCAAGAGAAGATCGCCAAATGCCATTTTTTTCTGGCATAAAAACATTAAATTAATTTATTCTACGGGGCCGTTGAATGCTTGAATCTGATTGGCTGACGAACGTTCTGAGGTGTGCAATTATTTTCAGGGAAACGCACGGCGAACGTAGTTCCAGTTCCCGCTTTACATGTCTGTATCACTTCTCCAAATTTCATTTCAAAGGTCTTAAAACAGCAAAATAACCAAAACCAACAACGACACTGGCCAAACAAATACAGTAAACAAAAGGATAAAATCGACAGATCTTGTCCATGTTTTTGCCACTAAATTGTTTTATTATGTACGGAAAGCACATAGCCTAACGTTACTCTCTCTCTCCCGCTCTCGGTCTCTCCCTCACAGACGCCATAACGTTATAGTTAGCACACACGTTAACATAAGCGCTAATGTAGTTAGCACTACTCTGACAAATTTATCAGTAACATAGTTTAAGAACTTGAAAACTACATGACTTCTCACAAGCGAGGTAACAACAACGGCTCTGTTTGTGAAGAAAAGGAACTTAAATTCTCACTATAGACTTTGCTGCCGATCACTGACTCACAGAGATAACATTAATCTCTCTCTTGCTCTCTCGCTCGATCTCGCGCTCTCCTCTCGCTCGCTCTCTCTCTCCTCTCTCGCTCGCTCTCCTCTCGCTCTCCGCTCGCTCTCTCCTCTCGCTCTCTCGCACCATCACACGGAGCGGGTCTCGAACCCGGGTTTCCGGTGCGGGAGGCGGGCGCTCTAACAAGGAACGCCAAAGGCTACAGCCTCTAGCATCAATCGGTTAAACACCACCTTTACTGGTATACACATCTGTTACATTGACATCCCACAGTGGGTGATAGCAGCGCCACCTGAGAACCTTCTTTTTTTGTTGTTTTTTGTGATTTTCTTTGTCCAGTCTGCGTTTTCTACCCCCAGGTGTAGGTCTCACTGGCTCATCCAGGCCATCAAAAGTGTTATTAGAGTTTAAAGCACTCATTTTGAAGGCTGAGCACAAACAAACGCTTCAAAGCGTCGCCGTGTTGGATTGCATCGAACAGTTCTGATTTATCGAGAGGATATATCGCATTTAGGCTAAAAACAGGTTCGGCGCTTATAGCGGTTTGGAAAAGAACTGCATCTTGCAGTACATTTTAAACAAGGAAATATAGCGATTTGGCATGAAACATTGATGGAGCAGTGAATAGGTTCAGTACACAGCAAAATGGCATGAAGAACTCATTTTTTTATTTGGCGTTTATCGCGTTTTGGAAAAGAGCTCTTCATATATATATATATATATATATATATATATATGTGTGTGTGTGTGTGTGTGTGTGTGTATATATATATATATATATATATATATATATATGTGTATATATATATATAACTTAGTTATTAGCTGCATTAGTCTATCAACGGCTGAAACGGTTTAAAATGACGTGTTGGAATTAGCGAGGGAGGTGATAAATGAGATGAGGAAGAAATAATCCTACTCACAATAGCGATTGAAGTAGAAAAAAAACGGATGAATGCTTTGAAATATATAATCTGATCGATGTCTTTAAGTGTGGCAACCATAGTATAAGAGGAATAATTGATTCCGAGCCGTTGAATTATTAGAAAAATATATAACAACGCCTCGGTGTGCATTATTTTTCTAATAATTCAACGGCCCGTCATCAATTATTCCTTACTTATCTTTTAATGAATGAAAATTAAACAAATCTTAATTTTTGGAAAATAAAAGGGATTTAATATTATAATTAAAACATTGAAGACATATTGTATGATTATTCCTTAAGAATAAGGGTTTAATAGGCTTAGTAGTAGTAGCCTTTTACGTACGTGCCACTGAACAATATTAATATATTTCTGCCCAATATAGTAAAACCAAACTTTTATTTTGACGGGTTGCCGTGAATACCTTTACATTTCTGTGTGTATATGACATGATGAGGATCGTTTTACTCAAATGAAACGGTCAAATGCTCGTGAAGTGACGCTCAGAGCAGTTCTGGAGATGTTGTTCATGTGTTTATGTCCTCATTAGTGAGGCAGCAGACGTTAATATCACCGCAAGCTTCACGCGCACTTCTGTATGAGTAGTAAACAAACATACATTAACAGAGACAGGCAGAAGTCATATGTAAATAGTGTGTGTGTGTGTGTGTGTGTGTGTGTGTGTGTGTGTGTGTTAGTGATGCGCGGATGAGCTAAAACGTCACCCGAATCCGTAGCTTCAAATATATTATCCACCCACCAACCAACCGCACCTATATTTTTGTCTGATTTAGATAACCGCACCCGATCGTCACATTCAGGGTTCATACGGACATGAAAAACCTGGAAAGTCATGGCATTTTAAAACAGCAATTTCCAAGCCTCCTGCATCGATTTGGAAAAATAAATGAACCCAGAAAGTTTTGGAAAAGTCATGTTTCATAATTCTCTCTACAATAGAATTGTGTTTAACCAGGCTCCTGAGTTTCGGTGAGGGATTGCAAATATATTCCTGCAGGTTTCGACTTAAAATGAGGGAAATTACTGTAAAACATTTATTCAATACAGTGTATATAGGTTAGATGAGTAAATAAATTCACACAAACCCTCAGATCAAATCAGTCACTGAAAACAGCGCGAGTGATTCAGCACCGATCTTCTCTCTTTGACCTTCTCTTCACATCGGCGCATCTAGAGCTGAACGCTGCGATACAAGACCTTAGCTCACGTTTCGGTACAGTTGACATAATTGTCAATAGCCTAATCGGTCATTGTTGCATCGTCACAAAAATGTATTATTTGCACGTCTTTTTAAGCCTTTTGTTACTCGCACTCTCCAGAGGCGCTTTTGTGTGTGTGTGTTTGTGTGCGTGCGTTAGGCTTGCCGCGATAGACGGTGATGACGGTTATACCGGTGTTAAGCCGCAACACCGTTATGTCACTTGCCCACCGCGGCACCGTCCCTCACCGTCGTTTAGATTTTTTTTTATAGTAATACAAATAATTTGTGCACCGAACGAACGAGAGTCTTGCATCACAGCAGTTTAGGTCTGCATTACCGGCTGTCCCGACCAGATTTCTTGCACCGTGGGATTAAAAGAATTTCCTGAATAAAACGCGGTAACGGTTGGTAACTCTGGTGCAATTTGAACGGGAGCGGGCGGTCTAACAATATCCCGTTCCCGAGGTCCTTTCAAAATATCATATCTGCGCTTTATTCTTATCGAGCTCCGGTACAGCCTGCACTCGGACCGTTATGCGCGCGCTGCATGACATGTATGAACCAGTGCTTCGTTTTATTTGCGGGGTCTGAGCACAGCATGTGTAACGATGCTCAGAGCAGGCTAGCAGATATAATATACGGCTCTCAGACAGAACAGACAGGTTGTGATGAGTGACAGAGCAGAATAAAGATGGAGTGTGAATGTGATGTCCTTGAAGGACGTTCAACTCGTCTTTGCTTTTTTCTTTTTTTGTATTATGCTTATTCTATCATTTTAAATGACAGACTGTGTCGAATTTATTTATTTTTCTCTGCTGCACTTTTCACTGTGTTAACAGCAAGATGTTAAATTAATTTAGTGTTTTGACAAGACTAATAAAATAGCTATTAGGCTAAACCTACATTTTTTCCTATTGTGTTGTAGGCTGAATGTTAGCATAAACTAATTATATCCTGACAAAACGAATAAAAATAGGGATTACAATTTTTATATAACTTTTTTTTCTCTCTTTATTCCGTGTTGGCAGCAAAATGTTATTGACATTTATCAGTCAATAAATTCAAGACTCTTTACAAGACGAATAAAATAAATACAATTTTGTGCAGACTACACTTTTATTTGTTTGCCTAGTTCTCTTTCTTTCAGCAGAAATGTGAACAAACAGAATATATCGCGGGAGCGGGTGTGTGCGGAATAAAACCTAAAACAGTCCCACGCAGACCTCTACATCACTGATCAGATTTCATTTATCACGTAAAGAGAGATGACTGACAAGAAGAGTGAGGTGACACAGACAAGAAGAGTGAGGTGACACAGACAAGAAGAGTGAGGTGACACAGACAAGAAGAGTGAGGTGAGACAGACAAGAAGAGTGAGGCGAGACAGACAAGAAGAGTGAGGTGACACAGACAAGAAGAGTGAGGTGACACAGACAAGAAGAGTGAGGTGAAACCGACAAGAAGAGTGAGGTGAAACAGACAAGAAGAGTGAGGTGACACAGACAAGAAGAGTGAGGCGAGACAGACAAGAAGAGTGAGGCGAGACAGACAAGAAGAGTGAGGCGACACAGACAAGAAGAGTGAGGCGACACAGACAAGAAGAGTGAGGCGACACAGACAAGAAGAGTGAGGTGAAACAGACAAGACGATGCGGAAGAGTTTCAAAACCAAATGTAAAAGCGCCCGTTTTAAGCCTGTTGACTTCTGAGTCTGACATTAATCTAAGTCAAGGAGAAAACTCACCGAGATCTACCAAGTGAAAAGTAAATAAATGATAAAATAAATATTAAATAAAATAAATAATTAAAAAGGCTTGTTGGGATGCATCTTTATATTGCATTAATTTAATAATAATAAATAAAATATTTGTTTAATATTATTCACTATTCACGACGCCATCAGTAGTTCCTCTGTAACATAATGCACATTAACACCACTGATCCTCACAAACTTCTCCAAACACACGCGAGCATCCGTTATAAAACACTCGCTGTATTCAAGCGGAAATATGAGTGAGCCGAGAGCGCACATACACGGTTCGTTTGCGCATCATTTATAACGGACATAACGCCTAATGCACGATCATGTCACTGTAATCATCTTTACCCTGATTACAATAGTCGTCCATCAAAACTTTAGGCTACTAGTGTGACACTGGCTTCTTTTATCCAGCTGAGAGATGTAGTTTGAGTATCATATGATTATACAGAGTTTTTGAGCCATCGTTCAGTCTGTATTACACACGATGAGAACCATATTTCTCCTCCTAAACAGAATACGTAGAGAGGTGGTACTGTTATTTATTTATTTATAGGCTATATATTTTTTTTACATGACTTAACATGCGAGTCATAATATTAGTGAATATATTATATTGTAGTTTTATCTCTCGCCCCCCCCCCGGTTGAGAAACACTGACCTAAAGCGTGATCTTCCAGCATTGTCTTCGTGATCGATCTATTGGGCATCCCTGCTCTAAGTGATGTTTAAAAAAAAAAATGTTTCTCATTTATTTGAGAATTTATTGGCTGATTTTTATTTTATTTAAACAGTGCTTGACGCAGAATTACCGCTGATATTAAAGTCAAAGTAAAACGCTCACGGCGCTTACAGGCTATTGTAAGCTTTATTTTTGTCTTGGTCAAGTGACTTGATGGCTTTGTCTGGATTTGTCTAGGTAACCATTGTTGGTGTGATCAGAAGCACTGATAAATCCACCATCAACATCCAGTATAAGGTGGATGACATGACGGCAGCTCCCATGGATGTGAAGCAGTGGATCGACACAGAGGTACGGCTTTTGATGGATTTGAACATTGAAATCATATTGAAATTTGATTTATAAAACGGATTTTTCGGTCCTTATTAATTATTTACTTATTTATGTATTTCTATTATTTCCAGAAGTCCAGAAATGTTATGTTTTCAGGCACTGTGTCAGATTATTTGTTTATTTATGTATTTCTATTATTTCCAGAAGTCCAGAAATGTTATGTTTTCAGGCACTGTGTCAGATTATTTGTTTATTTATGTATTTCTATTATTTCCAGAAGTCCAGAAATGTTATGTTTTCAGGCACTGTGTCAGATTATTTGTTTATTTATGTATTTCTATTATTTCCAGAAGTCCAGAAATGTTATGTTTTCAGGCACTGTGTCAGATTATTTGTTTATTTATGTATTTCTATTATTTCCAGAAATGTTATGTTTTCAGGCACTGTGTCAGATTATTTGTTTATGTATTTCTATTATTTCCAGAAGTCCAGAAATTTTATGTTTTCAGGCACTGTGTCAGATTATTTGTTTATTTATGTATTTCTATTATGTCCAGAAGTCCAGAAATGTTATGTTTTCAGGCACTGTGACAGATTATTTGTTTATTTATGTATTTCTATTATTTCCAGAAGTCCAGAAATGTTATGTTTTCAGGCACTGTGCACTTTGCAAGACAGGTTAATCTCAGTGGTCAGTTTTTGAAACAGACATCACAATGTCTTGAATAAATACAAATACTGTTACACACAGGTCTACATCAAGATATATCGTAGATCCAATTGTCTGGCAATGAATAGAGTAGACTATTTCAGAATCACTGTATCATGAATATGATGGACACAATTGTATTGTAGTTGCGAGTACGCAATTATTCAATATATATTTAATTATTCTTGCCTCACTAAATGCCGCAAAGTGTCCTCTTTGGTGTTATGGAAATGGCCACCCTACAGGCAGTACTGCAAAATATATATTTTTTCGGTATATTTGATCAAATAAATAAAGACTTGATGAGCAAAACATATGCAATGTTTAAAAACATTAAACATTTATCTTCCTTTAATTTATTTATATAGCACTGTATAAATACAACTAAGTTGCCCAAAGTGCTTTATAAAATAGACACCACACCAGCAATAATACCTCAACATAATGATAGAACAAACAAACTTCATATATCAAATATATTTAGATGTGGTCTTTGTGCTCAAATGCAGCAAGTGTGGCTTTAGAGCAAATGGAGGGGAATCCCTCCACATTGTGTGTGTGTGGGTCATTTTAGACTTGTATTATCTCACCTAAATGTTTGTTCAGTCAGTATGAAACCATCTTGCTTGGTTTCACAATACTCAATTAATGATTGTAAACTGGGTTTGGTGTGATTCGAATACGTTTCTTTCATTTTAAAACAGCATTTTATAATGAATACGATTTATGTTTACTCTGGCGTTTCAGAAACGATTTCACTACACAACCGAAAACACATGTCACATGACCATTCATGCAGGTACAACCATAGATATGTATAGGTAGATACCCTATTATTTAGATGGCGGATGCGTCTGCGTGCTTGGAGCGGTCGAATGGGCAATCTACCTATACATATCTATGGGTACAATAAGGAGCATGATGTTATTGTTTACGCCATTAAGTCATTAAGGATACGCAAAGCGGATGTGGGCAGCCATGCCATCGTTTTCAAAAGTCTCCATTGTTTTTATTAATGTCATTACACTTTATTTGCTCTGTTTTATTTTGTGAAACCTTACCACGTATATGGAATAACCATTTTATAAAAGCAATAATCCCCGTGAAGCCGTGGTTTACTGTGAATTGTAAACCATTGTAACCATAACAATGCCCCTTAGCTGCTATTAATTCACTGTAGACCACGGCTTTTTGGGGCTTATTGGTTTACTTTCAGGGAGTAAAACAGGGCTATTGTAGTTAACTGAAACCATTAACAATCATATGTGTTACTTGTTGCATGCATGCGTGCGTGCGTGTGTCTTGGTCTTAAAGAGGTCTATAAAAACTCTTACATTTACTTGCATCAAACCTGCAGAAACCCTGATCAAGTTCTTTAAATGTCTTTATCTAGAAACCAAAGTCATGGAAATGTACTGATCAAAAAGTATGTGAACCCTGAGGTAAATAACCTTCATATATTTATTCATAAATGTTTTTGTTTTTCCAGGACATGGGTGTGGATAACTCGGTCATTCCTCCAGGCACTTACGTCAAAGTCTCCGGCAACCTCCGCTCTTTTCAGGTGAGAACTTGTGTGCAATTAATGAAAACCTCAATTAAAGTGCTGTTTTATATGCGCTTAAGTTTAAGTGTGAATGGGATTGTTGCACTATTTAATTATTCAAATATAATTCCCTGTGCATTGTGCAGTTTGAGTAATGATATCATTTATTTTGCTTCATGCAATAAAGATCACTGTTTTTATTCCTCTGCTGGAGACTGTTAGTGAGCAGCCCTCGTGCACTATTTAAGTGTGTATCTTCAAATCCAGTAACCCTACTTGCCCATTGGCCTCTATCATCATAGCACCCTACACATCTTCAGTTATATCCTCCTGGGACCCAGCTGTGGAGTTTTTGCCTCTGTGGTGGACATTATATTTTAGTGCATGTCCTGTACAGAATACATTCAGGGCTTCATAGAGATACTAAATGATTGGTAGTTTCACCATGGCCACACCCTCTACTAGGTCTTTAAAGATGGCTAAATTTAATTTAGTGAAAAATGTTACATCCTTAAGGAAATATGATTATATTTTGTAATTGTCATTTAAATCTGAATCATTTTTAAATTGTTTGTCATAAAGCAACATCTCAGGAAAATGTTATGGGTTTTCAAATTCAAATAGGACTTGCTATTATGAAACAGGACATCATTTCATACACGTCCACTGTAGAGGACACCAGGACTAAAAGCATGTTTTTTACGCATTTTGGGAGACATAACAATTGAATAGGAAAATTAATTATTTACCAATTGTCTTATTAAATATTAGATATTATTATGCAAATCTGGCAATTTATTACTCCCATTATGACCATTGTTTTTTCAACATGCTGTCCCAACAGCAACACATTAATATGCTAATTAGATACACTGTTTAATGGGAAAAACTGTTTATGGATTTTTTACACACATATTGCATAAAACAAAATGGTTTATCAAATCATTTTTTATATATTTTCTAACATAGTTGAGAATCATCCTTAAACATAGTATAGAATAAAAAAAATCCTGAAACCTAAAAATTGATTGGTGATTTAAAAAAAAAATCTCATAGTTTTGCCTTTTTGATGTCTATTCATGCCATTTTATTTTTAGAAAAACCAAGTCCTAGTGTCCTCTACAGAGGACATCGAAAAAAATATTAATAAAATATAATTTTTCAAAAATGTTATTTTTCTATGTTTTTCTTAATATTGTCTAAACAATGTTATGACATGAAAAAATACTAAATTCACAAAACTGTGTTCTCAAGAGGATATATATGTGAATGGTATATAAAACACTTGGTCTCATTGCAGAATAACCGGTCGTTGGTTGCGTTCAGCGTCCGAGTGCTGGAGGACATGAATGAAGTCACTTCACACATGCTGGAGGTTGTGAGCGCTCATATGCAGCAGAGCAAACCACAGAGCATGGTGAGCCTAGCATATGCTTCTCACACTACACTTCTGCTTTCCTCTTGCTCACGCTAGGGCTGGGCGAGATGTGCAAAAACTCATATCTCGGCTGATTTGCGGTATGCAGTATATATCTCTGTATTTTGTATTTGGATTAAACAAATAAAGTGCATCTAGGCATATATTGTGTGCAAAAAAGGGTTAAATCACATTACATTCTAACATTGCCATCTAAAAACAGAAGTTAAATTGACTCAACTAAAATTAAAATAATAAAAAAGCAGACTAATTGAGTTAAAAGGCTATTTTGATTACCCCATTAGTCCCTTTACAGTTATTGCTATCATACAAATATACTTACTTACTTGTAGGTGTAATATCCTACATATGACACATTTATTGCACAAATAAGTTGAGAGTTGAGTTTCCGTGTGTACCTGATGGTAGTTTTTCTCAAATGAAATGGTGAAATGCTGGTGTAGTGAGTCTCAGGACAGCTCTGGAGATGTTTTTATATAGTGTATTTATATAGTGAGATGCAGAAGAGCGTCATGCGTGCTTGAGTTTGTGCAGCAGACCAAACTGTGACACGCAGACTTCTTCTAAAGACTGCGTTTTGCACTGTAATGTTCACTCTCTAGTGCAATACATGACTTAATTGTACAGCTCTACGTTTCATTTTATTCATCCAAAATCATAGGGCCCTAAATAATATAAACTATCATATTGAAAAAACAGCTAAATGTTGACCTGGCCAATATATCTCTCTCACTGTTTCATTGTGTTTGCATGAATGTTTGTTTCTCTGTTGTGACTAGTGTGTTTGGTAATCGAAGCTCTCTGTTATAGATAGGAGGAGGTACAGGAGCTAACATAATGCCCACGACACATACTAGCATGAGCATCGTGAGCTCCACAGGCAGCTATTCTGGTGCTAATATGATGCTCGTCAATGGTTTGAGTGCCAACCAGAATCAGGTGAGTCAAAATTAATCTGCTGCCGTTCAAAAGTGCAGGATCAGTCATACCTTTTAATGTTTTTTTTTTTTAAAGATGTTTCTTCTGCTCATCAATCTGCATTTATTTGATCAAAAATAAACAGTAATATTGCAATAAAAAAAAATAATCTGGTTTAACATACTGTAAAAGATCATTTATTCATGTGATGCAACGCTGAATTTTCTTACGCTGCTGGTTTAGGGTTAGTTTTTTCTTGTAATTGATCTAAAGTGATAGTAAAGACCTACATTGATTGATTTGACTCCTGTAAAAGTATGACGGACGTGTGTTTCTGATGCTGGCTCTGGTCTTTGTGCAGGTTTTGAGTCTGATCAAGAGCTGTCATGAGCCGCAAGGCGTCAGCATGCACGACCTCAAGCAGAAGCTGAGCAGCATGAGCACCACAGTCATCAGGTACAGACCTCTCCTGCGACACGTCTCTTTACTGGGAGGGCTTTTGTAGTGGACCTTAACCCAGAGAGGAATTTGACGTTGCTCTTCCTTTTTCTAAGTTTCAGTTTCTCTTCTTTTAAGCGAAATGATCTTTGAGAATAGTACGTCCTTTATTTCCCTGAAGAGGCTTCCTCTTATTTCTGTCACAGGAAGGTGTTCGTGTGAGATTTAGCATGTGCTTAATTCTCAACTCGACGGTTTGTTTCCCAATGTATGAGGCTGGTTCTGTGAAATGATATTTCTGCTTTTAGTTCTGTCTTTAACAAAGTTATCGCAGTTTTGCATTTAATTTCATTTTCATCTTTTACACCGTTCTCAAATTGACTTCCGTGTAGTTTTTGCAATGGATCTGAAAGGTTATGGTTTCATTCTTTTAAAGCACATTTGTATTTTATTGTTAACCCTCATGTTGAGTCCCACTCATTTTGACCCCGAGAGGATTTTCATTTTCACACAAATCCTAGTTATTGCAGTGGACTAAAACGTCATGAACTTACTCAAAGGGTATAACAACTTCCACCCAAAAAAATATAATAATTTTTTTTTTTACTTTTTGTTGCACTTGTGGTGCTCCCAGTCAATAATGACCGGCCTTCTGAATTTCTCATGCTATTTTGTTTCCAAATCATGATTCAATCATTTTTCTTTCAGTTTTGCACAGCTTTTGGGACTGCTTGATCTTAGACTGCATTGATCTGAACGTATGCATCTCCGCTTGAGCGAACATTGCCAAAATTATCCACAAATAATGCTTTTTCACTCAAAAACTGAGGTGCATGAGCTCCGATCAATCAAGTACGATTAACCACTTCCACAAAGAAACACAAAAGCTGTGCTCATTTATGCATTTAGCAGATGCTCGTATCCACAGTGCATTCAGGCTATATATTTTTGTATCAGTGTGATATGACATGAATTGAAAGTTGACAAAAAGATTGAATCCAGGATTTGTTGATAATACAACATGAGATATATACAAGCAGTTTTTAAAAGGCTGGTCATTTGTGACGGGAAACAACGGGTTAAAAGATGTTCAAGAGTTAACCACGTAAAGAACAGCATGAAGTTATGTCTAAAGTAAGTGAAACCTTTTAAATATATAGACCACAACAGAGGTACATGTGCGCATCCGGAAGGTGTTTTTATGACCACAAATATCTCTTCAGTGCTGTTCTTGGAGGTACATCATCTAAAACAGTCGCTCGACTCAGAAAACTGACTCAGAACTGGTTATTCTGACGGCCGGATCGATCTTTAGCTCCACCGATTGTATCAGTTCAAATATCCATCTCAGTACATTAACAATGCGGAGGAAAACTGCAACAATTATAAATTACTAAGCCATCTTTCTGGCTGTTATTGTAGTTATCTTGAGGCAACAGTAAAAAAAAATAAAAATCATCAGCAGTGTAAAATAATGTGACTGTGCAAAAAAACAAAAAAAAGTGCAATGCTTTTTAACGCAGCAACAAGTGTGCGATGATCTTGTCAGATATGAGCGCTGAACTGATGATAAAGTCTCACCTGCGTGAGAAAACTACCAGACTAAGCAATGATTGAGATGTTAATGACCACAAAAGTCACTCCGCTCTTGGTGTCCAGTCACATGCATTGTAGTAAGGTTTCTCTAGCAGTGCATCATCCCAGACGAACGCAAGTGGCATTCTGGGAAAAGGATCTTATTTAGTAAATCTAAAGTGACAAAAACAGCACTAAATCAGTGAAGCAGCATCTGCTCGTCCTGAGCTGATAGTTTCGATTAATCACGTCTCTTCTGTTCACCAAAGCTGCATTTATTTAATCAGAAGTACAGCAAAAACAGTCATATAGTAAAATATTATTACAAAAGTCACTTTTCTATTTTATTGTGTTAAAATGCAATTTCAAATTTAGCTTTGAACTAAATGTTCAGCATCATTACTCCAGTCTTCACCATTAATAATTGAGCAGCGATTACTAATAATGGTTCTTATTATAAATGGCTCAATTTTTTTTCCCACGATTCTTTGAATAGACAGTTAAAAGGAACTGCGTTTAGTTGAAATTGCGTTGGTGACCTCGTCTCGTTTTTAACCACCAGATGTTTCGCAGATTGCAAAATGCAAATGCTTGTCAACACTGTTTCTATGTTTCGCCGAACCAATTCAACGGTGTGAAAAGCCATCTAAAACACAACCCAGGCCAGAGTCGAATATCTGTCTGCTGCATGTAGACCTCGTATTAAACTCTAGTTCGTTTCCTTCTCGTTACAGGCAAATTGTGGATTTTCTCAGCAACGAGGGACACATTTTCTCCACTATTGACGAGGACCACTTCAGATCAACAGACAATGAAGCCTAATACATTTATTTTTTGGTCAGATCTGTATTGCTTTAATAAGCCTGTTCCTTATCTCCATAGTAAAAATAATAATAATTTCAGTTAGTTTTGGTCTTTTTAATAGACGCACACTCAAAGTTATTTTATTTCAGCATGCATAAAGAAAAACAGTGAAAAGGACAATAAATGGTCTATTTGTTAAACCTTGTTTTTTGAGTATTTAGACACGTATTTCAGACTAGCATTAGTTTTGGGTGCAGTGGAGACTGCTATTTTTGGGGTTACTTTGGCACATGAAGACAGCAGTGTCCTTGAACTAATAAAACAAGCTTTCATGGGGGTTTTTAATTGTTTCTTCGATAGACTCGTAGTCATGTTCAGAGTCCGAGTCAGAGAGTCTCTTTGCTGTTTTTTGGAGGAAGAAAAGAATAGGTTAGCGTACAATATTTCAGCTCCCTTATAAGCTATTCCAAATATCTAGCTAGCAACAAACATCTTAAGACAGAGAAACTAACCTGGTTTGCGTGTCACGGTTGGGGTTTTCACATACATATTGTGCACACTCTCGGCTGTTGATGAGCCTTTCCTGGGCAGCAGTGGAGGGGGCTGGTCTGGAGTCTAATGGAGTTGCACACGAAAACAAAATGAGATTCATAAGCTGCCTTGTCAGCTAAACAAAGAGGAACATGTAACTGTAGTGCATTTCGGTTCAGTACACACACGCATTGTTACCATCAAACATGGTGTTTGCGGCGATTATAAGCGATGAGTTATGCATGTACCAATATTTTACCCAAAAATGGGAATTCAATTTACTCAACATGTATTTTGTTCCACCAAACCAAAAAACATTACATTTGCCGTTATGAATGACATGCTCTTGTCCATACACTGAAAATGAAGGAAACCGACATGCTTCGATGAATGTGCAATGCTGTATGATAACTTTTTTAAATCTGCATAGTGAAAATGTTAATAATTTACTGTGAATCATGCTTCCCAAGCAACACAGTGGGCAGGGTTTCCACGGGTCCTTGAAATCCTTGACAGTTTGTAAATCTTAAACAAAATAAAAATTCAAGGCTCTGGAAAGTTTTTGAATGCATAGATGCAGGTCCTTGAAAGTGCTTGAACTTATTTTGTGCAATAAGTTTTCTGTAAAAGCAAATGGTCTGTTAATGTGTTGTTTTGCCAACACTTTGTGACCTATGCATACTAGCTTGCTTGATTTACTTTAGTTATGCGCATTTACGCCTTACGTTAAGTGTTTCCCGCGTGAGGTACTTTGTGTTGTACGTTGCATGATGTTCACGCGCGCACAAAACTACTACAATAATACCTCAAATTTTCACAAGACGCACCGTGTTCAATAAACATAAAACATTGTTACCCAAATATTTAATGTAATGTTGAATTGCTTTGCTTTTTAAGATAATGTAAACCCACGAGGCAAGAAAAACTTAAAAGCATATTCATATATCTTTAAACTTATGGCTACATTTGAGCCTAAGCATGTTTCACTAAAATCCATGCAAAAGTTAATATCATATAATTTTACCGTATATACTTCAGTTTTATGCAAAACAGAAATATGACAAATAGAATATCAGATTGCTGTCAGAAGGCCAAAAAAATACGTCATGAAAGTAACTCATGATAGCAATCATTTCAGAAGTGAGGGGATGGAAATATATATATATATATTTCCATCCCCTCACTTCTGAAATTGCTATCATGATTATATATATATATATATATATATATATATATATATATATATATATATATATATGTATATATATATATATATATATATGTATATATATATATATATATATATGTGTGTGTGTGTGTGTGTATATGTGTTTTTTAAAGAAGTCTCCTGTTCACCAAGCCTGCATTTATTTAATACAAAATGCAGTAATATTGTGAAAAGATTTGACTAAAAACAACTGATTTCTATTTGAACACATTTTAACATTTAATTCAGCATCATTACCCCAGTCTTCAGTCACATGATCCTTCAGAAAGCATTCTGATTCGCTGTTCAATAATGTTTTAACTATCATTATTGTCAATATTTAAAACAATTGAGTTTTTTTTCAGGATTCTTTGAATAAAAGGATCAAAGATCAGCATTTATCTTAAATAAAAAGCTTTTGTAACATTATGCACTTCAGTGTTATTGGATTTATTTATTTATTTTTTTGGGGGGGAATACATATTAGAAAAATATACTTTTATTTAGCAAGGAGGCTTTAAATTGATCAAAAGTGATGATAAAGACATGTATAATGTTATAAAAGATTTCTATTTAAGATCAATTATGTTCTTCTGACTTTTCTATTAATCAAAGAAACCTGAAGAAATTCTGCTCAGCTGTTTTCAATATCCTAATAATATTTTATTTTGATTTTTTGCAGCAAATCAGCATGATTTCTGACTGGAGTAAATGCTAGAAATTTTGCTTTGAAATCACAATAAATATATATATATTTAAAATATATTCAAATAGAAAACAGTTATTTTAAATAGTACAAATATTTCAAAATGTTACTGTTTTGCTGTATTTTGGATCAAATAAATGCAGGCTTGTTGAGCAGAAAAGACTTTAAAAAATAAGATCAATCTTAAGGCGTTGGGAACCCTGAGTGGGGGTGTTATTCTTCAATGCATCCGCATTTTGAACAAATCAGTTGAGTGAATGATTCAACGACTTAGTCATGCTTAATTCCTTAGGGTTGTTTAAATTAGCCGTGTTAGGGGGGCATGGACGAGTCTTAACTTTTATAAAGAATATCTCTTTGGTTTTGAGACTTTAGTCTTTGTAACTTCAGGGATCTTATCTATGCATGAATAGCTTGTAACTCTCCAAAGAGAAAGAAATCTTGAAATTGCATCATATTACCGCTTTAATGATGCTTTGTCATTATTGGAGGTTGACCGCATCCACCCAGAGTCACTTTCATTGCATAGCAAAAGAGCATGTTATAAATTTAGCTAAATGTTTCACAAAGCAAGCTTTATGGATTTGGAACAAGATGATCATATTTTTGGATGAACTATTTTTTTTAAATTGATTGCCGTACTTTTTAACCGTTCCATGCAAATATGTGAGCAATTGATTTCCCATCAATCATTAAGATGAACCACAGAGGGGAATTTTGGACAATTTAGATAATCCTCTAATAGCTCTGATAAAAATGATTCATTATGAAACCTATACATTCATATTTGAATTCTGCATTTCTGTTATAGTGGGTGAATAAAAGCTTATGCTCACTTCATCTTCTGGTGGAGGTGGAGCAGGAGACCGTCTTCCCTTTGTCTGACCCAGCGAAAGGTTGTCGAGCTGTTTGGTCACAGCACTCCTTAAGTTTGGTGATTTAGACTTGGAGGACTTCTTAGGCACTTCTGAACTGGATGGCTTCCTCTTTGGTGGACGAGGAGGTGGTTCCTCAATTTTGCATACGAGTTTATGATATTCATAGTAGAATTTCTCTGTCACCTCAGTGACTGTCTCTACATGACGTTCTGAGGACTCCGGCAAATGGTCGGAGGTGAAGCAAAGAGACATTTGTAACCAGCGCACTGGCAACTCAAAGCACCGGTCTGGTTTATTTGGTAGGCTTGTCAACACCACGGTCTCCGTGAAAGTCTCCTCAAGCTTAAGTGCTGGTAACCCCATCAGGGGATCTTTTTCTAGGTCTTTATCCCGACTCACAACTTTAACATCCAGAGGCAAAGAGCTGCTTATTAAATCTGTTAATTTATACTTTTTGTTGTCTGAAAGCTTTTCCACAAAGTGACCTGTCATAAACAGTGGCAGAGAGATTTCCTCACTGTCCTCTTCCTCGTCCTCATCCTCGTCGTCCACCTCCATAGTTCGTTTGCAAATTAAACATTCTACCTTCTGAGCAGCTCCAGATTTATACCCGGGTCCGTCCATCAGCGCCTTTCCCAAAACCTCCAGCTGGTCTCCGACACTGAGCGCAGGCATTCCCTCTTCCTCCAACGCCTCGCAGTGCCGAGTCACGCTTACTTTCAAACCCGGACACTGAGAGGAGGCCAAGTATAGGTCGTACACCGATTCAAATTCCCGCACCCTCCTTCTCATTTGTCCCCCATACCCCTCTGAGATGATGAAGTACTGTTTTTCCTTCCTCCCCTTTGGAGTTGAGGCTAATGTCATTGTTGTTGTGCCATACGCATGTAACACGAGCCGCCTGCCACTTTGCAGTTCTTGGAACCAGCTGCAATTAAACAACTGGTTGCCTTGTGGTCCATCAAGGATCTCTGCCATAGTCGGGAAGGCCTCCATTGGCTGACTCACAACTTCAGTCATTGAAAATGGAGTTATGAAAACTAATTCCTGGTTCTGTTCCGTCACGTCCTGGACATCCACTTCCAGGCTGGATGGGAACTTGACAACATTCTTCCTCACTATATGAAAAAAAATTAACAAACATTTATTCCAAAAACATTATCATGCATCAAGCCTCTATGATTAGGCCATCCAGTCCTGCTGCTGGAGAGCCAGGGCCTCATTTATAAAATGTTGAAACCATTCTAAATTCGATCTTGCGATCATCTCTCAAATATGCGGACAAAAAATGCTGGGTTAAATACAACCCAGTGCTGGGTAAATATTGGACAGTACACATGCTGGGTTGTTTTCAACTAACAGTTGGGTTAAATGTTTAACCCAACTTTCTGGGCAGTAACCCAATTGCTGGGTTCGTCCATATTTAACCCAGCGCTGGGTTGTATTTAACCCAGCATTTTTTAGAGTGTAGAATGAACTTAAGAACAGAAAACACGCATCTCTTTCAGATGCGAAACCTATGAATCGCAAGTGATCTTGAACTTGCACGCAAGAATGATTGAATGGTTTCAGCTCTGCGTGTAAATGACTTACAGTTAATTATACATTACTACTTATCATATTCATTCATTAACATATAATATATCTCAAATATCATAATTTATAACAGCGAGCTGCAAGAACAGCTTACATTTTCAAAAACCTGCAATACTCCAAGAAAGAGTGCGTCTGCTTAGACCCTGATGTGATGCTAAGCACTTTTCCACGTCAAAGACAGTTTTCATAAATATGAGCGCTAGCGTGGATTTAAGCATACGCACATCCTACGATCAAATCTATGTGTGCGCACGCTTTATAAATGAGACCCCCAGTGTCCTGCCGAGTTTAGCTCCAACCTGCCCATACACACATGCCTGGATGTTTCCTGAAGACCTTGATTAACTGGTTCAGATGTGTTTAATTAGGATTGGAGCTAAAATTTGCAGGATAATGGCCCTCCAGGAGCACAACTGGACACCTCTGTTTTATCACAGGTGTACTCAGTCCCAATCATGGAAGACAGCAATTCTGCTTCAACATATTGGCCTGTAGTTTTCAGGGAAACCCAAAGACCTTGATTAGCTGGTCCAAGTGTTTTAGAGGTACAACTAAACTTTGCTGGGAGGTGGACCTCCAGGAGTAGCAATGATGACTGATATCCCTATTCCACCAACATGGTGCTTGACTGGGGTATCTGCAAACCACTCTTTGAGCTTGCTTTCATTGACTTGCCAAACAATGATGTACAGTAACCGATCGTGTGCTGCATGTTTAAGAGCACATATTAGCACTAAAAGTAAATCACAAGCTGCTTTTGATGCAATGATCAGAAGTTATAGTACAATTCATATCAAATAATTTCCACTTCAGACTGATATATTGATTATATTATAAGATCGCTTTCAAGAAAAGTCAGTGAACTCTGTGGCCATGTTTGCAAGACCTTTGGGTAGTTTCTCCAGGAATGCAAAACCAATTACTTAAATGGGGAACTACCAGAATCTTGGTCCACCCAATGCATTTCAAAACAATGGTTTCTATGGGAAGTGGAGCTTCTTTACCAGTTGGCAATTGCCTGGAAATTAGTTTCCATTTTAGCAGATTCAGATTCCTTTTATTTGTCATTTTCATAAAAGTTCAATTATATTTCACATGTTCACACGTGCAAAATTATAATACAAATAGCTAATAAATAAGAATACTATTAAATAAAACTAAAATAAAAAAGTATTTTAAGAGCAGTTCACATTCTCACATTAAGCAGTCTGATAACTGTAGAGAAAAAGCTGCAGCACTTCTGGTTCCATTGTTCTGAAGTCAGTGGTTTTTCTGAATGGGTTTTTGGGTAAACGCCTGAAATAAGGTCTGTGGTTCACACAAGTGCAAGATATTTTCACGTATCATTCTACAGCATTTTACTTGTATTTAAAATGGCAGTTGCTTGCTAACAAGGCTAAATGGGACTTCAGAGGTTGGACACGGGTTAATTTCTGCAATAATCCAAAAGCCAATGGAAAAATCGTTTTGGGTTTTTGTCGAGAGAACCAGTGTGATACCAACTGCTAAAAAATACATGATCTCTGCAGCACCCCATGTGCTGGATACTTATGGATCTGTCTTTGGCACCAGCAACCTGTCGGTGGGAAAAGAACTTGACAAATATTTACCAAGTAACACTGTTGTACTTACTATGCATGATGGCACTGATTTCATACACTGGGCTGAAAATCAACGAGCTTTCACTGTTGCTCTCCGTTGTATTGCGGAAGCGGCGGCAGCTCAGTCTGGATGACGACATGATTTCCTGAAGAGAGTATCCACGGTCACTTTGACACTCGTAAAACTCTCCTTTGAGGGCCAGAGGAAGGAGTATCTCTGCAGAGGCCATGTTCGGCCCCACCACCTGACACCGTGCCAGTCTTTCTCCATCTCTGGCGACCTCCACTGACAGCAGGGTCAGCTGTTTTCCTGCGGGTAGCGTGAAGCTGTCTATAGTCAGCTCGCTGTGGCATATGAAGGTGAAGGAGCCGCAAGCGTCCACTCCAACAGGACACAACCCTACAATTTCCTCTATTGTGTTGTACGGTAGGTCCTCAGCGACGAGACTGAAGTGACCTAGAGAGATGCACAGTGTGTTAAAATCAATAAACTTGCCCAGTTAGCTTTTACTTTACAAATTAATTTCCTTGAACAACAGCCTCCTTGAAGGCTTAAGTTCTATAGCGTCACGTTTTACTCATGGATAGACAACTGCTTTGGATTAAGCTGTCCCAGGTGACAAAAGTGCACCTTCATAATGACTTAAAGTGATCTATTTTCATGCACTAATGTTGTACTTAATATTCTTTAGTACTTCGTAAGATCATCTAAGTGTTCTCAACTGCTATTTTGGGACACCATGAATATGAACTAAAATGTTGAGTGTACTACAAGTGGTTACTAAATACATTTTTTAAATAGAGATATGTTAAAAGCACATTTTAGTTCATTTTTATGGTGTCCCAAAATAGCAGTTGAGAACACTTAGATGATCCTAAGTGTATCTTAAGAACTAAATATTTTTTTAGTATATTAAGTACAAAATTAGTGCATGAATATAGCATTGGAAGTGCACTTTTTTCAGCTGGGGTTTTTATAATTAATATTCACATTTAATTATTTTTAGTAATACTTTCTTGTTTCCCTGTATAATTTGGTTTAAATGCATGATCCCAACTTAAAGCATTGCTTGAAGCATTGTTTGAACATCCTGGCACAATATAACGATGGATAGGATAGGATCCTTATGTCTGTCCAATGGCTGGGAAACCTGTTCGAAAATTAACTTTGGAATTCCATTTGGTGACATTAGAACTGTTATAATCTATATTTCTTTGAAATTCCATTTGATGACGTTAAAACTGTTATAATCTATATTTCTTTGGAATTCCATTTGATGACGTTAGAACTGTTATAATCTATATTTCTTTGGAATTCAATTTGGTGAGATTAACTTTGGTGATGTTAGAACTTATCTATTTCTTTAGAATTCCATTTGATGACGTTAGAACTGTTATAATCTATATTTCTTTGGAATTCAATTTGGTGAGATTAAAACTTTGATGTTAGAACTGTTAGAATCTATATTTCTTTGGAATTCCATTTGATAACGTTAGAACTGTTATAATCTATATTTATTTGGAATTCAATTTGGTGAGATTAACTTTGGTGATGTTAGAACTTATCTATATTTCTTTAGAATTCCATTTGATGACGTTAGAACTGTTATAATCTATATTTCTTTGGAATTCAATTTGGTGAGATTAAAACTTTGATGTTAGAACTGTTAGAATCTATATTTCTTTGGAATTCCATTTGATGACGTTAGAACTGTTATAATCTATATTTATTTGGAATTCAATTTGGTGAGATTAAAACTGGTGATGTTAGAACTGTTATAATCTATATTTCTTTGGAATTCCATTTGATGACGTTAGAACTGTTATAATCTATATTTCTTTGGAATTCCATTTGATGACGTTAGAACTGTTAGAATCTATATTTCTTTGGAATTCCATTTGATGACGTTAGAACTGTTATAATCTATATTTATTTGGAATTCAATTTGGTGACGTTAGAACTGTTATAATCTATATTTATTTGGAATTCAATTTGGTGAGATTAAAACTTTGATGTTAGAACTGTTATAATCTATATTTCTTTGGAATTCCATTTGATGACGTTAGAACTGTTATAATCTATATTTATTTGGAATTCAATTTGGTGACGTTAGAACTGTTATAATCTATATTTATTTGGAATTCAATTTGGTGAGATTAAAACTGGTGATGTTAAAACTGTTAGAATCTTTATTTCTTTAGAATTACATTTGATGACGTTAGAACTGTTATAATCTATATTTCTTTGGAATTCAATTTGATGACGTTAGAACTGTTATAATCTATATTTCTTTGGAATTCCATTTGATGACGTTAGAACTGTTATAATCTATATTTCTTTGGAATTCCATTTGGTGAGATTAAAACTTTGATGTTAGAACTGTTATAATCTATATTTCTTTGGAATTCCATTTGATGACGTTAGAACTGTTATAATCTATATTTCTTTGGAATTCCATTTGATGACGTTAGAACTGTTATAATCTATATTTCTTTGGAATTCCATTTGGTGAGATTAAAACTTTGATGTTAGAACTGTTATAATCTATATTTCTTTGGAATTCCATTTGATGACGTTAGAACTGTTATAATCTATATTTCTTTGGAATTCCATTTGGTGAGATTAAAACTTTGATGTTAGAACTGTTATAATCTATATTTCTTTGGAATTCCATTTGATGACGTTAGAACTGTTATAATCTATATTTCTTTGGAATTCCATTTGATGACGTTAGAACTGTTATAATCTATATTTATTTGGAATTCAATTTGGTGAGATTAAAACTTTGGTGATGTTAGAACTGTTAGAATCTTTATTTCTTTAGAATTCCATTTGATGATGTTAGAACTGTTATAATCTATATTTCTTTGGAATTCCATTTGATGACGTTAGAACTGTTAGAATCTATATTTCTTTGGAATTCCATTTGATGACGTTAGAACTGTTAGAATCTATATTTCTTTGGAATTCCATTTGATGACGTTAGAACTGTTAGAATCTATATTTCTTTGGAATTCCATTTGATGACGTTAGAACTGTTATAAGTGATGTTAAAACTGTTAGAATCTTTATTTCTTTAGAATTCCATTTGATGACGTTAGAACTGTTATAATCTATATTTATTTGGAATTCAATTTGGTGAGATTAAAACTGGTGATGTTAAAACTGTTATAATCTATATTTCTTTGGAATTCCATTTGGTGACTTTAGAACTGTAGAAATACCACATTTTGCCAGTAGATTATTTCCAACAATGCTTATACAGCTAAATCTAAGTGAATCCTGTCCCAGTTTACTTGTAATCATGTGGGCTGATATTTCCTCTATAACGTAAACGTACTGTATGTTCAATACCACAAGAAGAGGTTTCACTCGGTCCAAATACTCAGCTATATTCATTCACTTGGAAACACCTTGCAGTGGTTTAGTGGCTCACCTGGATATTCAGTAGGCAATTCAAATGAAGTTCCAGTCTCAGTCTCCTCACACGACACAGACAGAAGCTCTAAGCCAATGACCTTCACCAGATCTCCAGTAGATAAACACACTTCGCTCCCTGAAAGCTCATAAATGGAACCTGAAAACAATAACACATCATCAAGCCCTATTTGCATAACTTCCTGTAAAATATTAAGGTGGACTTTGATCGCAACGCCAAACATGCCGTAGCCTCCTGAGAACAATAAAAGAAATGTTGTAAATAACCTCATTTGTTTGGAGGATAAGAAAAAAATGTATATTCAGTACCAAAATATTTTTAGTTTCCAGCCTATTTATTTTTATATAATTTGTCTTCCGTAAAACAAACATGAGAGAAATGTTGTAAAAAGATAGAGAACATTTGTATTTTGTATGAATACTAGTGCCTGCATTTAAGTGATTAATAGAAATCATATATTCAGTTCTTCGACAGCTGCAGGACATGAACCAAACTTTGCACTAAGACTTGTACAAAGATTCTCAAGCATGGTATGATTTGATATATTTTACTTTACACAATATGAGGGTAAACATGGGTTTTGCTATTATAAACCGTGTATGGTAGAAGTCTCTGATTTGCATTTATGACCCTGGAGCACAAAACCAGTCATGTGTCAGTTTTTCAAAATTGAGATTTATACATCATCTGAGAGCTGAATAAATTATATTTCCATTGATGTATGGTTTGTTATGATAGGACAATATTTGTAAATCTGGAATCTGAGGGTGCAAAAAAAATCCAAATATTGAGAAAATCAACTTTAAATGTGTCCAAATTAATCCTTAGCAATGCATATTAATAATAAAAAATTAAGTTTTGATATATTTACGGCAGGAAGTTTACAAAATATCTTCATGGAACATGATCTTAATATCCTAATGATTTTTGGCATATCAGAAAAATCTATAATTTTGACCCATACAATGTATTTTTGGCTATTTCTACAAATATACCCCAGCGACTTAACACTGCTTTTGTGCTCCAGGGTCACATATTAAAGTGTTATTTGGTAACGATAAGAATAATAATGAGACCTTAGCAACATTTTCATATAAAATCTTATATTTCATAGAAATATTGACGTATAATTTATTTCCCTAATCACTTATGTCTACCTAAAATGCCTGATAAGCATGTCCAGCTCTCCTCTACAGTAGACATGTGTGAAAATGATGCATGTATCATAACATAAATATATATTCTGCTCTGAAATCCCACTAAAAGATGTCATAAAACAATTAGAAAATGAGTCTATGATATGATCTTCTGTGATGAGGTATAGTATGTATTAGTTATCAGCCTTGGTTATATTTTACTTCAATACTGTCCTCTTTATTTAACGCAGGTTCTGAGCTTGGGTTGCATGTTTGTTGTGTTCAGCTTGGGGAAAGTGTATAAGACAAACAAATCCTTATATATGAGTATATGAGGCACGCTCGGCAAACCTGGACAGGGTGTGTGACATTCCCTTATCTTCAAAAACAACTTTCAATACATGTTTGATATTTCTTGTATTACAAACCGCTTTGATACTGTGCTGGGGTCACTATGATTTAAAGTACACAGTCATGACTCTAGCATTTTTATGCATGTTAAAGCAAATTTGACAGATAAATAAATGTATACTGCATCAAAAGCTGTAGTATATTAATCAAAGTTATGGTCAGATGATGCAGTGAAGTACTGATTTGAGATCAGCCTTTATGAGGAACAATCTTAATAAACTAGTGTTTTCTGATAAACTCGACTGCTCGTCTCATCTACTGAAGATGCACAGCGTAAACCACAGACAATGAAAAAATGCCATGTCCTGTTTGAGGTCGGAGAGAACACAAAAGACTAGTTAACGCTGAAGTAAGACATTTAACTCGGTGGCACACTTGGCAAATGTTACATTACTTCGGTTTCACAGGTGTAAAATATAACAATGTGCATTCAGGTTTCATTTGCACATTGCTTATTATTTGTATTAATCACTCTGTTTTCAAATGTACAAATGGATCAAATCTTAACTAATCAGAAACAGCATTATATATTGGGCAAGTCACGTTTCTAAAAAAGTGCAAGCCTATTTAACATAATTTTGACATCATTGTACATCTCTAAAACTAAAATCAAAGTCTTAACACAACATGGCCATTAGGAAAACACTCTTGTTTTTTATTTTACAAAAGGATGAAGGTTGCAAAATACATAAAACAATCACAATGCAAAATAGATGTATGGACATAGTGGAACACCATAACAAATGTAAACTTTGGGTGAAGTATGATTCATGTTTAGTGTTTTTATGCCTTGATAAAGACTCATACGGAATATGCAGGAAGAGAGAGTAAACCTACCCTGGAAATAAACCCCAGAGGAGACCTGCAGGACGCGGGGTAGAGACTGTTGATCCAGACAGTTGATGAAGTCTCGCAGAGACTGGAGGAGGTCTCCCATCTCTCACAGCTGACAGACACTCACACACTGAGCTGATCTTCTGTGTGCGCGCACTCAGCTAACGCGCAGAGAGGAAGTCTCGAGGGACTCGCCCAGAACCACACGCATTTCATTCGCCTGTATTTATTTATTTATTTAAATATATTTTATTTTTTAAATTACTATACATGGACTTTTATTTCAATATATAGAATAACCGCGTTAATAATTAATGTTTATGTGGTTTTAATATGTTTAACCGTTTATCGGAAAACGAAGTTCCATGTCCTTATATGGCGACGGCTGAGCTCATGAATATTGATTAAGCAATGCTGCTATTGGTTACTCACGTCCGTCATTCACCACAGAGGGATTCGCTAATTCGCCAGTTGAGTGACGCCTACTTACTCACGTCTGCTTTTCAGCCAATCAAACGCGAGTTTTAAAGGAACTGTTACTGTTTTAATATTTATGAGCCGGAAGACGTTCACTTTGAGTAGATTACCCGAGATGCTAAGCGTGCGTGTAGCAGGGGGGAATGTGTGACAATGGCAACAAATACTACAGAAAATAACCCAGCTTTCGACTGTCCATCATGGTAAAAACACTCCAGTGCTTGATGGATTTAGTGCATGAATAAGGCTTTATTGTATCCAATATAAAAACATCAATCTTGCAGCGGACTGTTAGCTCTCGTGCTCTTTAGCAGATCTACCGCCACACTTCGGAACTCAAACTTGCCTCACGAACTGCATTCTTTGTTATATAGCGTTTATTTAATCAGTAGATTTGAACAGAGAGCACCTCAGATGTTATGTTTTCAGTAAATGCACGTCGGTGGATGATTTGTGGAGCGAGGTATTCATGTCGTGGTTTTCTTTCAGGGCAGGGAAGCCTCCAGCAGGACTGCATCTGGACGTGGTGAAAGGAGACAAACTTGTTGAGGTATTACACCGAGTGAAGACTATCTGATAATAATAATATATGACCCTGCTGGAGCACAAAAGCACTCTGAAGTCGCTGGGGATATGTGTAGCAATAGCCAAAAATACATTGTATGGGTCAAAATTATAGATTTTTCTGTTATGCCAAAAATCATTAGGATATTAAGATCGTTATATGAAGATATTTTGTACTGTAAATATATAAACACTTCATTTTAGATTAGTAATATGCATTGCTGTGAACTTCATTTGAACAACTTTAAGGATGATTTTCTCAATATTTAGATTTTTTGCACCCTCAGATTCCAGATTTACAAATATTGTCCAAACCATACATCAATGGAAATATTATTTATTCAGCTTTCCGATGATGCATACATCTCAAATTCGAAAAAATTGACACTTAAGTCTGGTTTTGTGGTCCTGGGTCACATTTGATTTTGTAAACCACTCCTTGTATTGCCTCTTGTGTTGTTCTAAAGCTCTGTGCTGCTATTGATATTGCTTTCCACAGAATAGTAAACAATTTTTAAGGAATCTTAAAGCAGCTATTTTCTATGCAAACTAAGTCAATAACCACAATTCCTAGATAAAAAAAACAAGCAAATAGATATGGGTGTGTTTGTTTAGTGGGTCAGTCAGTCCTGTGATCCAGACTGTGACCGGGAAGCACCAGACACTGACCTGTCCGCCTGCGGCTCAGTGGAGTTTTCTCATACTGATGCATGCGTGATCGTGGCTGTTGGGTCCAAACGGTGCTACAGAAACACAACCCTGAGATTTAAGCTCTGAGAGGGAGCTCCCTCAGGTGTTATAACTCTAGGGCACATTAAGAGAATACGTGTGCAGAACTGGGTCGTGTCACAAAAATACTGTCATGCTATGAATCATTGATATCATGGGAACCTAGCTTGTGGTTTATTTAGCGAGCCATCCAGAACATGTAATGCATGACACTACAGCTGAACAGGATGAAATGTTTAGCTAATAGATATCACTCATTTTCCCAACACGGGACATTTAAGACTTTCTGAGATGTTTAAATACACAAATGAGACGATACTTCGTTAAAAAAAGAACTAAGTTGCATACATTTCCAGCACAGAAAGCTGGAATCAAGCTAGGTTCAAAATTCTTTCATTTTATTGCAGGTTTCATTCTGTTGCCATTTTAAAAGATACATTTAATTTTGTATAACTTTATAAATCAGAAAATGCGTTCAACAGCAGGGTTGTCTTTAGGAATGACGTGTTATATAAAGTAGGTGAATGATAAAAAGGTAAAACCTTCATTATAAAATGTACACTTGATGTAAGTGCAGCTGAAGAGGAGCAAAATTCACAGCATTCAAGGATATTTATATTGTATTTAAAATATACAGACACAAATTAAGTATAATAAAAAAAATGCTTGCATGTGTATTTTGGTTTTCTTTCCGCTAGTCTGGAATATATTGTTAAAAACCTAAAAATTCACTATTGTATGGAGAGAAAAAAAATCCTGCAGTATTTTGCTTCAAATTTTAGACTAATCAAACAATCTCTGCGCTATTTATGTGTGACAAACTGAATGTAAATAAATGCAAAATGCATGCATTTTCATCAGTAGGCTCAGATTTACGTCAAATACAAGTTATTTTTCCTTTCCTTGGATACAATCCTAAAAGAGAAGATTATTAAATGAACTTATTTCTACTATCCCCTTTTCTGTACTCTCACAACGCCCCACTTGTATGTGTTAAAGTAGTTTAGTTGACTGCAGACAGCCCACTGAAGTGCTCTCTCTGCAGAAACTGATCATTGATGAGAAGAAGTATTATTTGTTCGGGAGGAACCTAGACATCTGTGACTTCACCATCGACCATCAGTCGTGCTCTCGCGTGCATGCGGCCCTCGTCTACCACAGGCATTTGAAAAGAGTGTTTCTCATCGACCTCGGCAGCAGTAAGTGCATCAGAACAGTGCCAATCATGCCGTATCATACAGATAAGAGTAAACCAGCATGTGTGTTGACTTCTGTAGCACATGGTACGTTCCTCGGACACATTCGCCTGGAGCCCAACAAGCCCCAGCAGGTTCCCATCGACTCCACCATGTCGTTTGGTGCATCCACCCGTGTTTACACCATCCGGGAGAAACCTCAGAGTCAGCCGGGCTCCGGCGTCGGGGACGGTAAAACCGGGGAGGAAGAGGAGCTGAGGGGCCTTCTGGGACTTCCAGAGGAAGAAACTGAACTGGAGGTACATGCTTGCATTTACATGTTTTTATTTGAGTCTTAAAACTAAATAGCAATCAAATTTGGGCTCTGTTGTTAATTGTAACCTTATAGTAGGCCTAATGTAAAAGGGCTCCCTATAGTTTAGAGCAGAGGTAGATTTTTTATTATTTTATGAGGTAGATTTAAATCCATTTTAATTCTAATTGAATTTATTTAAAGAGCAATTTGTTCAGTAAAACATGGTTTAATTTAAAAATATTATGTTTAGTATTTTTTCCTCCTGCTGTACCGAAACATACCAAACCGTGACGTCAAAACCGAGGTACGTACCGAACCGTCACGTTTGTGTACCGTTACACCCCGAGTTTGCTCCAACTTATTCTTTACTGCTATGAGCTGAAAACTGATTTAACACAAGTATGGGAATACTACAGTGAAAGAGCAAATCAAAACTCTTAACTACTGATGTCACGATACTACATTTTCAGTAGTCGGGTACCACACAACGTTTCACAGTTACCAGCACCGAGGTGGGTACCATAGCAAAAACTGTTGGAAACTAATACAAAAACTGTATGAAATTAAACGAGTTGTTAATGCTAAAGTAAATAGATGTTTTTAAATGGCAGGTAGCCGTCAAATAATATTCAGATTTTTTTATTTACATTTATTAATTTTGCAGATGCTTTTATCCAAAGCGACTTACAATTGGGGAATACAATAAGTGATACATTATAAAGAGGCAAACAGACACAGTAAGTGCTTGTCATACAGAGTTCTAGGCATTGTTCAGAGCAAAAACTAGCCAGACAGTGAGAGGTTAAGGGAAAGAGAGCAAAGTTAAGGGAAAGAGAGCAAAGGTTATTTTGTTTTATAATGAAGTCAAGTAAAGACGGAAGAGATGAGTTTTCAGTTGTTGCTTGAAGATTGACAGGGATCCAGCGGTCCGGATGGGGGGGGGGGGAGTTCATTCACCGGCCAGGAACGGTGAAAGAGAATGTTCTGGAGAGTGATTTTGAGCCTCTCTGTGATGGTACCACGAGGCGTCGCTCACTAGCAGATCTCAGACTTCTGGAGGGGTGTAGATTCGTAATAGTGAGTGGAAGTAGGCGGGGCTTCTGGAGGGGATGTAGAGTCGTAATAGTGAGTGGAAGTAGGCGGGGCTTCTGGAGGGGATGTAGAGTCGTATTAGTGAGTGGAAGTAGGAGGGGCTTCTGGAGGGATGGGTCGTAATAGTGAGTGGAAGTAGGCGGCTTCTGGAGGGATGTAGGATGTAGAGTGAGTGGAAGTAGGCGGGGCTTCTGGAGGGATGTAGATCGTAATAGTGAGTGGAAGTAGGAGGGGCTTCTGGAGGGATGTAGATTCGTAATAGTGAGTGGAAGTAGGCGGGGGCTTCTGGAGGGATTTAGAGTCGTAATAGTGAGTGGAAGTAGGAGGGGCTTCTGGAGGGGATGTAGAGTCGTAATAGTGAGTGGAAGTGGGCGGGGCTTCTGGAGGGGCTGTAGAGTCGTATTAGTGAGTGGAAGTGGGCGGGGCTTCTGGAGGGGATGTAGAGTCGTAATAGTGAGTGGAAGTGGGCGGGGCTTCTGGAGGGGATGTAGAGTCGTATTAGTGAGTGGAAGTGGGCAGGGCTTCTGGAGGGATGTAGAGTCGTAATAGTGAGTGGAAGTGGTAGGGGCTTCTGGAGGGATGTAGAGTCGTATTAGTGAGTGGAAGTGGGCAGGGCTTCTGGAGGGATGTAGAGTCGTAATAGTGAGTGGAAGTAGGAGGGGCTTCTGGAGGGATGTAAGTTCGTAATAGTGAGTGGAAGTAGGCGGGGCTTCTGGAGGGATGTAGAGTCGTAATAGTGAGTGGAAGTGGGCAGGGCTTCTGGAGGGATGTGGTCGTAGTGAGTGAGTGGAAGTGGGCAGGGCTTCTGGAGGGGATGTAGAGTCGTAATAGTGAGTGGAAGTAGGAGGGGCTTCTGGAGGGATGTAAGTTCGTAATAGTGAGTGGAAGTAGGCGGGGCTTCTGGAGGGGATGTAGAGTCGTAATAGTGAGTGGAAGTGGGCAGGGCTTCTGGAGGGATGTAGATTCGTATTAGTGAGTGGAAGTGGGCAGGGCTTCTGGAGGGGATGTAGAGTCGTAATAGTGAGTGGAAGTAGGAGGGGCTTCTGGAGGGATGTAAGTTCGTAATAGTGAGTGGAAGTAGGCGGGGCTTCTGGAGGATGTAGAGTCGTATTAGTGAGTGGAAGTAGGAGGGCTTCTGGAGGGATGTAGATTCGTAATAGTGAGTGGAAGTAGGCGGGGCTTCTGGAGGGATGTAGAGTCGTAATAGTGAGTGGAAGTAGGCGGGGCTTCTGGAGGGATGTAGATTCGTAATAGTGAGTGGAAGTAGGAGGGGCTTCTGGAGGGATGTAGATTAATAGTGAGTGGAAGTAGGAGGGCTTCTGGAGGGATGTAGATTCGTAATAGTGAGTGGAAGTAGGCGGGGGCTTCTGGAGGGATGTAGATTCGTAATAGTGAGTGGAAGTAGGAGGGGCTTCTGGAGGGGATGTAGATTCGTAATAGTGAGTGGAAGTAGGAGGGGCTTCTGGAGGGGATGTAGATTCGTAATAGTGAGTGGAAGTAGGCGGGTGCTGAGCCTGTGGTTGTTCTATATGCAAGCATCAGTGTCTTGAACTGGATGCGAGCTGCAACTGGTAGCCAGTGAAGGGGGATAAAGAGAGGTGTAACATGGGCTCTTTTGGGCTCGTTGAAGACCAGTCGTGCCGCAGCATTCTGAATCATTTGTAGAGGTTTGATTGTGTTTGATGGAAGTCCAGCTAGAAGAGCATTGCAGTAGTCCAGTCTAGAAATGACAAGGGCCTGGACAAGAAGTTGTGCAGCATGCTCTGTCAGAAAGGGCCTGATCTTTCTGATGTTGTGTGATGCAAACCTGCAAGATAAAGCAGTTTTTATAATGTGCTCTTTGAAAGTCAGCTGGTCATCGAAAGTTACCCCAAGATTTCTGACCGAAGCTGATGGGGTAATTGTAGAAGAACCTAGCTGGATGGTGAAGTCATGCTGTAGAGTTGGAGTGGCAGGGAAGACAAGAAGCTCAGTCTTTGCCAGGTTGAGCTGTAGATGGTGTTCTTTCATCCATGCAGAGATGCCCGCCAGGCAGCCTGAGATGCGTGCAGCTACCGTTGGATCATCTGGTCGAAATGAGAGCGATGTGTGTCATCAGTGTAGCAATGGTAGGAGAAAACATGTGCCTGTATGATGGGAGCCAGTGATGTAGTGTATGTGGAGAAGAGGAGGGGTCCAAGAACCGATCCCTGAGGAACCCCAGTGACCAGTTGATGTTCTGTCGATACCCCCCCCCAGGCCACCCTGAAAGACCGATCAGTGAGATAGGATTCAAGCCAGCGAAGTGGAATTCCAGTGATGTCCAGTGATGAGAGGCTGGACAGGAGGATCTGATCATTGACCGTGTCAAAAGCGGCAGACAGATCCAGCAGAATGAGAACATATACATATGGATTTTGTATTTACACTCCACAAACATTGAACTATTTTGATGTATTTTGTGTCCTGTTCATTGTTATGCTTATTATGATGTCAATCATGGCAGCTCAATTATAGCAATAAATAAATAAAAGAATATATATATATTAGGGGTGTAATAGTGTAATCGTTTGTAATAGTAAAACGATACGGATATTCGTATTGAACCGTTCGGTACGAGGCTTTCGGTTTGGTATGCATTACAAACCGAACGGTTCGTTGGACTAATCCTATTATGTTTGGGAAATAAGAGCTTAATGTGTGTGAAATATCAGTGCCACTGCGTTCAACAACCCAGCCTGATCCAAAGCATCTGCTCCATATATCGTTGCAGAGCCGCAGCACATTGTAGCAGGAGTCACTGCACTGATCACGTAAAAATAAGTGCTTTCAGTGCGAGCGGTTCTGGTGTAGAGCCTGGTTTATACTCGCCGATTTCATCACGAGCGTGAATGCGCGGCAAAAACTATGCTAATATTAAGGAAACGATAGCAGACGGTGGATTTTGTTTTCACTAAAGTAAAAGTCATTTTCTTAAAACCAGAGAAGGTGAACATGTTGGTATTCTTGTGGAAAAAATGCAAGCACGGTCACCAACAGCCAGTTTAGTTTAGCTTTTCTTTTCTTTTTTCTTTTTAAAAAGCTTGTCTTTGCTGTTTATTTCATGTTAAGGCTTTCTTTTATTTATTTTTATTCCTCAGTGTTTGCTAAACATTTTCTGTAATTTATTAGTCCGTATATAATATTGCATGTGTATGCTATGCCTCATCTTATTCGTTTTTGTTAATAAATGATGTAAGCTAGTTTGTCAGTGTAGCCTGCTGTTTTATTGTTGTTGTGCTTTTTAATTAAGAATAACAATGAATCCATCTTTTGTTTTAGTCATAAAAAGTGAAACGTGAATAGATGTAATCAAAACAATTATATTTTCTTGTAAAACTTGACTAAAGATCGCGAATTCAAAAGTGAAAGTGAAAGCATTATAACATTAGCAAAAGAAGAAAAACTTCAAATCACAAATGATACTAATGATGAAAAATAACTTTCGGAACCATATAACCATTATAAAAGTTCATCAACATGCATTGATTTATCCCATGTTGTAGCAAAAAATAATAAATAATAATAAAATTATGTGCTTTTTGATGTAATAACGTCTCATAGTCACACAGCCTGTTAGGAGCTATAAATACTATTAAAGTGTTATAATTAAGTTGCGCTAGTCTACGGAGATGCACGTGATCGCTGCACATAGGCGCTTCAGATCAAAGCCTCAGCGAGCGCTCGTCAATGTTAAAATGACTGAGATGGCCAATCAAATCAAAGTAGGCGGGGTTTACCATCCACAGTATATCCAGTGATGCACACTACTTCAATTTTTTTTTTTTTCAAATATGGCCATTTTGAGAGAGAGAGAGAGATGTGAGTATTGCAAGCATCCATCTTTCTCTACAAACAATGAAGCTGAGTTTACAATTAGAGGATCGTCTTGATTATCTTGTTTTCATAATTGTTGGAAGCCAAAATCATATTTGATTGATTGCAAAGTCTTAATGTTGATCATTAGACTTCCCATATTGCCGCATGTATCCATGGTTGCTTGTTTTAGGGTTTTTAACGAGAGATTTACACGCGCACAATTGGTCTGCAAAACTAATTTCAGGGTTTCAGGTCCATTGCAATGAATGAACCGCTCTCTAAAATGTGTTCTTTTGGCAGAACCTGACCGAGTTCAACACCGCTCACAACAAGCGCATCTCCACCCTCACCATAGAGGAGGGCAACCTGGATATTCAGAGACCCAAGAGGAAAAGAAAGCATTTCAGAGTGAGCTTCAATGACGAGGATGAGATCATTAACCCAGGTAAAGTGATCACCCTTTAAAAAAAAACTGCACCTCAACCAACCATTGGTTCGTCCACAACAGATCATAAGCAATCGTGTGGCATAAAAGCGAGTTATTAATGAATTGTTGTGAACTACTGTGAAACCACAAGCTTGTGGAACATGCAACAATGCCACGCTTTGACTTTGATTGAATGAAATGTGACCACTGCATGTTCAATCACTTCTGAAGTGTAACCATTACACTAAGATCTTCTGACGTTGTTGCTTTTCTGTCCCCTAATTTAAGACCTCTTATAATTACAATTAATCTCTTCAAAGGTATTAAGAAAAGTCTTAAGTTGTGTTATTTTAACATTATTTAAATGCTATTATAGTTTATATTTATATTTTGAATTGGATTTAATATTTTCAGTTTGTAGTTCATTTTCTGTGCTTTTGTAACTTATTACTTTCATTTAAATATATGTATTTTTTTTTCAAATTTAGTTTTAGTTCAATTTAGTTGCCGAAGCTTGTTATATTTAATTTCAGCTTTATTTGTGTGTTAATGACATCAAACCCAGCACAACAGGTTGAAGTTCCCTTTTTTTGGGTGGCGAAAGGTTGTGATTTATCACCAAAAACCTCCCCCCCATCATTCAAAGCTATCATATGACAGAAGACTTGGCCTTCAGCATCCCTCACTACTTTTGTGACTTGAGGCATTTCCTCTGTTGGACGTTTCAGAAACATGGTCACAACAGCTGTGGTTCCTATTAAGGTAACTTCCCAAATATCGTCATTCTGCCTTATGCAACAAAAAAAAAAAGAGAGATTGGTTTACATGTTTACGTGCTGCTTTTTGATTACCCAACAGAAGAAGAAAATGGGCGGAGGCCATGCGCTGGGAATCGAGGAATCCGTGACCCGACACATGCACGCGTTCCCTTTGCAAGGTGGACTCTACAGAGACCTTCCCCCCGCCAGTCATGAAGCTCAATCCACAGGAGCTCCCGGCGGAGCCACAATCCTGGGAGGACTGCCGCTACCCCAGCCCAACCCGGCCCCGGACGTGGACCTGGCCCAGGAGGCCCCGCCGCCTCCGCTGGTGCTCAACCCCACGCCGTTACCCGGCCCCTACTCCTCCGACCCTCTCAGCGAACCCCGCAAGAAGAAGTACGCTAAAGAGGCATGGCCTGGCAAGAAGCCCACGCCGTCTCTGCTCATTTAGCTGCGTATTACTAATACAAGACTCTTCTATACTCATGAACTCTCTCTTGAAACATCTGGCAAATGGACTTTGATTTCAACTGTGCTACAAGAATCCGATTTAATGCAAGATTATCTTTCCTCCTAAAACAAGCATTGGCTTACTCTCATGTCATTCCAGATGCATAGTACTTTCTAAATTCAGTGAAAGGCAAAAGGTCCTCATTTGCACAGTTCAGTGAGGGAAAAAAAAATAATTGACTTATTTTGCTCCTCGCACAGAATAATCTGGTCCTATATTTTTGTCAAAATAGCTGCTTGGACATTGTGCATTAGATCTTTTATGTTTCATAGGAAGATTGCAATGACGTGAGTGTGAGTAAATGACGTAATTTCATGCATTTTGATTGATCCATTTCTTTAAAATGCCAGCTTGAAAGTGAGAACCCAATGAAAAGCGAACACAACCTGATCCAAACAGCAAAATGTGTCATGTTTAGTCTAAAATGGCAGGGGGGTTAACTTTGTGTACTCTCTTTTATATATATATATATAACTATTTATGTAAAGTGTTCCAAAAATTGACCATGCGGCAAGAAGTTGTTTCAAACTAGCTGTTTGGCCATCACACGTTTACATGAGCATCATTGATGCAGATGATGGATCTGTCACAAACCCTGTATTTGGTAAAACGGATGAAATTCTGCAATACTGTAACACTTTGCCTTCTAAAGATCTCTGTGGTTTCTTACTGTATTAGTTTCATTCACTCGTTCCCCCTTAATATACAACCTGAGGGCAGCGGCGCTTCAAGTGAACTGTTGGTTGATGGTTCATCAGGGCTCAATGCAAACGGTCTTCACTGTTCAAGAAAGAAAGGAAAAAAATGTTTTATACTCCAGTTCTGTTTGGTACATTTGATGTTTGTACATATCATTCACAATAAAAGCCAGTGTATTTTTATATATTTAAACTGATGCCAGAAGTCTACCTTTGAATAGAGGCTGGCTGCTCATCTTATTTTATATTCATGACTGAGCTGATAATTTTCTCCACGACTGGGTTGACTACCAATCAAGATGAGATTTTTAATCTCCAGACCATAATGCTGATTAGCAGTTGTCCATTCTGTCCTTTCATTGCTACAGCATGCCTTTACACAAGCACCTTCCTGACAGAAACACTATTATTTTGACAAATACAGCTGTAAGCAGGTCTAGTACTTTACACCTACATCCGAAAGAGTAGTTTGCGATACCTGTGATGGATCTAGGTAGTTATCTTTGACAGTTAAACTAATTGTGACGTTGTTCTGTGTCAATACACAAAACCTTTGCTATCTCACTTCCTCTTCTTCTTCATCAGCGTACTTTATTTTTGGATACTGATGTCAAACTCCAAACCTGCCTTTGGTGGCTTTTATGGGGTTTTGGTTTGTTTACGAAAGAAGACACTTTTAATTAGACATGTTTTGCCAAATAAAAATAATAGAAATAAAATACTTTTCTTCTGTGTTAAATTCAGTATTCTTGTGTATTAAAGGGCCCTTTTTACTAGATGTAATATTGATCTTGGGTGTCCCCAGAATGTGTCTGTGAAGTTTCAGGCCAAAATACCAAACAGATTATTTATTATAGCAGCTGGAAAATTTCATTTTTGGGGTGTGTCTAAAATCGAGCTGATTTGGAGTGTATGCAAATGAGCTGCATATTCCCGCCCCGTCTCCAGAAGAGGGCGTCGCGTATACGTCTCTGTGATTGCATATCTACAGCGATGAACAGCTGGTAGAAGCAACATGACTGAGAGCGAGACGACCGTGTTTAGCCGTACATATGGGAGTCAAATGCACTGAAAGTGGGACAAAACTTTCTAATTAATCTCACAAGTGCGTCCTCAGCAGCTCAGATGTTGGGAGAAAATAAAGACTCTTATGTTTGGTCTTACATTCAAACACAGAGCACGGGATTGCTTGCGAGACATTGCGGCCCTGTCCCAAATGGAACACTTCATGTGCACTTGTGGTCCTATAATGGCCGCCATATGCGTGTGTCCGTTAAGTCCACGAGATCGTAGTGTCCCATTCCTCATTTTAGCGTTCAGAAGGGTGCTCGCGAGCGCCGTGGCCGTTATGCGCCCTCGATCCGCACTTCTGCCGAGCCTGCACTGGGGCGAGCGCCGCAGCAGACTTCTACCCGACAGTCAAAGCGGCATTACGTCACGAAAATGCGGACTCCGAGGAAGACCACGAGGGTTTAGGGTGCCATTTGGGACAGGGCCGTTGACGTTACAGCTGCTCGAGCGCGGAGAAAATGAAGGACTGCTTACAACCACTGAGGGCGGAAACTATAGCAACGCAGGGCTGTCAATCAAACCCCGTGGCCCCGCCCTCCAAACTATGACGTCACACTGCGGTGAGCGTCAAAACGGCAGGCCTAGTGAGACTGACTTGGTTTAGAGGGATTCAAAAATGAGGAGTGAGTGGATTTTTATCATTGTAGGGTGGATGTGTTCACACTGCCAACACATTTATATCCAAACACCTTGTAAAAGTGGAGTTTGCACAATAGGTGCCTTTTAAGACACACAAACAAAGTTTGCATGATACCCATGACTTCTCTGATCGGTGCAACTCTCTTAAGGATTGTGGGAAGTGTGGCTTTTCACCAGAAATGTAAAACTACAGAATCAAATATGTTAAAGCCACCGACTTCTATGTGGGCATATATCATCTCTTAACCTCAGAGGTCATCCAGTACTGAAGGTTTATTGAAAGATTATATTTCTCCGAGGGCAGAATAAATGGGATCTTTAAATCTGGATCCTTTCTGCAGTGCTTTAGTGACAGGAAATGATTTGTATTTTTCGTTTCACACGACAGAGCATGCTGCCCACTTCTGCTTCTTACTTCTGTCCTTCGTAATGAGACATTATTAGAAAGCCAAATTCATCTATTTTAATCAGGCTTTAAATCCCTATAGTAACATGCTACACCAGATGTGTTATATATATATATAATTCATGCCCACAAGGCAGACGTGGTCATTTACAAAGAATACATGATTTGGGTGAGATTAAAATACATCACACATACCCATGGATGAATCTCAAAAGCTGTCATGAATCAGACACAATCACATTATCATCAAAATAAAATACTAAATATGTTAGTTTAAAGAGAGTGTTCAATAGGAAACATTTAAGAACAAATTAAATCAAAAGCAAAAAGACAGAAGTAGATGCCCACTGAACAGTGTATGTTGTGTATATGTAACTGTAGGTCAATGCTGTAAATTATGTTTCTGATCTTAATGTTTGCAAGAGTGTTAGCATACAGTACAGGGTGAATTCAAGTAAATAATGACACTTTTTGTTATTGAGATGACTGGGAAAAATGTCACAATTAAACTAAATTCACCCCTATTCAGTGCTTGAAGTGGACACAAGAAGCACTGTGGACACAAGAAGCCCCTTATTTAATTATTCATTTATTTATATTAAATAAATAAGTACTTTTTAATAATTCACAATCAATCAATCAATAATTAAATACAAGTTTTCAATACAAATTAGCACAAGTCAAGCTGCAATACCAAATATGACCACAGGGATACCAAAGACCACTAAACCACAGAATCACTAAACGTCTGACCAAAGCATAAACAGCGTTCATTATAAACACTCTTGCTTTTAAGCCAAATACACGCTGAAAATAATAATGTTACTGACATCTGGACGTAAGTCACTATTCTCTCTGTGATCGCTGATGAAACCGGCCGTGTTTTCTCTGCATTAGCGCTGTTTTGAGCTTACTGTTTGAATTCGTTCACTGGATCCTTGGACTTTCCAGGAGTTTACGGTTTAAAATGACGTGATTGCAAAAGTTTTGGGAGTTTTGTTAAAGTCCTGGTTCTAGTTGAGGAGACCAGTTCTGTTTGTGCTGTCTGAGTAGTCACAAGTGTTCCTGTATGTTGAAGGCGATCTGATGTTAATAAAGCGGAGACGTTTACTAAATAAGTTGCTTTATTGAACATTACACATGTGTGGAGCAAAAATCATGGCTCTGGTGTTCTTGTGCAGCCTACACAAGTTATTTTAGGTGTTTCAACTGTAGGCCTATACACATGTCTCAAATGTACTCAGGCTACCCTAATAGAAAGTGATGCACGGGCTGCATCTTTTTTCTTTTTCTGTTCTCGGGTTGTGATTGCTCGCGGGTATAGATTCTATCAATTATCAGGGACTGAACCAATAACAATTGACAACTCTCTCTGAGGAATTGGTATTTTACAATAAGAAAGGAATTCATAAGTGTTCCTTCTTTGTTTTATAACTGACTAAACAATTTAATATTGTTGTCAAAGCAGTTATTAAAAAAATATTTTTTTATTATTTCATATGAAATAGCGATGCAGAGAAAAATGATGCTTAAATAGGCTATTAATGCCCAATATTGGAGCATTTGTTTATTTTTGTTAAAGTGCATTTTCAGAATGGGTGTGTGTGATTTGCATTGTAGAGTGTAGTATAAACAGTTTAATGATGTTATATGCAATGTGCCTCTCATCCCTTAGGTGGCAATATAGGGTTTAAAAGGGGAGTTTGATATAGTCCTGGTGCTAGTGGCTGAGAGCAGTTCTGTTTATGCTGTCTGACTAGTCACAAGTGTTCCTGTATGTTGAAAGCGATCTGATGTTAATAAAGCGGAGACGTTAACTGAACAAGTTGCTTTATTGAACATTACATGGTGTCAGAAGTGAAGCGCAGTTAAAGCCATGGCAAAGTTTCAGCCCCCGGATAATTTTGACTTTAGCCACCCCGAAAGATGTCCAGAGTGGCGTCAAAGATTTCACCGCTACAGGATAGCCACTAAACTGGATAAGGAGGAGGCTGAAGTACAGGTCTGTACGCTGCTTTATTCAATGGGAAAAGAAGCTGAACAAGTGTATCAAACATTTACGTTCGGAGAGGAAGACAGAGAGGATTATGATGCTGTAATCACAAAGCTCGATGACTACTTCGTACCCAAAGTTAACGTTATTCACGAGCGTGCACGATTCCACACGAGGGTTCAAAAGCCAGGTGAAATGGCAGAGGAATATATTCGCAGCCTGCACTAGCTAGCGAACACGAGTGACTTCGGAGCCGCGAAAGATGGAAATATTTGCGACAGGTTAGTGATTGGGATTCTGGACCGTAAACTGTCAGAAAGGCTTCAATTAATGCCTGATTTGACACTCAGAAATGCCATAGATCTCGTGAGACAGTCTGAACAAGTTCGTGGACATGTAAACGAACAAGCTGCCTGCGTTAGTGCTCAAATCAGTGAGGTGGCCGGCGCTAGGGGAAAATCCCATTACAGTGAAAGAGGCAGACAGCACCTTGGCTCAAAACGAAACCAGACAGAGCATGCAACTGAGTGGAGATGTAAAAGATGTGGCAGAAATCACAGAAAAGGGGAAATCTGTCCAGCAAAAAGTGCAGAGTGCCGCAAATGCAGGAAAAAGGGTCACTTCGCTGCAGTTTGTAGAACCCGAGCAGTCTATGAAGTCAAAAAACCACAAGAGGGCAGCAGCATGACACATTTTCTAGGTGAGTTAACTCACATTGATGTGGAGCATGGATAGTCACTCTCCCAATACAAGGCACGGAGATAGATTTTAAAATAGATACAGGCGCAGACATAAGTGTCATTTCTGAGAAAACTTTTCTCTGTTGAAGTACAAGCCACAACTCAAAAGGGTGAATGTAAAACTTGAGAGCCCAGGGGGTGCATTGCACTGCAGAGGACAATTCAAAGCCACAACTGTTTTTAAAGATAAGCAGTACGGTTTTGAAACATTCGTTGTGACTGGTCACCATGTACATAATCTTCTTGGTCGTGATGCTGCAAGTACGATGGAATTAGTAAAGAGGCTAGAAGAGATCCAACCCTTTTCTTCTCCTTCTGAACTGGGGTTAGTAAAGATTAAACCCATCAAAATCCGCCTGAAAGAAGATGCTGTACCATACAGTGTCTATACTGCAAGACGGGTGGCTGTGCCCTTGCTTCCAAAAGTCCAGGCAGAGATAGAGAGAATGGTACAATGCGGTGTCATAGAGGAGATCACTGAGCCTACTGAGTGGTGTGCTCCTATGGTGGCTGTCCCAAAGAAGACAGGGCAAATTAGGATTTGTGTCGATCTAAAACAACTAAATAAGGCTGTAAAAAGAGAGAAATTTGTGCTGCCAACAATTGATGACATACTTCCTAAGCTAGCACACGCTCAAGTGTTCTCACTTCTCGATGCAGCTAGTGGCTTCTGGCAGCTGCCACTGGATATAGACTGTGCCAAGCTAACAACCTTTATCACTCCTTTTGGGAGATATTTCTTCCGCAGACTACCCTTTGGGATCACCAGCGCACCCGAAATCTTCCAACGGGAGATGTCAGCCATCCTTAAAGACCTAGAAGGGGTTGCGGTGTTCATGGACGATATTTTAGTGTACGGCAACACCCCAGAGGAACATGAGCACCGACTCCATAGGGTGCTGGAAGCCGTTGACCGAGCTGGTCTCAAGTTGAACACTGAAAAATGTCTGCTGCGACAGGGTCAACTCAGGTACTTAGGACACGTCATAGACAAGGAGGGCATAATTTGGTTGTCGAGAGATTTCAGGAATCAGCTAAGCAAGCAGCTGCATTTCAGAAACTCCGCCCCCGCCACATTCATATCTCCGGGGCTGCTGAGCAGGAGCAGCCCCAAACATCTAATATACCATCTAATATACCATTAGATGGTGTTACCATCTAACACCTCATTTTACGTTGCCCGTCTCCCTGGACATATATATCTCGTTGGGTCCTGCAGACTATAGAAAAAGGGTATCAAATACAGTTCGGGTCTCGCCCTCCCAGGTTCATGGGGGTGTTGTCCACCGAGGTGGCCCCCCAGCAGGTTCTGGTAATGGAACAAGAAGTGAAAGCTCTGTTAGAGAAAGGGGCCATAGAATATGCACCTCACTCCAACAGGGAAACTGGGTTTTACAGCCGGTATTTCATAGTTCCAAAGAAGGATGGGGGGTTGCGTCCCATTTTAGATCTTCGAGTTCTGAACGACTCCGTCATGCAGCTCAAGTTAAAAATGTTAACTGAGACAAATCGTGCCACAGATCAGATCCGAGGATTGGTTTGTCACGATAAATCTCAAGGACGCATACTTCCACATATCCATCCTTCCGTGTCACAAGAGGTTCCTGAGGTTCACTTTTGGGGGCAAAGCATATCAGTATCGGGTTTTTCTGTTTGCCCTATCATTATCACCCCACACTTTCAAGAAATGCGTAGATGCAGCCCTGGTGCATCTTCAGCCTCAGGGTATTCGCATTATGAACTTTATCGACGATTGGTTGATTCTAGCTCAGTCGCATTAGTTGGCAGTGCGGCATCGAGATGTCGTTCTGGCCCACATGATGTTGTGTATTGGTGTGACGTCATCACGTAGGATGGAGAGTAAAACCTGATGGCAAGTTCAATCAGGCGTCTGTGTGGTTTGATCCGATATAAACAGTGAGTTTATAACAAGGAATGTTACAGATGAGGATTTAGTTTACTTTGGCTGTCTTTATGTACCAATGGATGTTTATCATTGTGTATATACTTAATTATTGTTATTCATGATTGTTTATTGTATTTCTTGTATTCCAGACTAATGCCTTTACTGCCTGTAAATCGCTATTATCATATCAATACATCATCTAAACCCAATCACCTGTCTCCTCATCCTTATATAATATTGTGCTCTAACCGGCACCCAGGGGGTTCACTCATCCAATTGCAAATTAGATCCTTACAGTCAAAATTCTCTCCAACATACACCCTAGCTGTGACCCCGTCTACCTCACGCGAACGGCGCGGCGAGAACCCATTATAATCAGTGATGCTGTCAACACCAGATGCGAGATACAACACGACAAATCCCTCACAGTAAGCTGCCTCTTCCTATTGATGACGTACTGGCACAAAGTTCAAATGTCCTGTAGACAGACTCAACCTGTTGTATTAAGACACGGCGTCCGGTATAGACACGTTTCACTGTTCCGCCACCGAGCAAGCGGGCGCGTTAACTCCTCGTCTGCTACATGCGCTCTCTGTGGAATAGGAATCGTGGTGTATGTTGCCACATTTCTTGTTAACATCTTCCATTTACCCCTGTCTCGTTCGTATTTGGCCAGTTTGGAAAAAGCCTCACTAATACAAACCTGACCAGCCGGGCGTTTGCGATCACGTGAACTAAGACACTAGTACAAATGCGGATGATTGAATGGAAATGATTCCAGATCGGCAATTTAGTATTTTGGTTTCCCAACAAGGTCCATTGCTCATCATGAAATGAATATGCTGAATGCAGAATAAACAGTATTTTCTTGTGCTCAAACCTGCCAATCTAAAGGAAATGCTATGTATGAAGTTTAAGGTAATTTGTGAATTAGCATAGATTTATAGTCTAAATAAAACAATTTTGCAGCTGTTACTATTATTACACTAGTTTACAAAACTTTGTATTATGCTTGTTATAGAGTGTGTGACGTCACGTGCACTACCGCCGGTGGCAATACACAACCGCGGTGACAACTGACCACCGCCGGTGACGCTGTTGTCACGGCCACCGTCACAGCCCTAACCAACACCAGCGAGATCAAGCTGCTGGACTTTGGCTGCGGACACCTCCTGAAGGACTCTGGGTATAAAGAGAAACTCTCTGTGGAAGTTTATGTTTTGGACTGGAAGCGTTTGAGCTGAACTCTTGCTCTTCTCGGGTCTCTCTGGCACTCTTTCATATGCCCCTCCGGAGTGGTTTCGTTCCCACAGCTATCGTGCTGGACCAGCTACTGCTTGGTCTCTGGGTGTGACGCTCTACAAGCTCCTGTGCGGTTCTCTACCTTTCAAAAGCAAACGAAGGCTTCCCAGACTGTGCTTCCTGAGTCACCTGTCTGCAGGCAAGAGATGGCAAGCATGCAGCTGTTCACAGACAGAAATCATGGCCGGAGTGAGCAGAAGTTGATGTTGTGTTGCTGAAGCACTGTATATAACAGACTGCCATCGGTTGATTAGATGGTGTCTTGGAGCAGCAGCTTACAAGACATTGAACAGCACCCCTGGTTATGCTCCACAGGTGGCTAATCACACAGTGCTGGGGAGTAACTTGTTACATGTAACGGAATTACGTAATATAATTACAAAATAAAAGTAACTGTAATCAGTTACATTACTTTATTAAAGTAATTGAAAAATTAAAAGTGAATCTACTTATTAAATTTTAAGTAGGGTAACTTGTAATCCGTAACCTATTACATTTCCAAAGTAACCTTCCCAACACTGCAATCACAGCACACTCATCTCAGTGACTCGGTGTTGATTGGACAGTTGGATTGTCCTGTCAGGATAAATGTAGGTAACTGGCTGTAATTGTGAACATAAGGTGAGCAGGAGCAGCAGAGACAGTGAGGACGAGTGGACAGCAGGCGTTTCGTGTGTTTTGTGATGCTGTGCTTTAGGGGTCGACCGATATGTGTTTTTCAGGGCCGATACCGATACCGATTATTACAGATCAAGTAGACCGATAACCGATATTTTGAACCGATATACGTGTCTGGTGTAAAAATGAAAATGAATGCCAAAATTAATAATAACAAGAGCTCTGACAAAAAACTTTCTTTAAATGCTTTTAAACATGTCTTTAATTCTGAAAACTGTTAATAACAACAACATTTCCGTTGATTTTAATTTACAGTACAGTGCAAATGAAAGCATAAAACATTAATTTAATTTATCTTTTAATCAAATGAGAGTTAGACTTTATTTTTGGCAAACAAATGAGTTTACTATTAAAATTAAAACATGGAAGAAATAGCGTATTGTGTTATTATTCTCAACAAAAGTTGTAATAATTGTTGTAGTTGTATTACGTATACAGTAATATATTCGGCTAAACCGAACTTATATTTTGACAGGTTGCCATGAGGACCTTTTAAGTTTCTGTAGCCTATGTATATATGATATGACGATCGTTTTACTCAAATGAAACGGTCAAATGCTCGTGAACGTGACTGTCCGAGCAGTTCTGGGGATGTTGTTCATGTATTTATGTCCTCATTTATGCTGAAAACACTGCGAGCTTCACACGCTCTTCATGTATGTGTGCAGTAAACGAACCCGCACGTCTGTGTCATTCATTAACAGAGATGCAGAACATGCAGGATTCATATTTAAAGTGTTTTTGCGGCTTAATATTTATAGATACTAGTCCATAGCGCGAGTCGATTTAAGTGTACTGACCTACTTTTGATTAATTCATCCAAATTCGAGACATTCCGCGACATTCCGCGTTATACGGTAAATTCCATTATATGACTGCATTCCGCGATTCCGCCCGCATTTTCCGCATCGCGGACATCATAGCGGATTGTGATTTATTGCAACTTCAGCAACGTCTGCTGCTGCCTTACCTTTGAGAGACAACTGATGCGTGATCACTGAGGCAGCTCCAGTTAGCATGTGCTCTCGGTGTGAGACTGCCTTCAGTTTTCCGCGTTGATTGGTCGGACTCGTGACTCTCTACATATCAGATGAGCGGTGGGCGGAGATTGCTCTCAGAGATTGAGAGATCGCCTCACTCTCACAGAGTGTTGAGCTCAGACAGGCTGCAGTGAGCCAAATAGTGCATTTAAACATTAAATAGTTTCACCTGTATTATTTATTCACCAATAAATAATGTCACCTGTAAATAGTATGTTTGTTTGCATTATAAAAAAAAAGAAAAAAAAAAAATTAAAAAAAATTATCGGCAAATATGTTTTGAAAATGGCCGATATCGATAATCGGTAAAATGCTTAATATCGGCCAGGCCGATAATCGGTCGACCCCTACTGTGCTTTACTCTGGAGCATGACTGAGGGCTCTGTGTGGATGCTGGAGGAGATGGACACGCAGCGCCGGCTCAAACCAGAGTCCTGATGCTACAGAGATCCACTCCAGACTGAGACTAAACCAGATCTCTGTGAATCAGGCGAATTCATTGAGATCCCCCCTGAGGGATATTAACCTTTTGAAAATTATGTTATGCTAATTATATGAGTGCATATGTGCAAAACCAATGTGTCGATGTGTGGTCAATGATTGAAGGAATTCATTGTTGGTGTTTTGGACCATTTGTGCTTGCAGGAATGTGGGAGGGCTTTGAGCTGGTGCTGGGGTGTTTTCTATAGAATGTGGTATGGTATGTGGGGGTCAAGATGGGAGGTCAACGGCTAGGTGGGGCGCGGTAGAATGCACACACACACATAATAAGATCAGATTACCCTAGAAAAGCCCGGCTAAGCTCAAGAAATTGGGGGTGGGCGCTATCAGATGTTATTTTGCAGGAACTGGAGTTGATTGGAGAACTGGAACAAAGAAGTGAGAGCTGATTGGAGGACTCACGAGCGGATCCTACACGTGGACACCTACTATAAATATTCTGTTGCAATGTATTTCTGGGTTGGTTCTTTGTGAGGCTTGTGCCTGAGAACAACCCAGCGTGCTGTTCTGATCAATAAATTTCAATACTTTGTATAGATTGCCTTCCTTCAATTTTGAACATGCAGGACATTAGAAGTCCATCAATTGGTGACCCCGACGTGATTGAAGAAAAAGGCTGTAAACCATAAGGGGCCGTTGAAGGCCAGAAGTTCCGGGACGGAACGAACTCGGGTTCAACACACGGTCGACCGATTAAAATAAGGTAAGCAGAAACCTGTTAAATCAAACTTCTGCAAATTGGATATTCTAAATTTCTTGTGTTGAATTTGAATTGTATTCCGTTCCATTTATTAGTAAAATATTGATATCTGTTGATCAGAAAAAATTGTGAAGACGGTGGGTTAAAGTCCCACCGCAAGACTGTGGGTTAAAGTCCCACAGCATTTTAGCAAAGACTGGGGGTTAAAGTCCACCCAGTTAAGGAAACTCAGGGTAAAAGTTCACCCAGTTGAGTAGGTAAAAACTCAGGGTAAAAGTTCACCCAGTTGAGTAGGTAAAAGGTCAGGGTAAAAGTTCACCCAGTTGAATAGGTAAAAACTCAGGGTAAAAGTTCACCCAGTTGAGTAGGTTAGTCACTGTGGGTCAAAGTCACCCAAGTAGACGGCCGTATTTTTGTGTAAAATATAACAAGTATTGTGTATTGTGTGAAATAAAATGTCTGAATTTGAGAGAGAGTGTGAGGAGTATGGATGTCCCCCTGTAACAACACAGTGGGGAAATGTGGTAGATATGTTGTTGGCTCAATCGAGCCTAAAAATCATAAAAAAGAAGAAAATTTGGGAAAATAAATGGAGTCAGATATGTATTGAAAACGGGTGGATAATCCCGATAAAATGTTGGTGGCATTAGCACCAAGAGTTGAAAAAGCTAAAATATACCATGAAATTGGCTTTGTTGGCTATTTGGCTATCATCCAAGTTGCTGACATTGTGATCCAAATTGTGAAACTGAATTATTGATAAAGAAAAGATAAAACTGATTGATTTTTCATTCCCAGAAAGAGATTGAGACCTGTTGGTGTTTTTCTCTTTTGATCTGTGTGTGTGTGAGAGACAGAGAGAGAGAAAGGAGGGGCCCAGTGTGTGTGAGAGACAGAGAGAGAGAAAGTGAGCTCACTGTGATTGTGTGTGTGAGCGACTGTGTGTGTGTGAGCAAATGTGTGGGGGAGTAAAACACTGCTGGCAGTGAGGTTAAAAGGGGAGAGGGAGAGAAAAGTATGAAAATCTCATCCAAAGCAGAGTAAAATATATAAAGTTGATGAATATTATGGTAATCCAAATGAATGGAGCAATGAGAAAGATTAATTATTAACTAGAAAACACATTGGTATTATTTTAAAATATTTGAGAAAGTCTAACCAAATTCTATAATAAGTGATAAGTCCTCCGCCCAGCAAAAATCCAGGTGGAAATCAGGGGTCGGATGCTTTTAGTGATCCTCGTCTGATGAGCCTGGTGAAGATTAACAAGTAATTAAATGGCTGGGATTAGAGGTAAATCACTGAAGGAAACAATAATAATAATAATAATAATAATAATAAAAGTAATAATTTATTATATTAAACAGGTCAATAACTCTGGCTTTCAAAGATGTCAAACTCCAGTAGAGTTCTTGGCAGCTAGAAATCCAGCCTGTAATGAAACAATAAGGGAGCTCTCAAGGAAGTAGGACAGGGTCTCAACATGAGGGAGAGGAGGAAATTGAAGATGGGGGAAGGGAAGGTCTCAGAATAGTAATTAAAGGCACCATGAATGTAGACGGGGAAGTTACCTCCCCCATAGCAGAAAGAACAAGAGGCAGACTGGACCAAATGAAACCCCAATTCACACCCAGAACTCTAAAGGAGTGGGACATCCAAATACCCTCCCCACCACAGCTAGAGAAGGGTATTGGGGCTTCAGGTGGCCCACTTGAACAATTAAAATCAGCATTTGGTCATCCCAATAATACACAGAGTAACTATCCACTATTGATGGGTAGTCAGGGTCATAAATATCAACCCTGGAGTCATAGTGACATGACTGCAGTCTTAGCAAAACTGCCCCCAATCACCTCGGGGGGAGGTAGGTGGTTGACTAAATTAATGGCCTTATGCCATGGAACCACGTTGGCTGTGGGGGATTTGAGGTGCCTTTTAGGCCAGATTTTTACTGCTTCACAAATGAGGGATTTCGAGGTAAATGCAGATATTACAAATTCACCAAATGATGACCCATACACAACAGTGTGTACAAATGTGGGGTCAACTCTGAGAAAACAGTTCCCCACACCCCCAACTACATATCAAAACATCAAATTTCACATCAAACCCGGTGAGGTGAGACTGGATCAGGTTATTATTTCAGATGTGCCGCAGAATGGGGACAAATGGTTGAGGAAAATAGTTTGAATAATCCCATGACACGTGACATTTTCAGATCAGCAGTGATGTCAGGGGCCCCCAATGGTGTAAAACAGGCCATGGAAGGTAACCCCGATATACCAGTAGCAACCAATGAAGTATGGGAAAGACACTTAGTATTTCACATTGATAGGACAGTTGATAAACTGCAGAAAGAAGAGGAGGAGCTAGAAAAGACAAAAAATCAACTATTAAAGCTACAATTAGACTTAGCCAGAGCTAGTGGCCCGAAGAAAACCAAGCAAATGTCTCAGCAGTCTGTGAATGAGCCAACTGACCCTTCACCTGTACCCCCATATTTTGGGTATGACCAGGGATGGTCACAGAGGGGTAATTGGGGAGGAAATAGAGGACAGAGGGGTAGAAACATGGGATTTAGAGGCAGACGAGGCAGAGGTGGGGAGCAACAGAGGGGAGGGGGGTGTTTTTTGTGTGGTAGCCCTGATCATTGGAAAAATGAATGTCCCTCACAGCAAGGGGGCGGCCAATTCACAGGGCCACCTGCAGGGGGATGGGGTCCTCTCAGAGGTGGACCTGGTGGTCGTGGCAGGGGACCATACACCTCACGATACCCGGGGCAACAGCACCCGTCTCCAGCCAACCTACAGGCGCCTATGCACCCAACATGGGGCCCGGAGGGAGACGCGGGGGATTGTTGAAGGGGCCCACAGAGGACTCCATGAGGGGAATGGCTGAACCCCTCATGGAAATAGTGGTTGACAACAAACCACTAAGGGCTCTGGTGGATACTGGAGCTACATACTCCACTGTAACAAGAGGCACAATCACAGATAAAGATCTAAGTGATAAAACAGTGAGAGTCATGGGTTTCTCTGGTGGGTTAGAACATTGGCCAATGACAAAGCAATTAACCGTCCAGGTTGTGAATCAGAGCTTACCACACTCATTTCTGTACTCCGCTAACGCTCCTGTACCTCTGCTGGGAAGAGATCTGCTTATCAAATTGGGAGCCAGTATTTTATGTTCACCACAAGGGGTAATAGTGACTTTTCCAGATGGCACACAGGTTGATTGCTCACAGACTGCTCCAACAGGTTGCAGACAGAGTCTTTTACTAGGAGGGCCATTAAAGGAGGCAGCTGACATTTATTGGGTAGAATTAGGCATTTCTCCATCCCCAATGAGTGTAGTGACCCTGTATAACAACCACCGACCATGGATAATGGACTTAGATGTTTACTTACCACCCATAGACCCACTACACTGTACATTATTTTACGACAGAAATGACACAGTCATGTACCAAGAAATGTTTAACAGCATAGAAGGGGATAGATGGCGTCTCACAGGAGATGGCATATTTATAGGAAAAGAAGGAGTTGTAGCCCCCATCGTTTTGACCTCAGAACAGCTAAAATGGTATGAAATGACAGACACAGCCGCCCCACACATCTCTCTGGCACTGCACCCAGGCCATGAAGCTAGAGAGTTAGGAGGTATGACTAAAAGGTTAAGGGCTGTTGCAGATTGGGAGCCCACTGACATCAACATGGTTTTATATTCTGACACTGCTAATTAAAAAAACTGAAGATATGGGCGTGTTAACACATAAACAAATTTCACTATCTCAAATTTGACCCCAGCTCACCAATGGTTTACATGCATTGATCTGGCAAACGCATTTTTCTGCATACCAATGTCTGAAGAATGTAAGTCATGTTTGGCATTCACCTACAGAGGCCGCCAGTACTCTTATAACAGATTGCCACAAGGCTTTATCTTGACACCAGGGATTTTTAATAAGGTCGAACGTATGAATCTTACGTTGAAAATGAAATTGGCTAAAATCTGTGCACAGACCAAATTGACGTGGTTAGCTGCCCTTCCATTGGTATTAATGTCTGTACGTTCCTCTGTTAACAGGATTTCTGGCTTTACACCTTTTGAGTTGCTTACAGGTCGTTCTTTTCCTGGACCTTCAACGCCATTGAGACCTGACCAGATCACACCATTGTCACACTGTGTTTATTTTGACAAACTAACTGCTCTGATTAAACAATTTTCCCAGCAGGTCACTGTAGACAATTAACCAGAACCGATTCCTCCACCAACCGAGTGGGTCAGACTGAAGAAGTTTCGCAGGAAATGGAACGAAGCCAGATGGTCTGAGCCCCTGAAAGTCACCTCGAGGACCTCACATTGTGTTCGCCTAGCAGGAAAAGGCGACACCTGGTATCATTTGTCTTCTTGTGTTGCATGTAACCCCCCTAGCAGGTCTTTGGCACAAACTGCAGTGGACCTGAGGTCTCAGGTCCAAGAGAGGGAGGGTGCTGGGAGTGAAAGTGCTGGAAAATTACAAATAGTACACAAGAAAGGTGACATTTTTTCAAGCCCACAATTAGAACCTCTGGCTCACTGTGTAAGTGCAGATTGTGCATATGGAGCAGGCATTGCAGTAACATTTAAAGATAAGTATGGTGTGGAGAAAGTGAGACAGCAAAATAAAAAACCTGGTCAGTGTGCAGTCACACATGAGGAGGATGGTAGAACAATCTTTCATTTAATCACAAAAAGAAAGTGTACTGATCTCCCCACATACGGAGATTTCACCAACAGTGTAAAACACATGAGAGATTGGTGTGTAGAACATAGAGTGAAAAGTGTTTCTGCACCCCCGGCTGGGGTGTGGCTTGGATAAACTTGACTTTCAAAGAGTCCAGAAAATTTTGGGAGAAGTTTTTACAGGTATCGATATTGTCATAACCATATATACACCGTAAAGTAAAGGATAGGGGTAGGTGTGTGTGTGCTAGATAACTACATGACAAGTGTGTGTATAATGTGTGATTGATTGTTTTGTCAATAAGTGCTTTTAAGTGTTTCAAAGTCTTTGCTAACAAGCATCTGCTAATACTGTTTCTTTTCCTTTATTGATAATTATGTTGTGTTTAAGGCAAATGCTGAGAAGAGGGCTGTGGGAAGATTGGCCATGTATGGGTTTCCTCCTCATCATTTCTCTCATAATCGTGGGCATAATATTGGGTGTAGAAAAATCACAACAAAATTCAACCACAATCAGACATAAAAGAGCACAGAAGGAGGATGCATGTGTGCAATATTACAGAGGTATAGAATTAGAGTATACAAATGGATCAACTTCCTCTTTCACTTTTGATTTATGCTCAGTTATTAATTGTCGGGGCCTGAATAGTTCGTGGAGAGGGTATGATGTATATCTGTGTGATAATACGGGTACGGATACAGCCTGTGGTCAGAATAAGGTCCACAGTATGGAAGGAGGATGCCCAAGCTGGAACCACGTCAGGAAGTATACAGGGTTATGGAAACCATATAGTCAGCCCACATGGGTCAAGAGTAGGAACAGGATGGGAAACTGGTGTCTCATTTCAGAGAGACTATAGTACAACCCAGAACCCCCTGACACTCTCATTAGGAGGCATTAAACATGCTAGTGAGTTATTCCCAGGCAAGAAAGACAGGGTAACCATGTATATTACCTTAGGGGTGGATCAGAATGGAAAAGACTCGATGGGATTGATCAAAACAAATATAGTACCTAAACCTCAACCAAATATCACAGAAACTAAGAATGTATCAGTTATATCAATGGTAGATAAACACGTAGGTGTAGATTATACTAAATTAACCCCAGAGGACATAATAGAGAAGGCAACAGGCTATGGAGAGACTAATTTGTGGTTAGAATGGTTGATCAACACTGCCAAAGAACAAAAAATAGATGACTGTGTAGCATGTGCAGGTGCTAGGCCTAGACTTCACATTGAACCAGCTCCCCTGCATCCAAATGATACATGGGGATATAACTGTATGTTATCACTAACAAGGGAAGTGGGATCAACCAATTGTACCACATTAGCATCTATATTTCCCCCAATTTCAAATGATACTAGGACAGGCCCATTCGTACCTAGACAGGATAATTTCACATGTTTAATTTCACACCGTCTAGTTCATCGATTAATTACGGACGCATTAATGAAGAGTGGTGTAATGTCATAATAAATGACAATGGAACAAAAATAGGGCCATGGGCAAGAGCAGGCCTCTATTACTAGTGTGGTGACAGACGCCTGTTCACCAGGGTACCGCCCAACACAAAAGGTTTGTGTGCTATGGTCCGACTAGGAGCACCTTTGACGCTGATAGGAGAAAAATTATGTGTGACCTCTTTCAGAGGTCAAGAGAGGGATTGAGGGATATTAACCTTTTGAAAATTATGTTATGCTAATTATATGAGTGCATATGTGCAAAACCAATGTGTCGATGTGTGGTCAATGATTGAAGGAATTCATTGTTGGTGTTTTGGACCATTTGTGCTTGCAGGAATGTGGGAGGGCTTTGAGCTGGTGCTGGGGTGTTTTCTATAGAATGTGGTATGGTATGTGGGGGTCAAGATGGGAGGTCAACGGCTAGGTGGGGCGCGGTAGAATGCACACACACACATAATAAGATCAGATTACCCTAGAAAAGCCCGGCTAAGCTCAAGAAATTGGGGGTGGGCGCTATCAGATGTTATTTTGCAGGAACTGGAGTTGATTGGAGAACTGGAACAAAGAAGTGAGAGCTGATTGGAGGACTCACGAGCGGATCCTACACGTGGACACCTACTATAAATATTCTGTTGCAATGTATTTCTGGGTTGGTTCTTTGTGAGGCTTGTGCCTGAGAACAACCCAGCGTGCTGTTCTGATCAATACATTTCAATACTTTGTATAGATTGCCTTCCTTCAATTTTGAACATGCAGGACATTAGAAGTCCATCACCCCCCAGCAGTGAACCATTGAACCAGCGTCTTTGATTTTTACCTGATCTCTTTCATCAATTTGTAGGCATTTTTAACGAGACATCGGTGTAATTAAAAGGATGAGAAGTAGTTAATAGTCTCTTATGGCGCTTTTCCACTGCATGGTACGGTACGGTTCGGTGCGGCTCAGTTCGGGTCAGTTTGCATTTCCACCACAGTTTAGTACTGCTATAGAGTGGGCGGGATTATTCACGCGTCGTTATAATTGTGCCGCCTCTACTGCCATGACATCATCGTAAACGCGCCACAAACAAACTCAGAACAAAGAAAGGAGACGGAATTGTGTTCTTCACTCTCGGCATGTGGATGTTTTTAACAACAATGGAGAGGTCTATGAGTATGAGAATGCTTGTGATTTACCCCCAGCAGCAGAGACTGTGGTGCAGTGCCACGGGCTGTAGAGGAGGAGAGCAGGGATGTTTGTGCAGGTGTGCTGCGTTAACGTTACTTGATTAGTTAACTATTCATGCAGCGTGTTCTGTAAAGTGAATTATCAATAAACTTTTGAATATTTCAAAATGTACAATGTATCCCTTGTTTTTTTTTATTTATGTGATGGTTTTTATAATCGCGGCATTAATCATTTGTCTTTTTCAAGAGGTTCATTACGTGCTCATACAATGATACATATTTAATATAGTCTGGAGGTACACTTATTCGATCAGATTGTTTTTAATTGAAGCAAAACACAGATACAAAGGTAAAAATATAAACAGAAAACATACTCTGAAAATATAGCAAGTTCAAAAGTAACGTTATACATAAGGCTTTTTCCTTCGGCGTCACGCCATCAAGCTCTCACTGGATCCGCTCCTCGGCTATCAACGAGAGGAACGTCTGTACCTCCTCAACAGACAACGACACTGCTATTTTGTGGTTGATGCAAAAATGTGCGTTTGTTTAAACAGAAGTTGGGTCCGATCCTTCGCTGGTGCTTTCCAGCGCTGTGCTTGTGCTTTCGCTGGCTGTGCTGATTTAAATCTAGCGGGTAGGGCTGTAGAGGAGGGTCTCGTGTCGCAAGTTCAGTGACGCAGTAATGACGATTTTCTCCGGCCAATCAGTGATCAGCAGAGTTTACACGTCACGTTTTGGTAACGGTACGGCTCGATGGAACCTCGACCGAAGTGGTACTAAAAAAGTATCAGGTACCAGGTACAGTACCCAGTGGAAAACCCCCCAAAAGTGAACCATACCGTACCGTACCGTGCCGTACCATGCAGTGGAAAAGCGCCATTATTGGCCTCTATATAAAAGCTCTTCATAAAACAAACAAAGCAAGCCCCGCGAATTAATATAAAATGTTTTAAAGACCTCATATTATACATGCACTTCATATTTAATGGTATTTTATATTTTTTATTATTGCATTTATAGTTTTTTACAATCATTTTTGCACTAATAACAGAACATACATGTCATTTTTCAAAACTCTAGACACATAATTCACAACTGAAGATCAAAATGCAAATTTTTCAAAACACAACACTTTTTCCAAATGCTTGGATACAATACACACGAGCCAAAGATCTTATGTTCATTGAACTAAAATCACTGGTTCAAAATAACACAACTTGACATCAAAGTATTACTATTTCAATATTTTGATCAACATTATGAAAGTGAACCAACCGAAGACTGAGTATGTTCAGGTATGATCAATTTCAAGATGCCTGTTTTTTGGGATAGAGAAAAAATTCCCCAAATTCTATTTCATTTTCATCAGTATTTGTTTTTCCTACAGTAAATGTATTTTTAGAGGGTGATAGAGCTGAAGCTGATGAAAACCATTAATATTTTTAGATGGGGCAGGCCAAGAGATGGAGGAAAGTTTGGGGGGGAGGGAGAGTGGGGGGGGGGGATTCTGCAATGGGCCCAGAATTACTAGCGACAACACTGAGAGCAATCACAGTTTCAGGCCCATCCACCATTTATCACCTTGTATTTACCCCCATAGTCCTCTTTCCTTACTCTAACTTGACTGAAGAGTTTTTCTCCACGTGGAGGTGGAAGGTTTTCAGTCCCCTTCACATAGTCCCCCTCACAAACAATCCCTCTTCTCCAGGCCATAGATGATGCCTGCAATGTCCAATGTCAGGCCTGTATTTGCCATACCAGAATATTTTTTCCAAGATCTTTAACTAATGAAATCCATTATCCATTATGATGTGGATGAGAACCTGTGGCCAAATCCATAAGACAGGGTTGATAAAAACACAGAAGTGCAGTGAGGGACAATCCAGCTGACATTTTACTGTAGGCCTATAGTGTTATCTTTTTCTTTTCTTATCTAAAGTTTCTTTTTTTTCACCTGTTGCAAGTTGATTATTTCATCAATAATTTTCAAATTTTGATGCATGATTCCAGTGTCTGTATTTGTCTCTCTAGTCTATTACAATAATGTATGAATGTGGAGAGCCATAATGAAAGCTGAATCATATGTTTTGAACGACTATATTTAATGATTGTACTAACAACAAAACAGTGAAACTATGGATATATTGTGTGTGGGTGATCTAAAGTAATGTTCCTATGATATTTCATAATAAATTAGTATTTTAAACCAATGCTTCTGTAAATGCAAGGCTTCTTTAAAGATATGAACGCAATATGCAAAGTTTTAAACATTGGACAGCCTGTGTTACACATAATGACTGTTTTGAGTTTTGTGTCTAGAGTTTTGAAAAATGACATGACGGTTCTGTTATTAGTGCAACAGTTATTGCAAAAAACTGTAATGTAATATACATTTGAATAAAACAATTGCAATGTGCTTTTAAAAGCTGTTTTATGCATGTTTTAGCCTTTAGTTATTTTTGCACTGACACACTTTTGACCCGCAGGCGCTTCGAATCAGTGAATCATTTCCCGAATTTATTCGAAGCTTCGAAAAGTTTGGATTCTCACATCACTAATGAGAACATACTTTCACACAACCTTTTGCTATTACATATAACCAACCACACAATATTATATATAACAGTCATGCAACACAGCTAATAATACAAATATAGGACATTAAAATGACACTAGACACCTAAAAGTTTTAGAACACGTTTTTGACTTGAAAAAGACTTTCAAAGTTCTTCTGATAATACACCGACTTATAATAAGATGAACAGCTTCTGTTTCTTTCCAAAAGTCTGTTCTGGAAGTGCATACGTTTAAAGAGCGGGTACAAAACGAAATGGGTGGATCGTTCTACGGCAGCAACAGCTGCGCGTGCACAGCTCTCCACTGTAATTACGACAGTGAACTCCAGTCACTGAACTGTAGGGGGCTCCAAAGCCGCACATACAGTTTCACTTAAATATGAAATAAATCTTCTTATAAACCAATCATTGAATAATTACGCAGGCAGTTGTCTTGAGTTTTCAAACCCCTAAACATGCAAGTTGTAAAAGTATAGTCTCGTATAGAGTATAGGTTATTTATATGCATTCAAGTTACTGTCTTTCATTGAAAATAACTGAACAAATAAAATGGCGGACGACAGATGCACTAGTGCATACTTCAGAGAAAAGTTTGTCCTATATGGGCAATTCTGCAGTTTTCATGATAGATTGAATAACTCCTCTTACCCTATTCATCTCTCATTAGTCTGCATAACTTGGTCAGATCTACTTATATAATTTATTAATTTACTTGCTGAAATATTGAGATGTAAAGTTTTCTTGTCCAGGAATTTTATTGTATCATGCATTTAGGCACTTAACTCATACTTAATCGTATATTTTTAATCTCAAAGGCATGGCCGGTAAGTGCTTCCTTGAACAAGGACCTTGTTGAAGACAGGCTGGCTCAACTCTTGAAAGCTGTCGGTGTCCAGCAGAGGGGCTTCATACTCTCTTTCAAAAATACACTGAACCCTGCTGACTTTCATCGTATGGAGGAAAATAACACTTTCATAAAATATTTTCTTTTGTATTTCACATATGTTGCTGAGTGCGAGTCATAAGTCATTAGGTGAGTAAATGAGTGCATTTTTATTTTTAAACAAACTATTTTTTTAAGGATCACCACATGATGTAAAACTGAATTTTTATTTTAAACGTGTAGTGCTGATGAGTAAACTATTAACAAAAACCACTAAAACAGTTTACATTTCATTATACATAAAAAGGCAATACACTTTAAAACAACAACTACTAATTCATAAATTTGCACTAGTTACAAATCACAAGATTTCATCTGTATTTATTCCATATTAGAGATCTCTAGTTTTATAATCCATGTGTTAATGTAGCGGAGGCAAGAGATTCATACGGTACTTCAAATTAATTCATACTGTTTGGACATTTTTCCTTAGATTTGTTAAATGCAGTGTTGCAAATACAGTATAACAGACAATCAAGCCTCGTTTACACTGTAAGTGAATAATTACTGTGAGCTGGCGACTTCTGGTGCCAAGAGTAAAAGCGACCAGTGACAACATTTGTTCATACTGATGGTGTGACCGAATTCATTACACACTTGTGTCACTTTAGTGTGTGGTGTTTACTAACCATCCAGTTTCCAGCTGTTAAATGTGTATTAAATATTTAAATTAAGTAATTAAGGCAAACACACCTAGCATGTCAAACAGGCTCAATGTACCCGCTAGCTGATCACGAATCATTTTCTACTGGTTTGATCTTGATGTGAATTCCGTTGAGTGATCTGAGCACGACTTGAGGGATCATCTTGGGGATGTGCTGGGGGTCTTTAATCAGCCGGTATTTCTTCAGTGTCAGCGCCACTGCCACTTTCATCTCATTCATGGCAAAGTTCTGGCCAATGCAGTTTCTGTAAGCAAATACACATCAGAAGCTTCATTAGCTGTTTATTCTAAACTGTTACATAATTTATTTCTTTAAATAAACATAGTGCACATATGTTTGCATTGCACTAAAAAAATCTGAAACATTTGTTCACGAATCAAACACGTTTGAACAATATGGAGCGAATTTTGTGCCAATATTCATCAAACAAATCCAGTTTTTTGCAAATAAACACAATCTGCTTTGCAAAGAAAAACTCGACTTCCAAACAAACGCAAAGTGATTTGGAAATACAAAACTGTATTTGAGAGAAAATGCAGAGGTATGGACAAATATACGTATTGTATGTTACAACTGGGAGACTCATTTGCCTTTTTATGAGGAAACTTGGCTTGATTTTCTCACAAATGTGTCTTGGCTGATTTTCTCACAAATGTGTCTTGGCTGATTTTCTCACAAATGTAATTGAGCAACTTTCTTTTCCAGAAACAGCAGATGTTGGTCAATTTACGCTAGTCTCCCGAGACCCGAAACCACTCTTTACCTTTTCAGACCAATATGAGTGGGCAACAGGTGAGTTTCTGTCGTACTATCTCTATAATTAAACATTTAGATATTTTCACAAAGCGACCCTACTACAGTGTCAGTGAAATTCACAAACAAGTGCTGTAAAGTTGTTAACATGATTGATTAGTTCAAAAATCAGGAGCTAAACATTTAACTAGGCAGTCTTTCCCTATAAAAACTGATCCATTCTCTGTACCTCTTATCCTCTGTAAAAAAAAAGAAAATCAGCCAAGACACATTTGTGAGAAAATCAGCCAAGACGCATTTGTGAGAAAATCAGCCAAGACACATTTGTGAGAAAATCAGCCAGCACGCATTTGTGAGAAAATCAAGCCAAGTTTCCTCATAAAAAGGCAAATGAGTCTCCCAGTTCTAACATACAATGCGTATATTTGTCCATACCTCTGCATTTTCTCTCAAATACAGTTTTGCATTTGCAAATCACTTTGCGTTTGTTTGAAAGTCGAGTTTTTCTTTGCAAAGCAGATTGTGTTTATTTGCAAAAAACTGGATTTGTTTGATGAATATTGGCACAAAATTCGCTCCATAGAACAACTCTTTTGGATATAGCACAATTACATGTTTATTTAATCATACTCATCGATAAGCATTGTAAAAATACATGAATAAATGAAGAATGAAGAAAGAAAATACAACTACTGAGCATACTTTAGCAGTACTTATGGAAATAATATACTTTAAGAATATACAGTATATCATTTAGTGCAAACTGAATGTAACGTTTGCAGACACTTCATTGCATGTTATCTGCAATTAAATGAAAATGTTTTATAGTTTAGATTTATATTGAATGCAATTAGCTGAACTTTAGAGACTTCAGACCCACATGCCTTAAGTAAATCTTTATAATTTCATAATTGTATTGTCTTTGAAATAAGTTTAGTGTAGGGATGAATGCACTGACAAGCATTTATGATTTCTATTGAAACTTGTCATGTATTTAAATTAAATTTCACATTTGTAATAAAGTTGCAATTTAGTACATGTACAATATTACATGTAATATCGAATAACTACAGCTACAGTTAAAATAATAATTAACTACTTTACACGTGCTTTAGTATGTTAGTCAACACCTCAAAATGAGTGTACTTTAAAGCACAATTAAAACATAATGATTTAAAACATTCTTTAAAGAATATTTTTTATTTTGACCTGTTTACAAAGTGCACTTAAGTAGACTTTCATTTCATTAATTTTATATTATCTACAAGTACAGTTAGATATAATATTTGTAATATTTATTTGAACTACAAACAGTTCAAATAAATGAACTATTCATTTCATAAATGAGTTCATTTATTTGAAATACAAATAGTTTGAACTACACTGCAAGTGCTATTCAGTACAATTAAGCACATTCATTTTTCACAAGCACAGCCAACTTATTAAATCTCTTCCAACAAAATCATTGTGAAAAGGACCTCCATTATCAGTTGCTTTATCGCTGTTTGCTCTAATCAGAGTTGAATTGAGGTCAAGGACACAAACGCATTAAGCTGCAGGCATGTAATGGAAAAGCTCATACTGAAGTTATATTCTTCATGCAATTATTTTCCATAAAACAGCAGTTCATAGTGACATGTGTTAAACTGCTGGAAGGACAAAAGACCCCATGCACTTATCATTAATGTAGTCCACAAGAGCAGTGTGCAACATTCTGAGTCTTGCAATACAAGTTTTATTGCAAGTCTTGTGTTCTTGTGGCTCAGTGGTAGAGCATTGTGTTAGCAGTGCAAAAGGTCATGGGTTCAATTACCAGGGAACACACATACTGACAAAAAATGTATAGCATGGATGCACTGTAAATCGCTTTGGATAAAAGCATCTGCTAAATGCATACATGTAAATACAAGTCTTCTGTGACGAACAGAGCAAAAGTTGTTATTCACTGAAAAACTTCCCATATGCACAAATATACTAAAAGTGTTTCTAATGGCATATACTTGCTTCTTGTAGTTCTTTTAAAATATGCAGAATGAAATTTGAGAGTTGCAGCAGAGGGGGAGATGTTTTGTGAATAATTAGTTACATTTTTGTTTGTTTACTACTTTATAAGTACAGCAGAGTCATATGGGCCACTTTCATTGTCATTTCATATTTTTTGAAGCTTGACAAAGTGATTACTATGAACTGGCATTGTACATAAATTAGTACCTTGAAGAATCTTCCTTCTCTGTTCAATAGAAAAACGTTTTCAAATTCTGACATTGTTCCTCACAATTTTGACTTTTTTTTCTCAGAATCATAATTGCAAGATACAAAATGTGAATTGCAAGATAAACTCAGAATCATAAGATATAAATGCAGAGTCCAAAAGTCTCATGAGGTTAAAAAAAAATATATATATATATATATAAATATATATATATATATATATATATATATATATATATATATATCAGCATTGCTAGCATAGCAAAGTCATCTTGTTGCTGTTTGCTCTCATGAGTGTTGAAATGAGGTCGAAAAGAGCAGTTCTGTTCTGTGTGTCTGAAACGAATGACCCACTTGCTAAACCACTCATGTCTCTTAAACAAACCTGGGTCCAGCAGAGAAGGGCACAAAAGCATGCGGCGACCTCTTAGCAACGTTCTTCGGCAGAAACCTCAATGGATCAAATACCTGTGGACAACATGACATATTAAATACATTGGGAAGAAACACAATTATTATATTAATTAAATTAAAACATCAAAGACTTTTTAAAATGCATTGTACAAATTGGTAACCAGAAATGATTATCTTTAAGACCCATTTCTACTTGATTTAAGCCATATAATTAGGGGCCAAGCACCGAAGGTGCGCTGGCACGTATTGTATCTGTTAGATTTCTTCTTATTATTCTTCTTCTACTCTTGAGTCTATGGCAGCCCATAGAACCACTTATGGGAAAGATGTGACATTTGGTACACAGACAGAGGACAGTGCCAACATTAACCACAGCAAATTTGGGGTCTCTAACTCAAACTCTCTAGCGCCACCACTTTTCCAGACTTTCACACATGTTTATGCTAATAACTTTTTAACCTTAAGCCACAGAAGGAATTCCCTGAGTCCTTGGCTCATGCAATCAATACAAAAAAAATCAAAAAGGTTTAGTTTTTTCCCCTATTTTTATTTGTTCGTAAAACCTACTTTTTATAACTCCTCCTAGACCGTTGGTTCGAATTTCACCAAATTTGACTCGGATCATCTTCAGACCATGCTGGCAAAAATGTATGGATTTCGTGTCGATATACGAAATTGTTTTTGATTAACGCATCAACTAATTTGCTGGAAAGGTGCCAAACTGACTCTGTATTTCTGCAAGGCTTTGACATATTTACACCAAACTTTAAGTGTGCCATTGTCACCTCACACAGAACACACCACATGTGATTTGATAATGGTGCAACCTGTTGGACAAAAAGCGATTAAGTTATTCAATCATATTATTAGTAGTTTCATATGATTTTGCAGCCATTTGGACTACTATCATCTTAAAATGGTCTCAATTACTAATTTCGGCAGTTGGTCTGTTAAAATATGGTTTTGTTCATAAACCACATAAAACATATCCTTCAATTGTTTTTCAGATGTGTATTTCAATTATATTACAGCGGGGTCCAAAATGAAGAGAACAAAATTGTATTTAAATCTAATTTAAATTTGGAAATAACTTAAGATTTAGATATATATTTTTTAGATGAAATCTATGAAAACAATTATACAAATGTTTATGGTTATAGAATTGGTTCTGATTTCACTATTTCTCAAGAGTCAGACGTGAGTAAATGATTGTCATTGATCATGTGACTCTTTGTGCAGACGGTCATGACATCTCAAATGAGGCTGGTTTTATTAATGCAGCTCCAGTGAATTCAAATTGAATAAAAACAGTAAATACAAAGACATTCATTCAATGTTTGTTCATTTTCACTTAAAACTGTTTAACTGCTAAATAGTTTGTAGTAAAACAAATAATAATATGCAAATTGTGCACCTCCACAACTTTGTACTCTTTTTTTTATTATTATTTTTCTGTAATTATTCTGTTGTAACTAAGTTATGTTATGTAATGAGTGATATTTCAGATGTAAAGAATGTACACATACATATGGATTCTCCCACACTGAGGCGTTCATGTGGATCCCGTAAATGCTAACTCCAATTGTACAACCTGTGGAAGAGTAAAGCAGTGTTTTAAGACATGCACAGTGATGTATTCGGCCTGTAGTACATTCACTGTTTTGAGATGAACTGATAACATTCAGTGTCATATGACCAGCAACTGAACAACAAGCAGCCAGGTTAATGTTTAATCAGATGTTCTCTGAGGTAGAGGTCATCATATCTATGTATAGGTGAACAGGACATAAAGCAGTGGTTGCAGTCTGTCAAACTTCATACTCACTTGAGACCAAAACACTGAAACCATTAAGTGAAATACTAGATCAAAGACAGCCTTTGCAAGTGTGTCCATGTTGGCTTATACTGTTTTTCTCACATAGTGTTTGGGTTTTTATGTCTGATGCATTTAGGGAAACTATATGGTCCCTTTTTAACCAATAATGTACTTGATCATCCAAAAATGTAGATTCTGTCATCAACTAATTTTCAAGTTGCTCTAAAAATGGTAACAAGTGACTGTGTGCTCCAAAAGGCAAAAAGTGCCATAAAATACCATGAAAAGTACTGTAAAAGTAGAATGTGACTTGTGCACTTTTTTAGTCTTACGATAGCTTTGTGTGAGGAACAAACTGAGATATCAGCCTACCTTCAGGTACAGTCCGTCCATCAAAGAAAGTCATGGGTTTAGTCAACTTTCGTGATATTCCCGGGACAGGAGGGCAAAGCCGCAGGGATTCTTTAATGCACATTGTGGTATAAGGAATTTTATTGAGGTCTTCCCTGAAACATTAGTAGAGAAGAACAGTCTCAGAGAAATATACTGTGAATAAGGCATTACAGTGTACGAAAATATTTGGTAGTTGTGACATTAGTGTGCAGGATTTCTTATAGTTATGTATATGCCCATGAGAGCAATGAAACCAAGGTGTAATGCGTGTCATTTCAGTTGATGTGCTATGAATCTGTAAAGTCTGAACATAGTTGAATCCTTTGGCCTCTGTAGTGTATATTATGCATATAGATTAAACAAGACAAAAATAATGATTATGTCAGTTTTTTTTGCTGTGAAATGCTTTGAGTCTTAAAGTGAAATGAGATACAATAACCTGCCAATAAAAAATGTAATCCATTGCATTATTCATTTCAGATATTTATTTTCAGTGAATTTTCTGGAGGAAAAAAAGTATATAAATATACCAGTTAAAAAGATGTTTTAAGTTAATTATTTGTATCTTTTGCTGTAGTTTTATCTGGCAACAGCCAGTGCTCCACAAAGAGATCTGATCTGATCTTCATCCAGTCTGTCTAGAATGACATGAAGAAACTGAGACAGACTGAATCAAGAAGAACAGTGGCAACGTCTCAAAGATGCTTCAAGAAACCTTCCTGCAAAGCTACAGAACTGTTCAAAGTTTTAGGCACTTGTGTAAAAATGCAGTAAAATGTCAAAAATATTGTCATAAATGGATTATCTGTATCAATTAACTTCTATTTACTAAATTAAATCAACATCTGGTGTGAGCATAGATTGCGTTTAAAGCAGCTTTTGCCCTCGGTGCTCTTGAGCAGAGTTACTCAGGAGCTTTGCAGGAAGGTTTCTTGAAGTGTCTTGGAGACGTTGTTCTTCATAGTTCTTCTGGATTTAGTCTGTCTCAGTTTCTTCATGTCATTCCAGACAGACTGGATGATGATCAGATCAGATCTCTGTGTGGAGCACTTTTTTTACTTACATTACTTATATGTTACAATCGTTTCTGCTGTGGTATCCAAATTGGAATCGAGAATTGTGGAATTTCACTGTCATCTAAAAAGCTGATACCTTGGCAACCTTACTTGGTTGTGACCAATTCTATCTGACCTCTCTCCCCATCAGAACGGGGGAGAAAGGTGATTTTCACCTCCTCATATACATGGTCAAGACGATCTGTTGAAGTTCAAACTGAGCATCAGAACGAGGGAGAAAGGTGATTTAAGTTACTTTGAACATGGCATGGTTGTTGGTGGTCTGAGCATTTCAGAAATTGCTGATCTACTGGGATTTTCATGCAAAACCATCTCTATGGTTTATAGAAAATGGCCTGAAAAATAGATAATATCCAGTGGGAAAGGGACGCAAGGGGAAAATAAATTTTCTCCTAAACTGAAGCCTATTTTTATAATAATGTAGGTACTGCACGACCATTGGTTTGTGCGGTTACCGCAATTAAACCAATGGTGGCAGCGGAGCTGCACAGCCTATGGCTTGAAAGCCCGCCAGATTGGACGGGGCATCTGGCTATATAATGCTGGCATTCGCCAAGGCTCCTCAGGTTACTTCGACTGAAGCGACGACTGAGTCGTGCAGCTGCATAGCACGGCAAAGTACGCAGTACTCGTTTCATATCTCAGGGAACCGAGGTTATGTTAGTAACCGAGTACGTTCCCTATCGATACTACACTTCGTACTGCATTGTAAGACGCTAGGGGAACCAGTATAATCCCGCCGTGTCTATGCTAGTGGAACGACCAACACTTGAACTTGTCTTAGGCACCAAGAGGGGCCCAGAGGGACCAATTATTGTACAGAGAAGCCCTGCAGAAGGTCTAGGGGCCAAACTCATCGAGGTCGACCCAGCCTTGAGTAATTGTCCAAATAAGTCTGTACAACCTCGTAGCTCGATTGAGGGCCAAGAGCGTACAGAAGAAGGCAAACGCCCATACTGGTTGTCATGTGACACCACCGTCATACTGTCTGAACGGATTAAGACGTGATGTCCCCTCAGGTCTGGCAGAAAGGTGCGAAGGCCCAACCACACTGCCAGTATTTACAGGCAGTTGATGTGAAGGTAAACTTCCTTCTTCAACCAGGGGCCAAAGGCCGGTTTGCCATCGCACAGCGCCCCCCAACCTAAATTGGAGGTGTCTGTCGAGACCACCTTCCTTCTGCAGACCATGTCCGGTCCTTCCAAGGTGCCAGAGCTGCAATGCAGGCCTGGCTCATCCTGATATGGAGGCGTCCGTGACACCAAGCGTGTGGAGGAACTCGAGGTTTCAGCCAGTACTGAAGGGGCTGCATGTGAATCAGGCCCAACTGAAGTACCGAAGATGCTGAGGCCATGAGGCCCAGCATCCTCTGAAATGCTTTGAGAGGACGAGGGACTCCGAGTTTGAATGGAGCTGCGAGCTACTGAATGGCCAGTACACGTTCTGATGTGACCACAGCCCTTGTTCGGGCTGAGTCGATAACTGTTCCCAGGAACGGAATTTGTTGGCTGGGGGACAGCGCGCTCTTGGCAAAATTGACCCTGAGTCCTAGGCACTCTAAGTGGCTGAGGATCACGGATCTGTGATATAGAAGCTCGTCCTCCGACTGGGCCAGAATGAGGTAATTCAAGATGCGGATTACCAGCTGTCTCAGTGAAGAAAGAGCCACATCCATGCACTTTGTAAAAGTGCGGCGAGCTAGGGATAGCCCATTGATAAGCGTATTGTGTTGATAAGCGTACAGAGTGAACATTGAAGAACCGCCCTTGGTGGGGGGGGCTATCTGGATGTGAAAGTGGGCATCTTTCAGATCCAGCGAAAAGAACCAGTCCCCTGGGCATACATATGCCGGCAGTCATATCACCCTGCAGCCCAAGACTGGTTGCCCACTGAAGCTAAGCAGGGTTGAGCCTGGTCAGTACCTGGATGGGAGACCTCCTGGGAAAACTAGGTTGCTGCTGGAAGAGGTGTTAGTGAGACCAGCAGGGGTGCTCACCCTGTGGTCTGTGTGGGTCCTAACGCCCAGTATAGTGACGGGGACACTATACTGTCAAAAAGCACTGACTTTTGGATGAGACATTAAACCGAGGTCCTGACTCTCTGTGGTCATTAAAAATCCCATGGCACTTCTCGTAAAGAGTAGGGGTGTAACCCCAGTGTCCTGGCCAAATTCCCACCACTGGCCCTTGTCAATCATGTCCTCCTAATAATCCCCATACACTTGATTGGCTCTATGACTCTCTCTCTTCTCCATCTGTAGCTGGTGTGTGGTGAGCTTACTGGCACCGCTGTCCTGTGGTAGCCGTCGCATCATCCAAGTGGATGCTGCAACACTGGTGGTGGTTGAGGTGGTTGGCGGTCGTTCAACGGCGAAGGCTTAGAGTCTCGAAGAGCGAAGATCTTGTAGTCATCGCTGAAGGAGAAGAAATCTGAGGAGCCTTGGCAAATGCCCGCATTATATAGCCAGATGCGCCGCCCATTCTGGTGGGCTTTCCAGTCATAGGCTGTGCAGCTCCGCTGGCACCATTGGTTTAATTGCGGTAACCGCACAAACCAATGGACTTGCAGTACCTGCATTACTAAAAAAAAGGCTTCAGAGAAAAAGGAATTTTCCTCTAGCGTCTTACGATGCAGTACGATGTGTAGTATCGATAGGGAACTGAGGCTACAGTTTACAAACGCTCACCAAAACTGGACAAGAGAAGATTGGAAAAACGTTGCATGGTCTCACAAGTCTTGATTTCTGTTATAGTGTCAGAATTTGTCATAAACAATAAGAAAGCATGGATCCAACCTGCCTTGTATCAAAGGTTAAGGCTGCTGCTGGTGGTGTAACTGATATTTTCTTGGTGCACTTTGGGCCCCTTAGTACCAATTGAGCATAATTTAAACACCACAGCATGCCTGAGTATTGTTGACCATGTCCCTTTATAACCACAGTGTCCCATTTTGTGATGCTACATCCAGCAAAATAACACCATGTCACTGTTATGGAATTTTTCCTTTACATGTATTGATCTTTAGTGAAGCATACATTTCAGATGTATGCATCATATGTTTTCTCACTCGTAGTTAGATAAGCATTCTGTGTGTGATGATTTACTATGATTGGGAAGTGATAGAGGTAAGGAAATGCAGATGGTCAGGGGGTCAAGGGGGCATTTGCCTCCCTTTTCTGTATAACCATCAATCGGTAAACAAACTGGTATCTCTCCTTCTAGAGGAGGGAAGGAGGAGGCCTTGGAAGGAAAGGACTATAAAACAGACCGAAACTGCTTTCCCTTAGCTCTCTGGCTCTCTGGCTCTCTGTCTCTCTGGCTCTCTGTCTCTCTGGCTCTCTATAGCTATCTCTCTCTTCTCTCTCTCTCTCTCTCTCTCTCTCTCTCTCGCTCCTGACTGACTCACAGCTATGTGTGTTAGTGCACGAGGGATCTTCTCTTGCAAGGGAATAAATACTTTATTAATATAATTTGGACTCAGAGTTGTCTCTTACTCAGTGATGATGTTTGTTAGAAAGAAATTGCCACAACAATTTGGTGTCAGAAGTGGGATTCCTTGGACGTGACTTCTGGACCTGACAGCGGACGGAGGCTGATCACCTTGGAGCTGAAAGTTCCAACCCTACCTCGCAAAAAGATTCAGAGACGAGGGACCGTTCCGCTGTTGGGACCGGAGGGATCGACCACTGGAATCAAAAAGAACCCAGGTGGCACAAAACGACATCTCTGGTAAGAAACAATTAAATTCAATTTAATTAGGGGGGAAAGAGTGAAATTGAACCATATTGGCTGAAAACAGTTTCTGTGGTAGAGTAATCTGGGCACGAACGTTCAGATTAGGTAACCTGAGATTAACTTGAGATCTGTACGGATCAAGATAGGTTTCAAACAGGTACCGAGGACTCTGGGCACGAACGTTCAGATAGGTAACCTGAGATTAATTTGAGATCTGTACAGATCAAGATAGGTTTCAAACGGGTACCGAGGTTAATTGGGGTTAGAAAAAAATCGAAAGATTTTGGTAAATCACAATTAAGAGGGCACTGATAGTGCAACCCGATCCGATTGCGGGATAAGAGAAAATCGGATCTGCCGGAGACGTCTAGCAGATTAAAGAAGCGCGCGTGAGAAAATCCACAGAAAGCAGAAAACAGCCAGTATGGGGATGTCTCAGAGCAAGCTTGTGAAATATGATACACCGGTGTACTACCAAATTAAAAAATATATATATATATTATGGTCAGAAATGTATGCAAGATATTGAAAAATTAATCAAGCATCATGATTTTCCCAAAGAGGGAACATTGAGCCTCACAAGACTGAAAGTGGTGAGGGACTCAGTTGAACAAGGTAGCGACAAACAACCAGATTGTTGTTGCAAATGTGTTAAACATGTATGTAAAAAATGTGAACAGAAGTAGATTGTTGGCTCAAGGAAGCGGATAAAAGAGAAAAAATGAAAAGTGTGAAAGTCTATTTGTATGTGTCTGCACCACCAGAACCGACTGACCCACAGTATGTTTGTGTTTCCCACATGAAAATACGGTGAGGCCGGCACCGCCAGAATATAAAACACCCATCTACCCAATAGCCCAGCTGGGTGCATTGAAATTCGACCCCGACCTCACTGTTCTCCGCCAAGACAACCGCAGCTGAATGAACAAGCACGAGTAGCGCGGGGCGCTGAATGAGAGGGGGAGAGAGAGATGCAGCTGGCTGTTGTACAGAGCAAGCAGCGCGAGAGGCAGCGCAAGAAATGTGGACTGTGTGTGCAAGTAATGAACATGACTTTTCTACCTGCACGAAGTACAGGTTGTGCAAGAACGATGGACACTGGGCACAGGATTGTCCAGAGGCGCGTAAGGCGGATTGAAACGAGAGGAACGGAGAACAGGAGAGGAGAGAGCGGGTGACAGGCATTCAGCCAGCTACGAAAAAGGGAAGTAAAAATTTATTGACACACACGCACAACACGCTCACATACACTGATTCAAATAAGGCTATCTGCAATGAAGAAATGCTTGCAAACCCTTTATGTGTGATTGTTGAAGTATTGAATAATGCTATCTGCAATGAAGAAATGCTTGCAAACCCTTTATGTGTGATTGTTGAAGTATTGAATAATGCTATCTGCAATGAAGAAATGCTTGCAAACCCGTTATGTGTGATTGTTGAAGTTTTGAATAAGGCTATCTGCAATGAAGAAATGCTTGCAAACCGTTTATGTGTGACTGCTGAAGTTTTGAATAATGCTGATGAATGTCTGAGAATGTACAAAAGTTTAGGGTTTTTAAGGCTACCGAGATATCCAATGTTAGTTGACGGATTTAGTGTTTGAAAGCACGTCCGCGTCAGGGCATATAATCTCAGAAAACTATACTGTGCCGTTGAAATGTGAGACGGAGGGGGGCAGGGCATTAAAACATGCATTTTTGTGCTCTGAAACCTGTCCGGTTCCGTTAATGGCCAGGGATCTAATGTGTAAATTAAATCTGAAACTCACTGCTGGCCCGTTTGGGATTTATTGAAGAGAAACAGCAGATGAGTGGTGCAAAATTTGAGCCACAGTGGGCTTACGAGTGGCAGATAAGTGATTCTGATTGGGCACAAATGATTTTGAAATTGGCAAAGATCGAACAGTATCAGCTGACACAGAAAGGATGTTGCCTGACAGATTGCATTTATTGATATATGCATATATCAATATGAGGAAGAGTGGTTTAACGGGGCAGAAAATGTTTTTGACAAGGTTTGATAAGATTTTCTGGAATGAAAATGTGTGTGTGCTTTCAGCTTGCCTGTCAGAAAAACAAATGCAGCTGTATTTGATAACAGAGGAAGTCTGCGCCACGCTTATCTCTAACCAAGGCCACTGGGCCGCTTCAAGACTGTTTTTGAGGAAAATGCATGACAGCCACAGAGGGGCTGAAAAGGGAAGAGGGGAGAAACACACTGAATTTGAAGTATATAGATTATTTATTGATTTATGCACGAGATGAGGTTACGTGCGTGGCTGACACTGTAACTCTCTTGAACCACCTGGCGAGAGAGGGTCACAAGGTCAGTCCAACAAAACTACAGTTTGTGAAGCAGGGAAAATTTTTTTTTTTTTTGGGACACACTATAACACCAAACAGTAAAGCTATCTCTGAGAAACGAATAAAAGCTATCAGAGATGTCCCAAACCAGTAACAAAGAAACAATTGTTATCATTCTTGGGAATGTGTGCATATTGTCGAACGTTTATTCCAAATTATGCATTTCTTGAAAAGCCCTTGAGAGCCCTGACAACAGGGAAAGGGCTGAGGTCATGTGACAAGATTGAAAGGCCTTTTACACAGATGGGAGACGAAAAACATGGATTTATGAGTTCAGTGCGCTTGCAAACCCATGGGGACAGATTAAGACCAATCGCATATTTTTCAACAAGGCCTAAGGGCTGTGGCAGCTGCGGAGCTGGCTGTACTGGCTTCAAGGGAATTTGTGGGGTATTCTGATTTGACTCTGATGGTCCCACATGCGGTCTCCATGATTTTGCAAGAGCAGAGAACATCACATTTATCAACAGCCCGATGGCTGAGGTATCACACGATTTTGCTTGACATGCCAAATGTAACAGTGAAAAGATGCACAACTTTGAATCCTGCCACACTCCTCCTTACAGAGGAGGATGGAGAGGAACACCATTGTTGTTTATCAGTGTTGGAACAGGTGTGTACACCACGTCCAGACCTGTTGGACACACCTTTAGAGAACTGTGACAATGTCCTCTTTGTGGATGGGTCGGCGTCCAAAGATCCACAAACAGGCTTGAATAAGGTTGGTTTCGCGGTGACCACTGAATTTGAAGTCGTAAAGTCTGGCAAATTGCCATCAAATTATTCGGCTCAGGGAGCTAAATTGGTTGCTCTGACAGAAGCGTTATGCTTTTGGGGTCACGCACGACTTTGGCGCACTTTGGAAGCACAGAGATTTTTTTTGAAGTCGGATGGACATCCGATATTAAACGCATCGCTTGTGTCTGAGCTTTTGGAGGCCATTCTTTTACCAGACAAGGTCGCGATCTGTAAATGCGCAGCGCACACTAACGATAAAAGTTTTATCTCCACAGGAAATGCGAGAGCAGACGCGGCAGCGAAGGCCGCGGCAGCACAGGAGACAAAAGAAACAACTTGTGCTTTAGTATCTGTGACTAACCCTGATATTTCCCCTTGTTTACAAAGTATGCAGACTTTTTTCCACAGGAGCAGAGAAAAACAAAAATGGAGGTCGTCTGGCTGCAGCCTCAAGGGGGGTGTGTGGATGGGCGTTGATGACATTCCTTGTTTGCCCAAACACTTCTTTCAGCATTATGCTAAGTTGACACATGGGTTGGATCATGTGTCAAAGGGAAGTATGATAATGCAGATGAAGGAATTATGGTTTACAAAGGGATTTACAGTGGTTGCTGAATTTTTTTGCAAAAGATGTGTCACGTGTAACACACAATGTGGCTAGGGGAATTGACATGAGAACACACTGCAGCTACACGCCCTCATCAGGAGGGGCAGTAGAGAGACAGAACCAGACAATTAAGAACAAATTAGCGAAATGCTGTGAAGAGACGGGTCTGACTTGGCTTAAAGCCCTCCCAATTGTACTGATGTACATGAGAATGAGAAAAAGAGTGAAAACAAATCTGAGCCCATTTGAAATTTTGTTTGGTAGGCCACCATTCATGGGCATAGAAGGGGGTAAACAAGGGCTGCCAGCAACGGATGTGTGTGAGAATGACATGTTGAATTACTGCAAGGAAATGTCTTGTCTGTTGTCAAATATTTCTGTGCAGGTAAAAGCTGAAGGTTGCTGAGAGATTCCTGCACGAGGTCAGACCTGGTGATTTCGTGGTGATTCGTGATCACAGGAGAAAGAGCTGGAAATCGAAAAGGTGGCTTGGGCCTTTCCAGGTGCTTCTGGTGACGCACACGGCGGTGAAGGTCGCAGAGAGGGCTACGTTGTCACAATGAAGACGGAGGATTCAGTTATGAAAAGAGAGTTTATTACAAGAAGTAATACACAGCGAGAACTAAAAGTGGAGCTCTTCAGAGACAGAGGCGGAGCTCAGTGAGGCAGAAACGGAGACTCAGAGGGCAGAGGCGGAGCTTTCCGTGAGGCAGAAACGGAGCTCCGTGGGGCAGAGGCGGAGCTTTCCGTGGGCAGAAACGGAGCTCTCCGTGGGGCAGACGCTGGTAGCGCAGGGAAGCAATGGGCAGCCAAAGGTCCGGTGATCGAGTCCAGGAAGCAGCAGGGCTCAGGAATCATGGAACCAGAACGGACCGTAAACGACGACCGCAACACTGCAAGGATCTGACAAAGGAGAGGCGTGACAGGAACAGATATAGCCCGGTGATGACTCTCAGCTGGAGCGAATCAGCCTCAATCACACACCCACAGACACCTGCTCACACATACGCACACGCACACAGACAAGACACGGTGAGGATGGGACCGGGAACCCATGAACCGTGACAGTACCCCTCCCCCTAGGAGCGCCTCTCGGCGCTCCCAGCCGACCTTACCTGTTGATTGTAATCATCAATAAGGGAGTGATCCAATATGTCCCTGGCCGGAACCCAACTTCTCTCCTCCGGACCGTAACCTTCCCAGTCCACCAAGTATTGAAATCCTCGTCCCCTCCGCCTCGAGTCCAGAATGCGATTGACCGAATAGGTGGGTTCCCCATCTACGAGTCGCGCGGGAGGGACCGAGTAGGCGGATTAAGGGGAGACCAAAACGGGTTTAATTTTGGAAACATGGAACGCGGGATGAATTCTCCTGTACGCAGGAGGGAGTTTGAGGCGGACTGTCACCGGACTAATAATTTTAGTGACAGGAAGCAGGCCAATAAATTTGGGAGCCAACTTATTACACACGGACGGGCGGAATGTTCTGGGTGAAAGCCACACTTTTGACCCACGACGTAGCGGGAGGCTTCGACCGGTGGCGATCAGCCTTGGTGCAGCACGCCCCCACCGGAGGAGAGTCTCGGGCTCTCGTCCAGGTCGGTGACACCTCTGGACGGGCGTGAGCAGAGGGGACCGCGACTTGATTCCATACTAGGGAAAAGAGGTGGCTGGTAACCTAAACTACACTCAAGCGGCGAAGGCCCGTGGGCGACACCTGTAACGAGTTGTGAGCGTACTCAACCCATGAAAGTTGCTGACACCAGGAAGTGGGATTCTGAGTGACCAAACATCGCAACACCCTCTCGAGATCCTGGTTGGCCCGCTCAGTCTGACCGTTGGTCTGAGGGTGAAACCCAGAAGACAAACTCACAGTCGCCCCAGTAGTCGACAAAACTCTCTCCAAAATTTGGACACGAATTGGGGACCCCTGTCGGAAACCACGTCTGCCGGGAGGCCATGAATGCGAAGACGTGATCAACTACCGTAGCCGCTGTCTCCTTGGCTGAGGGCAATTTGGGCAAGGGAATAAAATGGGCCGCCGAGAACCGGTCCACTACGGTTAAAACCACCACCGTATTACCCAGGGAGGGTGGGAGGGCAGTAAAATCTAGCGCGATATGGGACCAGGGTCTCGAAGGGACTGACAGCGGCTGAAGTAACCCTCTGGAGGTCGATTGGAAGTCTTACCCGAGCACAGACTGAGCAGGCCAAAACAAACTCTCGGATATCGCGAGCCATGGCCCGCCACCAGAATCGTTGTTTAATCAAAACATGGTGCGACCGATTCCTGGATGACAAGCCACGTTGGAACAGTGACCCCATTGGATGACGTTGGACCGTAACCCCTCCGGCACAAACAACCGGCCCGTTGGGCATCCAGGCGGAGGCGTTACCCTTCCAGGCCGTCGGACCTTCGATTCGATCTCCCAAGTGACTGCAGAGACAACCAATCTCTCAGGTATAATGCACTCGGGAGACACCGGGCGGTCCGAAATGTCAAAATGCGTGACAAGGCATCGGGCTTGATGTTCTTAGAACCCGGCCGATAGGAGATGGAAAAATCAAACGTCCGAAAAATAGTGCCCAACGAGCCTGCCTGGAGTTAAGGCGTTTGGCGGACTGAATATATTCAAGATTCTTATGGTCGGTCCAAACTATGAAAGGAACCCCGAACCCTCTAACCAGTGACGCCATTCTTCCAACGCTAGCTTGACCAGCAACTCTCTGTTACCGATGTCGTAATTGCGTTCGGCAGGAGACAGTCGATGGGAAAAAAACGCGCAGGGATGCACTTTGTCGTCCGAGGTGGCCCGTTGGGATAGCACTGCACCTACCCCCACCTCTGACGCGTCGACCTCCACCACGAACTGACGTGTGGGATCAGGGGCCCGGAGAATGGGAGCCGAAACGAAGCGGCCTCTGAGTTTGGTAAATGCGGCCTCGGCTGCATTCGACCACCTGAACGTCATCTTGGTGGAGGTCAAGGCAGTCAGAGGAGGCTAGTTGGCTGAAATTGCGAATAAAACGCCGGTAAAAATTAGCGAACCCCAGAAACCTCAGCAGGGCCTTGCGGGAATCAGGGGTTGGCCAATTTACCACAGCCTTAACCCTGTCAGGATCCATGCGAACCCCCTCCGGCGACACTATGAAACCCAGGAAAGGAACCGACTGTGCATGGCACGCACTTCTCCGCCTTGACAAAAGCCCATTCTCTAACAACCTCTGGAGCACTCGCCTGACGTGTTGAACATGTTCCTGGAGAAGAAGAAAAATCAATATGTCATCCAGGTAGACATATATGAACTGATCGACCATATCTCTCAACACGTCATTGACGAGTGCCTGGAAGACCAGAGGGAGAGTTAGAGAGCCCGAAAAGGCATAACCAAATATTCAAAATGCCCTCTGGGGGTATTAAACGCGGTCTTCCACTCATCCCTCTCTTATGCGAACCAAATGATAAGCGTTTCTAAGATCTAACTTAGTGAAGATGGATGCTCCCTGCAACCTCTCAAGGCTGAAGACATCAACGGCAAAGGATAGGTATTCTTTACCGTGATGTTGTTCACGCCCGGTAGTCAATACAAGGTCGCAGAGAACCATCCTTCTTCGCGACAAAAAAAAATCCTGCCCCCGCTGGAGAAGAAGAGAGGCGGATGAACCCGCTGTCAGAGAATCAGAAATGTATTTCTCCATGGCCTCCCTTTCCGGAACAGAAAGCGATATATAATCTGCCCTTAGGCGGAGACATACCTGGTACTAAGTCTATAGCACAGTCGTAGGGACGATGAGGAGGGAGAGAAGCGGCCCTGGACTTACTGAACACCTCCTTCAGGTCGAGATACTCCTCGGGCACGTTAGACAGGTTCCCATCTCCTCCTGCAACACAGAATCACACACAGAAAACCCAGCAGACACAAGACAAGAGGCATAGCAGGCTCGACTCACTCCGACACGGTGTTACGACCCCAATCCACCCGAGGATTGTGCTGAGCGAGCCAGGGGTGACCCACCACCGGGGCCAGGGGTGAGTGGGTGGACGAGGAACGTGATGGTCTCTGAGTGGTTGCCTGAGGTGACGAGGGTGATGGGTACCGTGGAGAGACTGATCTGGGAAGTGACTGTCCATTGAGCGCGCTGACGGAGATCTTGTGACGGAGGGAACCAAGGGAATGTGAAGGAGTTGGGCCAGGGAAATGTCCAGCAGGTTACCTTCGCTCCAGTCTAGCGCCCGTCCCCTCATGTCGCTCGCCGCCCATTGCAACCTCACCGGGAGGAGGTAGTAGATGAGGTCTTGTTGAGAGATACCCCACCCGACAGTAGCCTCAGACCTACTGTCGGGCCTGATCTTTACGGACAGCTCGCCAGGAAATGGCCGGCAGCGCACGCAGTATAGGCATAGCCCCCTCATCCTCCGACGATCTCTCTCCTCCCGGGAGAGCCGAGCTCTACCCACCTGCATGGGTTCGTCAACCGACGAGTGACCGACCGTATCGCCGGTGTCGAAGAAAGAATGTCTCGGTGTTAACTTGCGTCGACCGCGAAGATCACGTTGCTGAAGCCGTGCGTCCACGCGTAAGGCCAAATCCACAAGTTCGTCCAAACCGAGAGGTAACTCCACCACATCAATCTCTTGATGGATACGGTCGGCCAGCCCATGCAGGAACATGTCCCACTGCGCCTTCCCGTTCCACTCACACTCTGCCGCCAGGGTCCTGAACTGGATGGAATAGTCAGAAACGGACTGCTCCCCCTGGCGGAGGTCGGCCAGCATGCGTGCTGCCTCGCGCCCGACCAGCGCGCGATCGAACACCCTCCTCATCTCCTGAGAGAGTGAGTGGAACGAGGAACAACAGGGATGGCGATTCTCCCACACCGCCGTTCCCCACAATGCTGCCTTTCCTGACAGCAACGTAAGCACTAGTGCCACCCTGGAAACTTCTGTGGCAACAACAGTGGCTGGGCGAGAAAAACAGAGAACACTTAAGTCAAAGCGCTCTACAGAGGTTAGGATCTCCGGCATACTTCTCCGGTGCAGGGAGTCTAGGTTCGTGCTGAGGGCTGTGGTTCCCGGGATGGAAAAGCTAGGCGGTGTGGGTGGCGCAGCGGGTGATCTTAGTAACTGTACCTGGGTTGTGAGCTCGGACACCTGCGCCACTAACGCCTGCACAGCTCCGGTGTTCAACATATTCTCCTCCTGGAGATCCATACGCGTTGTTGCCGGATATCAGTTCTTGCAAACCACGAGTCTCCGCTGAATCCATGAAGATGGTCAGATCCTTCTGTCACAATGAAGACGGAGGATTCAGTTATGAAAAGAGAGTTTATTACAAGAAGTAATACACAGCGAGAACTAAAAGTGGAGCTCTTCAGAGACAGAGGCGGAGCTTTCCGTGAGGCAGAAACGGAGCTCAGTGGGGCAGAGGCGGAGCTTTCCGTGAGGCAGAAACGGAGCTCCGTAGGGCAGAGGCGGAGCTCCGTAGGCAGAAACGGAGCTCTCCGTGGGGCAGACGCGGGTAGCGCAGGGAAGCAATGGGCAGCCAAAGGTCCGGTGATCGAGTCCAGGAAGCAGCAGGGCTCAGGAATCGCGGAACCAGAACGGACCGTAAACGACGACCGCAACACTGCAAGGATCTGACAAAGGAGAGAGCGTGACAGGAACAGATATAGCCCAACGGTGATGACTCTCAGCTGGAGCGAATCAGCCTCAATCACACACACCCACAGACACCTGCTCACACATACGCACACGCACACAGACAAGACACGGTGAGGATGGGACCGGGAACCCATGAACCGTGACATACGTGGGTTCACGTAAACCATTGCAGGAGGGTGCCGCCCATTGCGGAGGCGGAGCAATCGCTGGAGGAGGTTCAACGCGAGTGTCAATAAATGCTAAGATCCAGTTTGAAAAGCCCTTGCATTGCAGCTGTGTGTTTTAGGCGGAATCAGATATCAGCAGCAAGGAGGAGACTGAGGGGAGGACTTTGATTGCGCAACCGGAATACGGGTGGACATCGTAATCAACAGAACAGATAAGACTCTTAGGGCTTCGAAAACAGTACTTTCTCTGGTCATAACAGCACCTTTGATTCAGACTAACTGAGAGAATGGAGCGTCCAAGGCCGTGGCACCCATTCAGAGTGCCAGGAATGTGTGGCCTGTCTAAGACCATATGTATAATGACTTTGTTGTCAGTGACAATTTGCTTGTCAGTGACAAGTGTTTATTATTATTTACTATCATTATTACAATGTTTGATTAATCAGTTATCAGAGAATGATAAAAAGAGAGGAATTGTTATGGAATTTTTCCTTTACATGTATTGATCTTTAGTGAAGCATACATTTCAGATGTATGCATCATATGTTTTCTCACTCGTAGTTAGATAAGCATTCTGTGTGTGATGATTTACTATGATTGGGAAGTGATAGAGGTAAGGAAATGCAGATGGTCAGGGGGTCAAGGGGGCATTTGCCTCCCTTTTCTGTATAACCATCAATCGGTAAACAAACTGGTATCTCTCCTTCTAGAGGAGGGAAGGAGGAGGCCTTGGAAGGAAAGGACTATAAAACAGACCGAAACTGCTTTCCCTTAGCTCTCTGGCTCTCTGTCTCTCTGGCTCTCTGTCTCTCTATAGCTATCTCTCTCTCTCTCTCTCTCTCTCTCTCTCTCTCGCTCCTGACTGACTCACAGCTATGTGTGTTAGTGCACGAGGGATCTTCTCTTGCAAGGGAATAAATACTTTATTAATATAATTTGGACTCAGAGTTGTCTCTTACTCAGTGATGATGTTTGTTAGAAAGAAATTGCCACAACATCACAAAGCTCAAATCATCTCAGACTGGTTATTTGAACATGACAATGAGTTCACTCTAATCAAATGGCCTCCACAGCCACCAGATCTCAAATCAACAGTGCACCTTTGGCATGTAGTAGAACAGCCCTTACTTAAACTACGTTTATTCAAGTGTTCTTTTAGTATACTTCTTTTAAACTAAAAATAGTAAAGTATACTTTTTATGTACTTCTCAGATATGGGCTTAATGTACTTCTCAGAAATATACTTAAAATGACATTTAAGTATACTTGACTTCTACTTAGAAAAAGCCTAAATATATTTGAGCTATACTTGTGCTCCTAGAATCAATGTTTTCAATGTTATACAGTGTTATAATCTCCAAAAAAACACAAGTGAAGAAGAAAAATAAATAACATATACTTCCATGTGTAATCTAATACTGTCACGAATCTGGTTGCCATTTCACCACATGGACTCTTGCACCACACTACACAGACTACAACTCCCATCATTCACTGCACTTACGACACACACATTCCTATCCACCATTGCACCAATCACACAGCTGTCACCAATCACTCATTAGCCCTGATTGTCTCACCACACCTGCACCTCATTCACACACACACATATAAGCAGCACACTTCCATGCACTCAGCGCAAAGTCTTGTTTAGCCCCATCTGACTTTTCCGAGCGTTTACCCCTAGTGTATTTTCCCTGTTTGTTACCTGGACTGTTCTCACGACTCTGACCGTTTGCTGCCTGCCCTTTTGACCCTGCCTGCTTTTTGAGATCCTCTCTGCCTTGCCTTCGTTACACCTGTTCTCGTTACTGAACTTTGCCTGTCTGACCTCCTTTTGTTTATCAATAAAGCTGCATTTGGATCTAACGTCACTGCCTCTTCATTACAAATACGAACATCTGACATAAAACAGCATTGAAACTGTGTAACATTATGTAATAAAATGTCACTAATGAAGAGGTAATAACTGTCAAGGTTTGGGGTGTTGATCGACTCAATCTACATTTTGATTATCATTCTGAATCCAATTCAGATTCACAATTTACAATTCAATATATGTTACTGTGACTTAAATCTTCTTTTCCCCAAATCATACCATTATTACCAACCCAGGAGCCTACACTCCACACAGTCAGCTGTCCAACCCAATGTCACATGAGTAATTAGAGTAACGACAGTACCAGTCCACTGTGTCGTTTCCATCCAGAACCTGCAGGATCTCCTCTCTGCACTTCTCCTGGTGCTCAGGGTTACAAGCCAGATTGTAGAAGAGCCAAGATATTCCACTAGCTGTGGTGTCGTGGCCTTCAAACATGAATGTGTCCACTTCAGCCCTGATATCTTCATCCGACAAACCCTGCTGATGCTCGTCCTGTGAGCGACAACAAAAATCTCTGAAAAAAATCAATGATAGGTGATACAAGGGCACTATGCAATATGTAACAAATTTAATTGATTTTCATTAAATTTAAGAATTGTGTAAGTGCTTGAGAATATCATACTCGGGCAGACAGAAGAATATCCAAAAAGTCAAAATATCGTTTGTTTTTAACAATGCCCTGTTCCTTCTCAATCTTCAAGACATCTTTCCTCTTTCTGATAACTTCCGCTAAAAAAATATTAAGAAATAGAAATTACACGATAGCTTCATAGCTTCGCTTGTTACAGATTTACACTTCCATTCACAAATTTGGGGTTGTGAGGTTTTGTAATGTTTTTGAAAGTAGTCTCTTCTTCTCACTAAGGCTGCAGTATAATTCTTTTTAAATCTAAAACAATACTATAATAATAAAAAGAATAGAAAATATCCTACTGACCCCAAACTTTTGAACGGTAGTGTATATTCTGTCTTAACTAAGATACATAAGCAGGTATGTATATAATAATAGCCCATGAGCAGGCCCAGACTCAATCTGTGGAGTTTCACAAAATTTGCAGAATTCTGAGAAATGGATTTGAATTCTTAACTGGTTTTCAAACAGCTTTCCTGAAACATCAATAGATGGATTGGTGGGATGCTCAAATAACAGTATTTAATATATATATATATACATACATATATACACAGTATCTCACAGAAGTAGTACACCTCTCACATTTTTGTAAATATTTTATCACATATTTTCATGTGACAACACTGAAGAAACTCAACGCACAGCCATTGATGTCTAAATCGCTGGCCACAAAAGTGAGTACACCCCTAAGTGAAAATGTCCAAATTGGGCCCAACTAGCCATTTCTTTCCCCGGTGTCATGTGACTAGTTAGTGTTACAAAGTCTCAGGTGTGAATGGGGAGCAGGTGTGTTAAATTTGGTGTTATCGCTCTCACTCTCTCATACTGGTCACTGGAAGTTCAACATGGCACCTCATGGAAAATAACTATCTGAGGATCCTGAAAAAAATAATAGTTGCTCTACATAAAGATGGCGTAGGCTATAAGAAGATTACCAAGACCCTGAAACTGAGCTGCAGCATGGTGGCCAAGACCATACAGCAGTTTAACAGGACAGGTTCCACTCAGAACAGGTCACGCCATGGTCGACCAAAGACGTTGAGTGCACGTGCTCAGCATCATATCCAGAGGTTGTGTTTGGGAAATAGACGCATGAGAGCTGCCAGCATTGCTGCAGAGGTTGAAGGGGTGGGGAGTCAGCCTGTCAGTGCTCAGACCATACGCCGCACACTGCATCAAATTGTTCTGCATGTCTGTCGTCCCAGAAAGAAGCCTTTTCTAAAGATGATGCACAAGAAATCCCGCAAACAGTTTGCTGAAGACAAGCAGACCAAGGACATGGATTACTGGAACCATGTCCTGTGGTCTGATAAGACTAAGATAAACTTATTTGGTTCAGATGGTGTCAAGCGTGTGTGGCGGCAACTAGGTGAGCAGTACAAAGTGTGTCTTGCCTACAGTCAAGCATGGTGGTGGGAGAGTCATGGTCGGGGGCTGTATGAGTGCTGCAGGCACTGGGGAGCTACAGTTAATTGAGGGAACCATGAATGCCAACATGTACTGTGCCATAAAATATAATAAAATATTTACAAAAACTGAAGCAGAGCATGATCCCCTCCCTTCGGAGACTGGGCCGCTGGGCAGTATTCCAACATGATAAGGACCACTGCCTTGCTAAAGAAGCTGAGGGTAAAGGTGATGGACTGGCCAAGCATGTCTCCAGACCTAAACCCTATTGAGCATCTGTGGGCATCCTCAAATGGAAGGTGGAGGAGCGCAAGGTCTCTAACATCCACCAGCTCCGTGATGTCGTCGTGGAGGAATGGAAGAGGACTCCAGTGGCAACCTGTGAAGCTCTGGTGAACTCCATGCCAAAGAAGGCAATGCTGGAAAACAATGGTGGCCACACAAAATATTGACACTTTGGGCCCAATTTGGACATTTTCACTTAGGGGTGTACTCACTTTTGTGGCCAGCGGTGTAGACATTAATGGCTGTGTGTTGAGTTATTTTGAGGGGACAGAAAATGTACACTGTTATACAAGCTGTACACTCACTACTTTACATTGTAGCAAAGTAAAATTTCTTCAGTGTTGTCACATGAAAATATATAATAAAATATTTACAAAAATGTGAGGGGTGTACTCAATTCTGTGAGATACTGTATATATATATATATATATATATATATATATATATAATTTAGAAAGACAAGTTATAAAACTTCCAGAGCCTCATATAATTTAGATGGTTAAAATCACAGTTAGAGTTAAACGAATCGTTGCATGGTTGGGCCTGCTCATGAGGTGCATGACTAAAGCTTAGCAAAGAAACGACACCTGTATGATTGTGTGCTATTCTGGCCGCCTTCCTGAATTTGTATCCATGTGGACTGAGATGAAATATGACCTCGCTGTGGTATGGAAACACTCTGAACCTGACATTCACCATGTGGCAGAGGTCATACACTGCCTGGATGTACGGGTTGGTTCCACTGCAAAGAGATTAGCGAGGTTACACTGAAAGGAGACGGATGTGTACAATAGGACGAGGTAAAGGAATATGAACTGACCTGTCTGTCTGACAGTTGCTGTTACAGCTGAACGCACATTTCATGATGCTGTCCAGCGTCATCAGACTTACATGCTTAAACAGTTCAAACGACTCTCCTGATCTGGCATAAACTTCCCACTTATCCTAAAATACAGAAAATATACGTCTGAAACTATAATTAAAACACAGCAAGCTTTTTAAATAATTCAAGTAGTTTAAGTGTATCATGTCACCCAGCAACACTGTAAAAAAGATATGATCAATAAGTCATGGAGGCATTTGCTTTTCCATTACTTGAACTCATCAAAATAATGTAACCAATTTCAACGTAATTTTTTTTTAGAATTTTTAAAAACTGAAGTGGAAGGTGATTTTTTTTTAACAGTGAATAAGGAATTACAAAAATAATGACTGTTGTGAAACGGGTTTCTCAAAAAATAATCTGACCTTTCATTGTTTGGACAAACAAATGTGACCCTGGACCACAAAACCAGTCATAAGGGTCAATTTTTCAAAATGGAGATTTATACATCATCTAAGAGCTGAATACATAAGCTTTCCATTCAGCTATGGTTTGTTAGTATTCAAACTATTTGTTAGTTTGTTAGTATAGTTTGTTAGAAAATCTGGAACCTGAGGGTGCAAAAATATCTAAATATTGAGAAAATCTCCTTTAAAGTTGTTCAAATGAAGTTCTTAGCAATGCATATTACTAATCAAAAATAAGTTTTTATATATTTACAGTAGGAAATGTACAAAATATTTCATGGAACATGATATTTACTGTACTTAATATCCTGATTGATGATTTTTGGCATAAAAGAAAAATCAATTATTTTAATCCATACAATGTTTTTTTTTTGGCTATTGCTACAAATATACCTGTGCTACTTATGACTGATTTTGTGCTCCAGGGTCACAAATAGTCCTGCCCCAATATTGCATAATTGGTTGTGAAAAGTTGCTGCTTCTGGTTGGTTGAGATGACAAGCAGAGACATTTGTGCAGCAGTCTTACAGTTGTGCACATTAAGCTGGGACATGATACACCATTTAGACATAAAGTTTGAGTAAATAAGTGACATTTTGGTCACATACAAGCATGACTTTGGTTGAATCAGAAACAAGTTTCACATAAGGCTTCAGAACGTCATAATGGAAACCAGGAGTGAGAAGCCGTCTGTGCCGAAACCACTTCTGTCCAGTAGACACAAGCAAGCCATCGCCTGAGGAGACAGTCAAGAGTCAAGAGTTACTATAGTGTTAACATAATGCCACAGAAGGAATGATGACTTGAGATGGTAGAAATGACATTTATGGACATTGTTAGTGGATAAATTAAATAAACTAGAGTGAGAGAAAACTGTCCTTGAGTTTAATTTCCCAATATCCACAAGGACAGACTTGCCCGTAGTTGAAGAAACACCCAATAATAAACCTAATAGTATAGATTAATAAATAAATAATTTTCAGCTTTACGTGTGAGCTTACCTAACCAAGGGATGAAAAACTTGTATGCATAATCATCTTTGGGTTCTGTAAATAAAGCAAGAAAAAATAATTAAAATGCTGGTTTTGGTTGTTAATATTTGAGAAAGATTTAGCCTGTTATAGAAATCTTAAAAGTGCCAACCGGATGAGCACCTGTAGTGGTGAGAATGGTCTTCACATATGATGGGTGGTGGATGTTCAGAATGGACAGTGACGGGCCAAACCACAGCGGAAAGGCAAAGGGATACTGTCCACCCCACTTCATAATCTTTTCCAAATCATGTCCATCCTGGTGAAACTATGAATATAAACAAGGACTGTGTAACTGTTTTGGACAATAAAACACATTTCAAGATCAAATTGCGCTTGCAATTTATTAATTTTACAGGAATTCTTCCAACTGCAACTGAAGAATGTGAATGCAACGCAAGCCTGTTGTGTTTATTGCTGCACAATATAATTATGTAATTGTTTAGTTGTAGTGAATAGACAAGGGCTCAGGCATGAGGTTTCATCCCGTGAAGATAACCAGGGCAAATGCCTACATTGAGTAGTATGACTGTAATAAAGAGATTTTTCAAAGTTGGAATTCAAATAAAAATTACTGGAGTAAGTTTTTACAAGAAAATATAAGTTTTGTAAATAGTTTTGAAAATTACCAAAACTTTCTAAGTGAAAATTGTTTCTACACTTATTTTTTTTAATGTGGTTTACTTGTTTATCAAAATAAATATAAAAATATGATCACATAAAATATTATATTTCTATTTTTAGTAGGATAAAAAAACCTAAAGTTATTCTAATTAAATAATAGATGTTCGAAAGCAACAGGAAAAGCATGAATGGACTACAATGGACTCTAAAGCTTAGCTACAGAGACGGTCACTGTTTGTGGTCGTGTTGTTTACCTCCTTGACGTGTCCGATGAGCCAGTGTGCAGGTGGTCCTGGAAAAGGCTCCATAGTTCGCATTCCTCTTCTCCTCATAACTAATAATTTAACCACTATAGCCAAACACACAAGCAAGGCGAGTGCAAAGACATGCTTCACGGAGAGTGACCCCAAACTCAACGGCAAACTCGCGTAAAGCAGCATAACGTGAGGAGTCTGTCTGCTCTGGGTCCGCGGACAGTGAGCTCGATGTGGGAAAGAGGAAATTATATAAGAGAGAGAGAGAGAGAGGGGAGGGGGAAGGGGCAGAGAGAGAGAGAGAGAGAGAGAGAGAGATAGGGGAGGGGCAGAGAGAGAGAGAGAGAGAGAGGGAGGGGCAGAGAGAGAGAGAGAGAGAGAGAGAGAGAGAGAGAGAGAGAGAGAGAGAGAGAGACGTATTTCCCGCTGAACAAAACAAACAACCTTTTATACAAGAAATAAAGACACATATCAGGAATCCTGAGAGCTAGTTGATGTGAATACACTGTAAAAAAATATATATCTTCCCTCAGGTAACTTCAAAAATGTGCAATATCACTGAATCTTATATATTTATTAACCTTTTTTGGATAACAAAACTTAATTTGGATAACAAATGTAGCCTATTTTTAAGTGTGAACTAAAATATACGTCAAATCATATTTAATAAAAATTATAAGCGATGTACTTTTTAAATATATAGGCTATTTTTAATAACATTTGTAATGATGAAAGCGCAATTAGCAGATTTGCAGGAAATAATTTATTTAGCAGAAATTATAATTCATCCAAAATAAAACAAGGATTGTGGACTCCCCATGTGTTCATTGTGACCCAGTTTCTCCCTCATGTTGATTGTTAATTGGATTCCAGGTGTGTCTCGCCTTCCTCCCAAATTGTCTGTGTATTTAAGTTCTTGCCCTTTCAGTTAGTGTTGGTCAGGTCTCTCGTTTATTGTGTGGTTCATCTCTGTTCCTGTGATACCCCTGTTCGGATTATTAAAAGATTTGAGAGTATTCCTACGTCCCCTCGTTCCTCCCGTAAGCTACTGTGATACTAGTCAATATATAAAAATAAGCACAATTATTTAAAGCACAATGAAAGATTATTAAAACAATGATTTAAAATGTACTTTGAATAAAAAAAATATTTCATAGTATTGCAAATTGCATGTTTTAAACATGTACACTTAAGTGACCTTTCATTTAATTAATATTACATTATTTGCAAGTACAGTTTAAGAATTTAAGACGCTTACCATTTAAAGCACACTAACAAGGGGATCACATAAGGGGGGGGCAACTTGTTTATTCTGCAAATAAACTTCAATCTCAGGGCAAATAAAATGGCCAAATATACACTTTGCAAAAATAATAAAATGAATCATTAAGCTATAATACATCAACATCATTATATAATGCTTCTCGGAGCAGTACTCTGTTCAGATATTTTCAAATGTAATTATATTTTTATCTTGATGCTATATATTGTACAATGTTTTAATGATCGTTTATGTTATTCATTTAAAAGAGTTTTCAGAATGAATTGAGTTGTTTACAAACTCGTGAGTAGACACACATAAAGACCAGGGGCCTGTTCCATAACACAAGATTAGAGTACAAGCCAGGCTTATTTTGGTTAGTCAGGCTTATTGTTGGTGGATTCGGTTTCACAAATGAAATTTAAAACAGTTCAAACTCAGTTACTCTGGCAACTTATGCTGGGAAACTAACCTGGTCCGGAGCAGGCTAACTCTAAGGCTAAGTCTTAGTTCATGCTTAACCAGAATACCATTAATACTCACCTGCTGGTAATTTCATGCCATTTTATTTCACTTAACCACTATTAATAAAATAAATAAATAAGGAAATTTACTTTACTAATAAATGTAAGAAATTATAAGGTACAAAAACACTAAGAAATGTAAAGAAGTTACGTGTTTAGTTGATGAGTTTGGTAATTAATTAATTAAAAGTGCATAAATAGGGAGCTGAACTCGTTTCCAAACGTAACCATGGCGTGTCCTTTCATTGATGAGGTGGTGGATGAGGGAGCTATTATCATGTGAAGGGCATTTCAAAGAGAGCGAACTGTCAGGGACAGGTCAGACCCATTGGCTTTTCATTACAGCTACCTGTATGAGCGATATAGGTTCTCAAGAGATGGGATTGCGTATATTTGTAGATTGCTGAGCCCACACATTGCAAATAACACATGCCGCAAGACAGCGCTCACAGTCCCGCAGACGGTGTGCATTGCACTTCGCTTTTTTGCCAGTGGAACATTTTTGTACACAGTTGGAGATGCAGAGAATATCAGCAAAGCATCGGTTTGCCGCTCTGTACCTTTCTTTAAAAAGACTCCTCAATGTGTTCATCACATTCCCTGGCCACAGAGCAATTTGTACCATTAAACATGCCTTTTATGGAATAGCTGGTAAGTTAAAATGACTGTATAAAACGTGGAAACATTTCTTGACTGTTGATGTTACACAGGACACATTTTAAACCAAACAAATAATTTTCCTAGGTTTCCCAAATGTTATCGGTGCATTGGACTGCACCCATGTGCGTATTAAGTGTCCGTTTGGTCCACATGAAGCAGACTTTGTAAATAGGAAATCAGTACACAGCATCAATGTACAGGTACGGTCCCACTGAGATGATATTCTGTAACACTGATTGTTCTGTACTAAGCTGGGCACAAGTGTTCGGCTCATTGCAATTAAATGTAGTTACAATACAATGTTTTATATTTATTATATAATTACAGTGTAGTGAGCTACATGTTTAATTTTTTTTAGATGATCTGTGATGCAGATTGCATCATCACAAATGTAGAGGCCAAATGGCCAGGCTCTGTGCATGACTCCAGAATCTTTCGAGCCTCATCTGTCTACCAGCAACTGGCAAGAGGTATGCTTGTCACTTAACGAATGGCAAAAAGTCTTCAATTTAATTTCTACAAAAAAAATTATAATAATCTTTCTATGCAGGTGAATTCTCAGGAGTTTTGCTGGGAGACAAGGGATACGCATGCCTGCCTTACCTATTGACTCCCTATCAGGAGCCCCAGACAGAGGCACAGCACAGCTACAACTCTGCCCATGCACGCACAAGAGGTCGTATAGAGATGGCATTTGGGCTCATAAAGTCAAGGTTCCAGTGCCTGAAGCACCTCAGAGTGACTCCACCTAGGGCATGTGACATTGTAGTTGCTTGTGTAGTGCTCCATAACATTGCCTGTCTGAGGAAAGAGAAGCAAACAAGGATTGTTGCAGAGGAAGACTGGGGCATTGAAGCAGTATTTGAAGAAAATCAAACAGGCAGAATTATACGAGACACATATGCCAATAATTATTTTGCTTAATATGGTCCAAACCATGTGTAGCCTTTAAAATTTTTCACGGGCCCCTCAACTTTGCCCTTAATTTAACAGACACACAGAAGTCAAAATCTTTAATCTGTCATTTTCCTTTATTCAGAGTGAAGCTGCCTGTTAGGGGTGAAAACATACAAATAAATGTTGTGGAAAATGATCAAAAAGGTCATGTGTTTTTTTATGGCATTTCTACGTGCATTTTTCTGTAGTTGTTGAATTTCCAGCTCCAACTTTCTCATCTTCAGTTTTTTATACTGGATGTCAGTATCAATTGCTTCCATTTGTTTAAGGAGGTAGCGTTTATATACTCCTTTTATATTTTCTGGGTTCTGTAGCAACATATATTTAAGTTATTTCATTGAATGCTCTTGGCACATTGTTTTATTTCTTAATACTCACTTTGTCACATGTGGTCCCAGACTGAGAGGGCTCTAGAACTGTGTCAGCATCTGCAGCCAATAATATTTGAAAACACATATTATGATCACCTTATCACTCAAGTACATTTTTTAATATATAATACAGTATCACAGTCTAAGTTTCTTTAAGTCAACGTTTCTATAAGTCTAAGTTTCTATAAACTCATAGTATGTGACGTGTTGTGGTTATTGTGCTTGAACTTCAAATACCACAGTAAAACTACGGTTACTGTGGTAAACTCATAAAAAGAGTAGACAGTAAACACTGTTACTTTACCATGGTAAAATCATGGAAAGGTGTGGTTGCCATACCTACAAAAAATACCACAGTTACAGTGATGAATGGTATATGTTGTAGTTACTGTGTATTGACTACACATGACATGGTCAAGCAACAGTTAAGTTACAATGGTAAATGTTTACATGATCACAATTATCACGCAATAACGTTACTGGGTCGTTGATTTGTTGTGCTGTCATCAGCCATGTCTAAAAGCTGAAGTCCCATGTCACAACATTATTCAGAACGGTTTTATTTATTTATTTCAAATGGCAACAGGTTCTATAATATACAGTAGAAGTTAGCTTAGGCTAACGTCAATGGCAGGCTACCAGCTGTGCTAACTAAGCAACCCACTGTTCCACTAACAACTCATTTGAACTCATAGGCTACCATTTTAACACAGTACCTCATTTAACGTGATACAGAAACACGGAAATAATAAAAATAATACCGCTAAACCTGTGATCTCTTTACATAAAAAGATTGTTGTCCTTACTTACCTGTTTGAAGGATTATGCGCATCAGGTCACAGGTGAACCAAGTCTCGCTGGTGACGTCACTGCTGCTGAAGATGCTGTGTGGTATTCAGACGCATCTGCTCTCCACCAAAATTTATGGGAAGGATTGGTGTGTTGTGGTGTGCAAAACTGGACTTTGGCATGTGCATTACACGCAATTGGAAAGTGTAAACTTGTGTTATTTATATGTAGATTGATGAGATTGGTTGAGGGTTGATTTTTCAGTAGCGCTAAGGTGACGTCCAACAAAGGATATTTAGACGTGTGTGTTACAGCATGTCACAATAAAATACAAAAATAAAATTAAAAATAAAATAAAATAAATTAAAAATAAAATACCACCTTCTACAGGGGTATGAAGTATTACAAATTTTATTTTAAATGTTTAATTTAGATACTTTTCTTACCAAGAAAGTGTATCAGGAAATTCAGGTGTTTGAGAACGCTTCCTGACCATTTGAGCTCGACAGCTGTGCTTTTGTCTCTATGATAATGTTAAGATCAATGGATCAGACTACTGAGAGATTCAACCTTTGATCTGCAAATGACTTTGTCCTGGCCAGATGTGGATTCGTTAGGTTTATTGCCCTCAGATGTATGTTTATTTGATGTTTTGTCTCAACCTGTAAAAGTCCCTCCTCCAATTCTGTCTATAAGATACCCTGTAAAAATTACTTAAGAGAGATTTCGATGACTGCAGCCTACCATCACACTGGGGTTTTTTCAATAAAGAATCCTACGATCGAATCCGAAGTCTCCTGGTCTTCTCTTCTGAGTTTCTACACTTTAGAAGAACAGAGTTTTCAACAGATGCTGCCGTGAACCCGGATAGAGTTCCAGCTTCCTCACCTGAAAAACTTCAAGCTCAAACAAAGATCTGCATCTTTTGGAATCCAGCGAAACTTCAAGGATTCAAGGATTCCCAGACTGAATTTTTCTCTCTGGTGAGTGCTGTCTCTAATCCAAAAAGAACCTAAGACCAGTACAAATTTTTGTATCCTCTGTGCCGTCAGAGAAGAGTTAACATACATCTGTAGGGTTTGTTTAACTAAAGTTTATCCTCTGTTTTCAGACAGGGAAGAGTTTATCCTCTGTTCTTGTAGGCAGGGAAGTTTATCCTCTGTTTTCAGGCAGGGAAGGTTGGCATTACGTGCTAATTTTTGGTTTATCCTCTGTTCTTTCAGGCAGGGAAGGTTAGCATTACGTGCTAATTTTTGGTTTATCCTCTGTTCTTTCAGGCAGGGAAGGTTAGCATTACGTGCTAATTTTTGGTTTATCCTCTGTTCAGGCAGGGAAGGTTAGCATTACGTGCTAATTTTTGGTTTATCCTCTGTTCTTTCAGGCAGGGAAGGTTAGCATTACGTGCAAATTTTTGGTTTATCCTCTGTTCTTTCAGGCAGGGAAGATTTTGGCATTACGTGTTAAAAACAAGTGTACCCTCTGTTGATCAGAGAAGTGTTTGTTTTGTTTGTGTGGTACCGAAGAAACTTACAAAATGGTCAGAAGGAATGCTAGGCTGATTCCAACCACAGAAAAGAGTGGTCTTGCGACTCCTCTGTGGTCAGATAGTGAATTCAAAACACTGTTAGGGGAACAAATGGACCTAATAGTCACTGAAAAAGTTAGACAAGAACTAACGCTGAAATATGAGATTCATCCAGACAAGACTTGGTCAGTAGATGAGTGTAAAAAGGTACTAGGAGCAAGCATTCGTAAGAACAATGTGAAAGGCATTATCTGTTGTCACAGGGAATTCAGTGTAACGCTAGCGACACAACAGTCTCAGCGTAACGCAGAGCTAGAGAAACAGAACAATGAACTCCGTGCGAGAGTATCCACTTTGACTAAGAAATTGAACCTCAAGAAAATTGAAGCAAAAACTGATTTGGAAGTAAGTCAGCCTGATAACATTTACCCTGATTTACAAGCGTTCTTTGAAACAGATGTAGCTCTCCAATCAGTAACTGATGTGCCTGTAAATTCCGTCCATGTGTGTGGGGCTAGGAGAAGATCTCAGGGGATTGAGGAAACTGATAGTGTTCCTCTCAATTCTTCTGTTGTGCAAATACAAACTGCTGCCAAAGCTTTATGTCCTAAAGATATAGAGAGACTATCTCAGAGTTTACCGTCAGCACGCACACATTTTTCTGAATTTAGAAGAACATTGATCAGTAAAATGCGTCTTTATGACATGTCGTTGGCAGAAGTCACGCAGCTGATGTCACAAATACTAACTGAATCTGAATTCAACAGTTTTGAATCTGCTGTCACTTCTGAACTGCGAAATGCCAGTAAGGGTGATTTAAGAGAAGGTATTTTGAAAATCCTAAAGAATATCTTAGGACCCAAAATAGATTGGTCTAGAATTACTACCTGTGTGCAAAGGAAAGAAGAAACTGTGAGTGAATATACTGAAAGATTTTGTCAGTCAGCTGTAATCTACAGTGGAATTGTTGATGACCCTGAAGGTGTTCTGGATGACAAGGGACCCTTGGTTCAGTATCTGGTCAGATGGCCTTGTAGCCGAATACAGAAAAGCTTTACCATTCTTAGATCTAACTTGGTCTAACAGAACTCTCAGAAGTAACCTAGACAGGTTAACTACATGGGAAAGAGATGCTGATGTCAAGGCAAAAGTAAGAGTAGCAGCAGCTACGTTTAACACAATGAAACAAGACAATAGATGGTCTAAAGAAAGCAAATGCAAATACTGTAAAAATTAGGACATTGGGAGAAAGAGTGTAGGAAGAAGTTGCAAGATAGTAAAAGAAATGCTATGCATAATTCTGCTCCTTCTCAGCCTGCACACAACCCTGAAGTAGTTCCGCCAGTGACCACTGAAACTGTGGTACAGCTAGTTCAGGCTTTTCTAAGAGCACAACAAGACCAGGAAAAAACTAATTATTGGGGCTGTGGTAGCTACCTTTCCCTGTAATCCAACACAATGACCAAAGAATTTTTGTGAAAGGTAGCATAAAGAGAAAGAGATTGATTTTTGCTTGATACAGGTGCAGAAATTACAGTAATTCCTACAAAATTGGCACAAGGTTTAAACATCCCATACAAGAAAACCAAACTTTGTTTAACTGGTGTAATAGGTGAAGATTCTGTTTTGTATGAAACTCCGCCCATAGAGGTACAATTTGGCCCAAAAACTCTGACTACAAAATTGCTATTCCATTAAATACAGGTGCAATTTTAGGCATGGATCTTCTGAGACAAATAAATCTAACTTTAGACATGTCCTCAGAATCTACTAGCATAAAAATTTCCTCAGCACAGATTTCTACCAATAATGCAACCCCTCCGATTATGCTTTCTTACAGAATCATCCAATTTGGGCTAAAGACAAGGATGATTGTGGGTTGTTGACAGGTGTAGAACCAGTTAAATTGACAGGAACTCCACCTCCGGTCACCAAACAATATCCGATTAATAAAGAAGCTATACAGGGAATCAAACTTATTGTAGAAAATTTGCTGACGCAAGGAGTGCTAGTTAAAACCAACAGTCCATGTAATTCACCCATATGGCCCATCAAGAAATCTAATGGGACATGGAGACTTACAATAGACTACAGAGTAGCCAATAAACATATTGAAAAATCACCCCCTAGTGGCAGATCCATCTACAATTTGTAATGGCTTACCATTAGATTGTAAGATTTTTTCAGTAATTGATATGTCTAATGGATTCTTTTCTGTACCGTTGCACTCTGACAGCCAGCCATGGTTAGCTTTTACAGTTGACTATGAACAATACCAGTGGACACGATTGCCACAGGGATTTCAAAACTCCCCAACCATATATCATCAGGCTGTCAGGCGTGATTTGTGTGACCCAGAATGTCCGGTAAAACAGTCCACTATGATCCAATATGTCGATGATATTTTGATTGCCTCAACAGATCATGAGGTACATCAAACTGAATTGGCATCATTGTTGGACTATTTGCATAAAAAAGGACACAAATGCAGCTTTCACAAAGCTCAAGTTGCTAAAAAGCAAGTCACATTTCTGGGTCAAACAATTGGTACAGGAAATAGATCCATTACACAGGATCGAGGCTTCAGTCAAAGCCATACCTCCGCCTAATACCATTAAAACACTCCGCTCATTTTTAGGAACAACAGGTTATTGTAGACCTTGGATTGAAGACTATGCCTCGATGGCTCAGCCTCTCTATGATTTGTTGAAAGGCCATGGTAAAGATTCAGATACTGTTTGTATGGAAGAACTTCATCTCAAAGCTTTTAATGATTTGAAGAGAGCACTATGTCAAGCACCAGCATTAGGAATTGCCCAATCTGATAGACCCTTTGTGCTTTATGTCCATGAACACTTAGGCTTTATGACTGCATGTCTAATGCAAGATCATGGGGCAGCTTACGCCCAATTCATTACTATTCCAGTAAACTTGACATAGTCGCTCAAGGTATGGGCCCATGCCTCAGAGCAGTACAGGCAGTTCATCTAGCACTTCAGGCTTCATCAGGAATGGTGTTAGGTCAGACTGTAAACGTAAAATGCCCACACGCAGTGTCCGCACTAATGAATCAAGCAAAAGTCACTTCTGTCACCTCCTCCCGTTGGGGAAATTGGTTAGCAACTCTCACAGCCCGAATATTGTTATACAGCGTGCACCAGTCACGAACCCATCCTCATGTATGATGTCTGCAATGACTGAATTTGTGTTAGAGGATGAAGGCGAAATGACTCATGATTGTGTTACGCTTACATATGCAGCGACAAGTGAAATAGCAGAAACTCCCATAGAGAACGAGAATTGGAGTTGTTTGTTGATGGTTCAGCTGCAGTATTGTGTCAGGAAGGAAAACTTGGACTCATGTGTCACATTGTAATGTTGTTCCTCCCCTGCAGGGATAGGATAGGGCAGACACAAGAACCAGTGAGGAGCCCAGGGAAGAACCGAAAGCAACAGGCTTGGGGCCAACCCTGAGGTGAAGATTTCCTCATAGGCCTTTCCTCCATTAGTCCATCCTTTCCTCACTGTTCTTTAGGTGTCGCAGGAATTGAGAAATAGGGAAAGAAGGAACAACCATAGCAGACTATATTTTGAACAGAGGATACAACCCTAATGTTTGCAGACTCTACAAATACTGCTCTGTGCCGTTGTTTCTCTCTTGTTTGTGTTTCTTTCTTCCTCTGTGCAGATACCATTTGATGGCTGTCCTGAGATCCATATGCACCGCCCTTCTCACCTGCGGATGAAGCCACAACCTCTAGAAAATAACTAGACCCATTACCGAGCCAACTATCACACAAGAAAGAGAAAAGAAAGAAGAAGAAAAGAATAAAAATACACAACGAGACTATTACCCGTAAAATCTTCACGGACCCTAATTGCATGTTTTGTTTCTGTGTCAGCATGCAATTACATATAAACAACACAGAACATGTACTATTTGCCTGTAACAATTACAAGTTACAAGAATTAACTTTTAAGTGTCTAAATTTGTATTTTGTGAGAGTTATTAGAACTCTCAAAGGGGAATTGTATTACAAATTTTATTTTAAATGTTTAATTTAGATACTTTTCTTACCAAGAAAGTGTATCAGGAAATTCAGGTGTTTGAGAACGCTTCCTGACCATTTGAGCTCGACAGCTGTGCTTTTGTCTCTATGATAATGTTAAGATCAATGGATCAGACTACTGAGAGATTCAACCTTTGATCTGCAAATGACTTTGTCCTGGCCAGATGTGGATTCGTTAGGTTTATTGCCCTCAGATGTATGTTTATTTGATGTTTTGTCTCAACCTGTAAAAGTCCCTCCTCCAATTCTGTCTATAAGATACCCTGTAAAAATTACTTAAGAGAGATTTCGATGACTGCAGCCTACCATCACACTGGGGTTTTTTCAATAAAGAATCCTACGATCGAATCCGAAGTCTCCTGGTCTTCTCTTCTGAGTTTCTACACTTTAGAAGAACAGAGTTTTCAACAGGTACCATTGAGAGCGTGCTGACCAGCTGCATCACTGTCTGGTACGGAAACTGTTGTGCAGCAGACCGCAAGACCCTCCAGCGGACAGTGAACACCGCTGCAAAAATCATTGGTGCCCCTCTCCCCTCCATCCTGGATATTTTCCTTACACGATGCTCCAGCAAAGCAAAAAGTATCGTGAAGGACCCCACCCATCCCTCCCACAGTCTCTTCCAGCTCCTACCCTCAGGTAGACAGTACCGGAGTATCAGAGCCCGCTCCGCCAGACTGCTCAACAGCTTTTTCCCCCAAGCTGTGAGAGCCCTGAACTCACATCACACCGCCCCTCTCTGAAACCCCAAACAAACCTCCCCACCACCACCTTACCACATCACAGGAAAAAACTGTTAAACTTTTTATTTCTGTGCAATTTCAAGTGTGCTGCACACAGGTGAGCGGGCCTGCACAAGCCACCTGTAGCAACACACTCTCCTACATGCACTAGACACTTTCACACACCATTGTGTGTCCATAATCCCACAAAGACTGATTGTAATATACGACTGTAATGTATGTATGTTTACTGGCTCATGCACCACAAATCACCTTACACTGTTCCCCAGCTGCTTGAATGTCTCTCTTTGCACGTGTACAGTATTTGAAGTCATCTGCACAGTTGTACAGTTTGTATTTTTGTTTTTAGTTTATGTATAGGTAACCACTTTTATATATAGCAGATGTATAGTCAAAGCTGACAGTAGGTTAGTTTGTGTATAGGTTTATACTGTTTTACTTCGTGTTGTATATCTGTATTTATGTAGCACCGTGGTCCTGTGAGGCACGACATCTCGTCCCACTATATGTCCACACATGTAGTGGAATGACAATAAAGCTCAACTTGACTTGAACTTGACTTGATAAGTCAACGTTTCTATAAGTCAACGTTTCTATAAGTCTAATTTCTATAAGTCAACGTTTCTATAAGTCTAAGTTTCTATAAGTCTGAGTTTCTATAAGTCTAATTTCTATAAGTCAACGTTTCTATAAGTCTGTTTCTATAAGGCAAAGTTTCTATAAGTCAACATTTCTATAAGTCAACATTTCTATAAGTCAACGGTTCTATAAGTCAACGTTTCTATAAGTCTGTTTCTATAAGTCAACATTTCTATAAGTCAACATTTCTATAAGTCAACGGTTCTATAAGTCAACGTTTCTATAAGTCTAATTTTCTATAAGTCAACGTTTCTATAAGTCTAAGTTTCTATAAGTCAAAGTTTCTATAAGTCTAAGTCTAAGTTTCTATAAGTCTAGGTTTCTATAAGTCTAATTTCTATAAGTCAACGTTTCTATAAGTCAACGTTTCTATAAGTCAACGTTTCTATAAGTCAACGTTTCTATAAGTCTAAGATTCTATAAGTCTAAGTTTCTATAAGTCTAAGTTTCTATAAGTCAACGTTTCTATAAGTCAACGTTTCTATAAGTCTAAGTTTCTATAAGTCTAAGTCTCTATAAGTCTAAGTTTCTTTAAGTCTAAGTTTCTATAAATCAACGTTTCTATAAGTCTAAGTTTCTATAAGTCAACGTTTCTATAAGTCAACGTTTCTATAAGTCAACGTTTCTATAAGTCTAAGTTTCTATAAGTCTAAGTTTCTATAAATCAACGTTTCTATAAGTCTAAGTTTCTATAAGGCAAAGTTTCTATAAGTCAAAGGTTCTATAAGTCTATGTTTCTATAAGTCAACGTTTCTATAAGTCAACGTTTCTATAAGTCTGTTTCTATAAGTCAACATTTCTATAAGTCAACATTTCTATAAGTCAACGGTTCTATAAGTCAACGCTTCTATAAGTCTGTTTCTATAAGTCAACATTTCTATAAGTCAACATTTCTATAAGTCAACGGTTCTATAAGTGCGTTTCTATAAGTCTAATTTTCTATAAGTCAACATTTCTATAAGTCTAAGTTTCTATAAGTCAAAGTTTCTATAAGTCTAATTTCTATAAGTCTAAGTTTCTATAAGTCTAATTTCTATAAGTCAACGTTTCTATAAGTCAACGTTTCTATAAGTCAACGTTTCTAAAAGTCAACGTTTCTATAAGTCTAAGTTTCTATAAGGCAAAGTTTCTATAAGTCAAAGTTTCTATAAGTCTAAGTTTCTATAAGTGCTTCTATAAGTCAACGTTTCTATAAGTCTGTTTCTATAAGTCAACATTTCTATAAGTCAACATTTCTATAAGTCACCGGTTCTATAAGTCAACGTTTCTATAAGTCTGTTTCTATAAGTCAACATTTCTATAAGTCAACATTTCTATAAGTCAACGGTTCTATAAGTCAACGTTTCTATAAGTCTAATTTTCTATAAGTCAACGTTTCTATAAGTCTAAGTTTCTATAAGTCAAAGTTTCTATAAGTCTAATTTCTATAAGTCTAAGTTTCTATAAGTCTAATTTCTATAAGTCAACGTTTCTATAAGTCAACGTTTCTATAAGTCAACGTTTCTAAAAGTCAACGTTTCTATAAGTCTAAGTTTCTATAAGGCAAAGTTTCTATAAGTCAAAGTTTCTATAAGTCTAAGTTTCTATAAGTCAACGTTTCTATAAGTCAACGTTTCTATAAGTCTGTTTCTATAAGTCAACATTTCTATAAGTCAACATTTCTATAAGTCACCGGTTCTATAAGTCAACGTTTCTATAAGTCTGTTTCTATAAGTCAACATTTCTATAAGTCAACATTTCTATAAGTCAACGGTTCTATAAGTCAACGTTTCTATAAGTCTAATTTTCTATAAGTCAACGTTTCTATAAGTCTAAGTTTCTATAAGTCAAAGTTTCTATAAGTCTAATTTCTATAAGTCTAAGTTTCTATAAGTCTAATTTCTATAAGTCAACGTTTCTATAAGTCAACGTTTCTATAAGTCAACGTTTCTAAAAGTCAACGTTTCTATAAGTCTAAGATTCTATAAGTCTAAGTTTCTATAAGTCAACGTTTCTATAAGTCAATGTTTCTATAAGTCTAAGTTTCTATAAGTCTAAGTTTCTATAAGTCTAAGTTTCTTTAAGTCTAAGTTTCTATAAATCAACGTTTCTATAAGTCTAAGTTTCTATAAGTCTAAGTTTCTATAAGTCAAAATTTCTATAAGTCAACGTTTCTATAAGTCTAAGTTTCTATAAGTCAACGTTTCTATAAGTCAACGTTTCTATAAGTCTAATTTCTATAAGTCTGAGTTTCTATAAGTCTAATTTCTATAAGTCAACGTTTCTATAAGTCTAAGTTTCTATAAGTCAACGTTTCTATAAGTCTAATTTCTATAAGTCAACGTTTCTATAAGTCTAATTTCTATAAGTCTAAGTTTCTATAAGTCAAAATTTCTATAAGTCTAAGTTTCTATAAGTCAACGTTTCTATAAGGCAACGTTTCTATAAGGCAAAGTTTCTATAAGTCAAAGTTTCTATAAGTCTAAGTTTCTATAAGTCTAAGTTTCTATAAGTCAACGTTTCTATAAGTCAACGTTTCTATAAGTCTAATTTCTATAAGTCTGAGTTTCTATAAGTCTAATTTCTATAAGTCAACGTTTCTATAAGTCTAAGTTTCTATAAGTCAAAATTTCTATAAGTCAACGTTTCTATAAGTCTAAGTTTCTATAAGTCAACGTTTCTATAAGTCAACGTTTCTATAGATTCTACATAAAATCTGTGCATTAATGTCTTGTATGCATAAATTATATATGAAGTATTTACTTTTTTTTACTTTTTAAGTAAAGGATTTTAAGTATTTAAAATATTACACATTTAGAGAATGATTTTTAACCATCTGAAGCCACACATAAACAAAAGAATGCACATTTCTGCATCTGAAGCCACACATAAACAAAAGAATGCACATTTCTGCAGGCCCTAGACTTTAGAAACTTAGACTTATAGAAACTTGACTTATAGAAACTTAGACTATAGAAACAGACTTATAGAAACGTTGACTTATAGAAACTTGAGACTTAGAAACGTTGACTCATAGAAACTGACTTATCAGAATGGACTTAGAACAGACTTATAGAGGCAGACTAGAAACTTGACTATAGAAACTTGAGACTTACAGAAACTTATTGAAACTTAGACTTATAGACAGACTTATAGAAACTTTTGACATAGAACTGAGACCATAGAAACGTTGACTTATAGAAACGCTGACTTATAGAAAATTGACTTATAGAAACTGAGATGAGACTTATAGAAACTGAGACTTATAGAAACGAGACTTATGGGCTGATAGAAACTGAGACTTATAGAAACGTTGACTATAATAGAACGTTGACTTAAGAATCATTTTCTATTTAACTGTTTTAAATCTCATTTTAAATCAATTTCTATATCATTTTAAAACTCCTTGTTTTATTATTTTTAACTTCTTGTTTTTATTGCTGTGAATGATTATTTCACATTCTTTTATGTAAAGCACTTTGAATTACCAATGTGTATGAAATGTGCTATACAAATAAACTTGCCTTGCCTTGCCTATAAGTCAACGTTTCTATAAGTCTAATTTCTATAAGTCTGAGTTTCTATAAGTCTAAGTTTCTACAAGGCAAAGTTTCTATAAGTCAAAGTTTCTATAAGTCAACGTTTCTATAAGTCAACGTTTCTATAAGTCAACATTTCTATAAGTCTAAGTTTCTATAAGTCAAAGTTTCTATAAGTCAACGTTTCTATAAGTCTCAGTTTCTATAAGTCTAATTTTCTATAAGTCAACGTTTCTATAAGTCTCAGTTTCTATAAGTCTAAGTTTCTATAAGTCAACGTTTCTATAAGTCTCAGTTTCTATAAGTCTCAGTTTCTATAAGTCTAATTTTCTATAAGTCTAATTTTCTATAAGTCAACGTTTCTATAAGTCAAAGTTTCTATAAGTCAAAGTTTCTATAAGTCTAAGTTTCTATAAGTCTAATTTCTATAAGTCTAAGTTTCTATAAGTCTAATTTCTATAAGTCAAAGTTTCTATAAGTCTAAGTTTCTATAAGTCTAAGTTTCTATAAGTCTAATTTCTATAAGTCAACGTTTCTATAAGTCAATGTTTCTATAAGTCAACGTTTCTATAAGTCAACGTTTCTATAAGTCAACGTTTCTATAAGTCTAAGTTTCTATAAGTCTAAGTTTCTATAAGTCTAATTTCTATAAGTCTAAGTTTCTATAAGTCAAAATTTCTATAAGTCTAAGTTTCTATAAGTCAACGTTTCTATAAGGCAAAGTTTCTATAAGTCAAAGTTTCTATAAGTCTAAGTTTCTATAAGTCTAAGTTTCTATAAGTCAACGTTTCTATAAGTCAACGTTTCTATAAGTCAACGTTTCTATAAGTCAACGTTTCTATAAGTCTAATTTCTATAAGTCTGAGTTTCTATAAGTCTAATTTCTATAAGTCAAAGTTTCTATAAGTCTAAGTTTCTATAAGTCTAAGTTTCTATAAGTCTAATTTCTATAAGTCAACGTTTCTATAAGTCAACGTTTCTATAAGTCAACGTTTCTATAAGTCTAAGTTTCTATAAGTCAACGTTTCTATAAGTCTAAGTTTCTATAAGTCTAATTTCTATAAGTCAACGTTTCTATAAGTCTAAGTTTCTATAAAGCAAAGTTTCTATAAGTCAAAGTTTCTATAAGTCAACGTTTCTATAAGTCAACGTTTCTATAAGTCAACGTTTCTATAAGTCAACGTTTCTATAAGTCAAAGTTTCTATAAGTCAAAGTTTCTATAAGTCAACGTTTCTATAAGTCTCAGTTTCTATAAGTCTAATTTTCTATAAGTCAACGTTTCTATAAGTCTCAGTTTCTATAAGTCAATGTTTCTATAAGTCTCAGTTTCTATAAGTCTCAGTTTCTATAAGTCTAATTTTCTATAAGTCTAATTTTCTATAAGTCAACGTTTCTATAAGTCAACGTTTCTATAAGTCTCAGTTTCTATAAGTCAAAGTTTCTATAAGTCTAAGTTTCTATAAGTCTAAGTTTCAATAAGTCTAATTTCTATAAGTCAAAGTTTCTATAAGTCTAAGTTTCTATAAGTCTAAGTTTCTATAAGTCTAATTTTCTATAAGTCAACGTTTCTATAAGTCAACGTTTCTATAAGTCAACGTTTCTATAAGTCAACGTTTCTATAAGTCTAAGTTTCTATAAGTCAACGTTTCTATAAGTCTAAGTTTCTATAAGTCTAAGTTTCTATAAGTCTAAGTTTCTATAAGTCTAAGTTTCTAAAGTCTAGGGCCTGCAGAAATGTGCGTTCTTTTGTTTATGTGTGGCTTCAGATGGTTAAAAATCATTCTCTAAATGTGTAATATTTTAAATACTTAAAATACTTTACTTAAAAAGTAAAAAAAAGTAAATACTTCATATATAATTTATGCATACAAGACATTAATGCACAGATTTTGTACAGAAATATGTGTGTATCAAGTACATAAGTTAATTGTACATTTTGAATAGAAATACAATTATATTTGAGTTTACCACAAATGCTTGTCAGCACATTCAACAGTACACGTACACCATATTTCTTTAGAGAACTGAATACAAATGTAACTCAAGTCCTACTAGTGTGAGAAAATAGATTTCTAAAGTTCAGCTAATTGCATTTAATATGAATTTAAAACATAATACATTTTCATTTAACTGCAAACAAATAATATCCAGTTAAGTGTCTGAAAATTAAATTCAGTTCACACTTAAGTATATTCTTTTAATTCTTAAAATCCCTTTTAAATGTATTTAATTTAAAAAGTACTTATTTTCCACATGGAATCTCTCTAAAAGACAGATCATATACTTTATTCAGACTTCAGATAAACATCTGCCTCCCACTGTTCATCTCTTCATTCCTTCCTCTCTGTTAAGAAAGAAGAGCATAAGTATTATCTGACACACCAAAGCAATCCAGATACCTCTGATGTGGCAGAGATTTCAGCTGAATTGTTCAGTTGTCTGCTCACTCACAATGGTGCACTTAAGCTGTGACGTCTTCTCTTCTTCCAGCTGATGATTCTCTTGATGTTCTGGCGTCCTGGTGTCTCTATGAGCCTGTGATAGTTCTGCATCATGCTGAGGGAACGAGCGCTGCCCGCACACACCCGAGCCTTCTGCTGTCTGTCCACCGACTCCAGATTACACGCAATCTCATACGCACGTCCAAAATGTTCACTAGCGCCATCGTACTGCTTCTGTGTACGGAAATAAACATGCAGATACACAGGAATACTAAAACTCAATAAACACTCCTAAAGTGCACAAAGATCCCATGCAACACATGCTAATGATGCCTTAAAATGCTCTCTATACAGGCAGCTCAGTAGGGTTTGGGACACAAATTCTTAAGCCACATGTAGATTTAAATCTAAGATCTCTGTCTCTTACTCTCAAGCTGAGGATGTTTCCGAGGCACATGCAGGCTTTCTCGAGGTTTCTGTCCTGTTTGCTGTTTAGAGAAATCTCAGCAAACTTCTCCAAATATTCAGTTGCCTCTGTTAGTTTGCCTTCACTGTAACACACAAACACACAGAAGCTTTAAAAAAGAAAAGGTTACTGATAAGTCATAGTTGATCAGTTATCAGGGTCCACATAGCGTAATTCCATTGTAGTTTACTAAAAACCACTGACTAACAAGTCATTCTATTAAAACCAACTTATTTACATTCACCATGTAGACACATGTTCCTGTACTGCCACCTTCTGGCTAAAGTCCATGCCTTACACATAGCAGTCAAAAGTAGACACTCTCATTGTACATTTCTAAACAATAGTCTTATGAAATATTAAGCTACATTAAAACAAATAATGTTATGAAATGAAAGTATGAGAATTATGGCATCACCAAAAATGCCAACACAAACTTACATTTGAGCTTCTTTGCCTTTATTCCTGCTCTGCTTATTCTGGACATTACGAAATGAAATGTTTTGTCATGTAAGTCTTTACTTGAGGAAGTGATATTATGGACAGAGGACTCATAAACCATCTGATTTATATATTTGTTTCTTACATACAACATACAACTTTTCACTTCACAAGATGTTAAATGATGTGGAATATTGTGATGTTTTTATCAGACTCTCATTCTGACGGCACCCATTCACTGCAGAGCATCCATTGCTGAGACACTGATGCAGTGTCACTTATTTTCAAATCTGTTCCCTTGAAGAAACAAACTCATCTACGTCTTGGTTGGCCTGAGGGTGAGGATGTTTTCAGCAAGTCTTCATTTTTGGGTGAACTAAGCCAACTTGAGTACGGGTGAATACCGGAAGGAGTTTGCTAGTTTTAAGATCACTAGAAGCATAAATTCAATGAAGTATGTCCAATATTTATTTTAGCAGTATATACCAAATAAAACACTTGCCGCCTTTTAATAAAAAAGGCCACTATCAGAGAAATTATTTGTCCAGGAGCAGCCATTCTGACCTAAAAATCAGCATGTTTTTGATAATTAGTTACTGGGGCTCCAGAAAAATAAAAACTCAGTCATTGCACAATACAATATTTTTTTATTTAAAATTTAATGTAATGGAAATTAATTTGGAGATATCTAGGGCATGAGTAGCTAATCTAGATACAACACTTATTTATGAGTCATGGTTCATGAAATCTAATCACAAAAGTCCACATATCTAATTTACTGCTCTATAGCACCATCAACAGTCCAATGCATGTGACTTTTATTTAATCCCATGAGTAGTGTTCAATATTTTGACACCTTTTTTGGTGTTTTATCCAAAGCAGCTTATATTCCATTCAATTTAAACATCAATTAATGGGACATTCCCAGGAAATCCCCTTTGATATGGCTGGAAACATGTTTACTGGTCATTGTTGGTACCTTTTCATTACAAAACAGTTTTTCTGTCCCTACAGTCTTATAGAAATTAAGCTTTACATCTCAAATTTAAATGTGTTGTGATGTGTTTGTGCGTCTACTGTACCTCTCCATAGATTTGGCAATGGCTTCATATGCTCTTCCCAGGCTGTCTGTATTTTCAAGTGTTGTGGAGATCTCCATACATACGCTGAAAAACTGACACAAGCAACAAAACCTCAAAGAACACATAATTACAGAATGAGCAAGTCGAGTTTGTGAGCGCTCTGAACAGACCTGATTAGCAGTCTTCTGGTCTCCAGTGCTCTGATACGCCAGGCCCAGTCTGTAGGCTGCTTCTCCTTCTAACCCTCGATCTCCCGCTAGACGACAGATCAAAAACCAACAACAGGAAGAGTTATTAAACTGTGCTTTAGGGGTTATGTGGGTTTATATATCTGACGTGGAAGCTCCTTCTGCTGCACTAATGTTATTAACGTAATGCACAACTGGCCAAGCGTTTGAAAATCTGGATCATAAACGGGTTGTATTGCCAGTATAATATGTCAATCTTATTATATGACAATAAGATAATTGGTAATACTTTATAATAAGCATGCAATAACAAAGCACTTATAAATCATTTGCAAATGATTAGTTATTAGTACTAAATAGTTTATAAATTGTAGTTTTACGTAGGGCCCCGTGGAACGTGATTTCTACCAATATTTCTTCCCCTAATCCTAACTGATGTATTTTAAAAACATGATCTAATGAGTATTTGCATTTCATATTGACAGCATTTTTATAGTATGTTGTTATGGTATTGATTTAATTGATTCACTTTTAAGTGTTTTGGGGATAGACTTAATGTATTTGTAAACATTTTAATGAACTCTTAATATGAATGCAATTAATCTGCAATAATAGTTGGTTTAAAGCACTTTTAATTAATGACATTTTCCAATTTTCCATAACCTAATCTAAAGTGAGAACTATTTACAGTTGTCAACAAAGCATGATATAACTATTTACATAAGAACTAATTGAACACTTAATTACTGACAATGAAGGAAGTTTGTATAGAGTCTATTGATAGATTAATTACAGTTTATAAACTATTCATTAACTATAAAAACGAATAGTTTGTAAACACTTTATTACTATATACTTTTTTTAAATATGTACCTGAATTATATTGAACAGGAAAAAGCTTAATTTCTCCTCCACCTTGCCTACTCTTGACTAAACTTTACTTAATTTAATTCAAAGGTACATTTGACTAAGCATTGTCATATAGCTGGGCACGCTGCTTGTGTCACATCAAATCACTGTCAGAGTGAACAGGGTTGTACATACACTCTTTAGCCATCTGGTAGGCCTTGTTGATCATCTTAATGGCGTGTGTGTAGTCTTGTTCCTGAAGCAATCTCTGCCCCAGCAGCGTGAACACCTTCTGGAGCTCCTCACACGAGCGTGAGTGATGCACGCGGCCGCTGGGGTCCTGCCATGTACGGCCCATGGTCAGCTGATAAAACCCCTCGTAATGCTCTTGTGCTCTCTCCAGCTGACCTGCAACACACACGCACACATCTCTACATTCAACCATTTATATTTTTCCTGTATTTGGGTGACTTTTACAAAGAGGGTCATATTTTTCTCCCCACAATTTAAAAGAAACACTTACTTGAATTTAAACTGATTTGAATTGAGAATGTCTTTTAAATTCCAATTCAATGCAGTCTAAATTTGAGGCATTTAAATCTGAATGTAAAGAGGCAGATTGAATGGCTGTCGTATATTGAAGGACTGTGTATGTATGTTACCCTTCTCTAAATAAACTTGGCCCATGTGTAGGTTGGCCTCAGCCTCTCTTTTGCCAGAGTCCATTTTGAATTTGCGAGCTGAATGGAGGGCCAGCTGAATGAAATGATGCTTCAACCATTTGTCCTCCGGCTCGGTGAAAAACCTGGCCAAGAACATGTGGTTGTCATATGCCTCTCCATACTGTCCTACAACAGAAAACACAGATGAAGAGCATTGATATAATATAAATCTCAAAGTTTAGGGGAATAGAGCTAATGCACATGTACTGATGAACTGTAATATATTTAGATTTACAGGATGAGGATCCAGTATATTACTACAAATAACAACTTTTACATATTATTTCATTGTTGTAACAACTGTTTTAAAGTAGAAAATTAGGTAAAGGTATAAGAAAGCAGGCAGCATGGGGAAATAACAGAGAGCACTAGTGTTTGAGGGTAACTTTTTAACAATAAATGAAAAGAAATCAAGATCGAATAGAATAGAGAGTGCTAGTATTAGAGTAAGTTAATGTTCAAGTCACAAATGACCACTAAGAAATAAAAAAATCAGGTGGATAAAGTACATCTGATATGACTGAATAACCCCTTTTAAGTCATTAAACCTCAATCAAATGGGTCTTTTTAATTTATTATGCATTTTAACATTAATTTGTAATTAAAAAAATATACTGAAAAATCAAATAACTGAATCAGACTCAAATAAATAAGCTACATCTACGTATTATTACTTTTTAAATCATTATTACAAATCACATAATATTAATAGCAACCCCTCATCCCAGTCTACACTGTAAGAAATAACAGAAAAAGAACTGTTAACTCATTATCAGGACATGTTCTAATGTTATTTCCATTAACCCTAGGGCTGATGATACACTGGGACACTTTTTGAGTAATGTTGCTTGGGCACTTGCCCATTGAGAATGGGTAACACATTTCTATCTGGAGACTTTAAATCGGTCTCTCTCACCTGGTTGCTCATTGACGGCATATAAAGTGGCCGTGTGTATCATCAGCCTAGATAGAACAATGCAATGATATGTACATTTCCAAATACAGGTACAAAAACTACAAAAATGCATCCAATAATATAAACATGGACAATTACATTCAAATCAATACAGTACACCGTGACCCAATTTTACGATTCGTTATTAACGTCTGTGCCCACAAATCCCACATGTGAAGCATTGTTAGACCCGTGTGGGTACCGTGTCTCTCTGCGGTCTCGGCGGAGGTGAGGCGCTGCTGGAGCGTGTGCAGCTCGCGCGCATCCGGTGCGTCCCAGCGCTGCAGCAGCGAGAACATCTGCGCGAACGAGCGAGGAAAGCCCTCGCGCAGCAGCTCCACGCAAACATTCTGACGCAGAGGCGTCGTGAACCTCGAGAGACATTCAACAATGAAAGCATTTCAAACGATCACCTTACAGTTATAAATACACAGATGAGATCTTACTCTGCAGCTGGATGGACGGGATTCTCCTTCATACATTCCTGGACGGACCTAAACTTAATCAAAAACAGTCTGGAGATTGTTGCAGGGCAAACTGTTTCGGTTTTAGCGTCGATAAGCAGAGCTTACGTAGACGTCGGTGTTTCTCTGTGTTTATGGGGTCGTAGATATCTGGGAGGAGAGGAGTCCTCGAGACGCTCACCGCTGCTGAAGACATGCTGTTGATTAGCAAACATTTAAACACAGTTAAAACACGTTACATTTGAGTTTGAGCGAATTATTTTAATCAGACACGAGGAGGCTTATTAAGCACCCTCAAAAGCGGCGATTTACCTGGTGGTCAGATTTGTGACTCTTCTGTACGTTGACAGAATAGAGTTCCGTTGCCACAGCGACCAAACTGCTCACTTCCGCACAGCTGTCTGTCTATTATATTATAATTTTAATTTGAAGATCGCCACAAAGAGCATTTAGAGTTTGATATAGAACCGAGTGACCGTGACCCTTTGGTGAGGGGAACCTTTTTTAGGTCAATCACAATTGATTTTAAAATTCCTTGACATTTCCATGTTTTCATGACCCCGAGAATCCTGTAACGTTACGTAATGACATTTTTCTTTTCTTATTATTAAAGTTATGAAATATTCAGAAAATGTAATATGATTATATATCTAGAAAAGCGCAATACAAATCATTACAAATAATGGAATGATTTATAGTCGTGAAATGTAAGCAAACTGATTAATTTACAATCATTTTACCGCGCTCAACTTTTTTTTGTACCCATAATTCATGATATTTCTGTTACATTATCATCAGCCACATTAATGTTGCGGGACCTTCCCCTGGCGACCACACGAGGTCGCTGTATACTGCGTTCATTTACTTTTAATTTCTTTTTCTTTTTAACTTAGCGCTGTTCAGTTGTGGCCATGTTCCATTGACTCATTATCAGTGTTGCCAGATTGGGCGGGTTGCCGCCCAATTGGGCTTCTTTTGATCGGCTTGGACCGGAGAATAACGCATTGGGCGGGTAGACCAAATTTGGGCTGCTTTTAAAAAACTAAACCACCCAATCAGCTGCTTTTTTCTTCACTTTTATCTTAGTCACATTATATTAATATGCTCGAGCTCAAAGTATCACAGCAAAATAATGTTTAGTGCAGTCATCAACTCATTTTTCCTTAACGCAACCCTTTTTGGTTCATTTTAACAGAGACTTGTCAATCAATTTACCATCTTTTATGTTGTGAGATGTGATGACTCGTGAGTGATTGGGTTTGGCGCTGTAAACGGCTAAATTTAAATGTGCAGCTATATATTTACTCTTTCATTTTATTTAAGTTAAGAGATTCATGGCAATTTGGCTTAAATATAAGTTACACGATAAAGAATCTAAAGGGGGTCGCACACCGGATGCGCAGCGCCGCGCCGCGTCGCGTCGCGTCTAGGACAACTCGAGGTATCGCACACCAGACGCGCACATTCTATACGCGCGAGCTCAATTTCGAATCAACGTCTGAGCTGCAAGATGGGTGAGTTTTAACTTAATTTATTATTTTAATATATTATTTAAATTGATAATAGCGGCGTTTTGAACGTTAATCAATTAAAAGAATCTGTGTTATGAAAAGTCTGTTGTTTTGTTGTATCCGTTGTCTAGGCAACTGTGTCGTTAGCAATATTGTTTAGCTAACTTTAGCTAGCCAGCCTGAGTGAAAACGTAACCAAATGCCTTGTAAAGCTTATTTCAATTAAACAAATGTACTGTATTTTAGTTTAGGTTTCTGTTTATAATACCTATTTTGTATTTTATGGTAGTAAAGAATATTCACTTCTAAATAATGCACAATGTACAAAATAATCTAATCTGATGAGAATATAGAAAATCATAGATAATACTATGGTGTGTTTGTATAGTCCTAGAAATAAATATATATATACACAGGGCTGTGTATTCCCTAGTTGCCAAAAAAACCCCATCAGACATAAATATGGGTGTATAATTAACTAAATTATACTATTAAATTATTTTATATTATATTAAATTATTAATAATAACATATTAAGGTTTGTGTATAAATGCCCTGTGTTTTTCCTGTTCTTCCCAAACAGATCAAATTTTGTCTGACAACAAAAAAACTGCTGCACTGCTACTTTTACGTCACAGAATAAAACAAAAGAGTCAATCGCATTTGGGTACACCCTCTAAATGAAAAAAGGACACAATTTGGCGCTTACCATCACCTTGTTCAGGAGCTGCAAATAAGCCCAGAAAAGCATCTGCAGTACTTCAGAATGAGTACACAGCAAATGGAGGACCTGCTGTCAATTATTGGACCTGACATCACAGGGATGTCTATAAATTACCGGACACCAATTGGGCCAAAAGAAAAACTTGCAGTGACTTTGAGGTAAGCACTTTTCTATTTAACTTATTTGTATATCGGTTTTACCATGTGAGCCATATGACAAGATAACAGTAATGTACACATCAATCCTTTTAATAAAAAGAATTGCAGTATCAGTATGTAATTTAAAACATAAGCCAGGATTAGGAAACAATTTCCAAATCAATCAACCAAGCAAGCAAGCAAAACAGACAGACAGACAGACAGATAGATAAGATAGATAAATAATCAAATATATAATTGAATTATAACTAAATAAATATATTACATCTCATTGAATTATAACTATGAATATGGTAAAAGGTATGTTGAGGAAGCTGAGGGTGCCATAATATTTTAATGTGGAGCATTCCAGCTACCAAACAGTGGTGGTCCTGTGTGGTAACTAGGTACACCTAGCCCATGATGTGACTGACTCTGCACATCCAGGTCTTCCAGGATACGTAGCATCTCTATTTTGGCTCTGGTTTGTTCTCTTTTTCCCAGAGATCTCATTTGAGGTGCTAAACTTAGAAGGAAAAGCTCAGTTTCATCATGTTGTTTTGGTGGCACTGTTGGCGTTACTAAAAGTCCATCGTTTTCATTAATTTGTGTGTTTGGACTTTTGGGTTGTCTCTTCTTTTTTTTCTGGGTCTCTGGGGCGTTCTAGAACTTCTTCACTTTGAGTTCCTGCTGTCTCCGGTACTGGGCTTTCCTCTTCTGAAGTCATTTGTGTGTCTAAATCACCTTCATGGATCGACCCATCCATATAGTTTTCGAAATCCACATTACTGATTGTACTGGGGAAAAAGAGGACAATTTTTTACTACCATTAAAGGGATAGTTCACCCAAAATCACAATTATGTGATTAATTACTCACCCTCATGTCGTTCCAACCCTTAAGACCTACTACGTTCATCTTTGAAGCACAAATTAAGATATTTTTGATGAAACGACATGAGGGTGAGTGATTAATGACATAATTTTCATTTTGGGTAAACTATCCCTTTAAAAGTCTACTTCAAGTCATACTTTAGTCATATGCACTCTTTGTTACAAAGTTAATTTAAAGTGCATTACTACAAATATTACCTTCTATTTTGTAGAAATACATCTAAGAAGGAAATCGCAGCAGCATATTTCCATTCCTGTTGCCGTATTGCTCCAGAGCCACTTGGCAACTGATGTCTTTTTTTCCACTTAATGTAGTTGTCTCGAAGTGACTTCCATCTTGTCCTGCACTCATTATCTGTGAAGAGATAGAAATTCATGTTTATATTAATGTTTGTTTTACAGGTATCTGGCCTCAGGAAATTCAATCAGAACACTTGCCTTTCACTATCGTATGGGGGAGAGCACAGCGGCTAAAGCCATCATGGACACTTGTGCTGCAATTAACAGGCGCATGATGGATACACACCTAGCAAGACCTACTGAGCAGGAGTGGAGGAATATAGCTTCAAAGTTTTCAACTAAGGTGGAATTTCCCTAACTGCATAGGAGCGATAGATGGGAAGCACATCCTCCTCTTTGCACCACCTAATTCAGGCAGCCTTTACTTTAATTACAAAAAAAGCTGGAGGTGCCAGATGATCAGCAGCTACCAGGAGCAGAGCATATGGGGAAGATGCCATTCACCATTGTTGGGGATGCAGCGTTCCCATTAAAAACCTACCTGATGTGGCCTTACCCTGGTCGAAACTTATCCACACAACAACGCATCTTCAACTACAGATTGTCTCGAGCTCGCAATGTGGTGGAAAATGCCTTTGGCATTTTGTCATCTCGCTGGAGGATCCTGCATAGCAGGATCAACATACACCCTGACAAAATAAACAGCTTTATTTTGTCAGCATGCCTCCTGCACAACTTTCTTCTCAAGCCAATGGAAGTAGAGAGGTGGCTAAATACAAGTGTTCCAACTACTGGATCAATGGAGAGCATCTCTACTGCTGGTGGACCACGTGGTGCAAGGGAGGCCTACACTGTTCGAGATAAATTCTGCTCTTTTTTCAACTCTGAAGGACATGTATCTTGGCAGAATGAAATGGTGTAATGGTCCCTATAGTGTTGCCTTACTGATTTTACTTTAATCATTTAATTGATATTAGATTTGATCACTTCCTAGATATCTTATTCCTGCTTAGCTCATAATTTAGGCTCTGATTATCATTAGCATTCATATTAGGCTACATTGCCATTAATACATTATTAGCATGGTATAGTATTATTATAAGCAATTTCATAATTTATTATGCTGTAGCTCCTAATATGATTTGTTCACTCAATAAAAACAAAGATGCAATATATTTATTTTGTAAGGTAAGCTTATTTCTTTGTTAACTTCAATAATAATCATATTCCTGTTGAGGTAACTGTAAACATGAGGATTTGTTTACTTAAAACAATTGTTATTTTGTGGTCAACATTATTGTTGTTTTTAAGGACATTGTGAAATTAAGACAATGTCTGTACTGTACGTTATTTTATGACTGTACTATGTACAATTACATACAGTAATTACATAACGACTGTCACTGAACATTTTGCCTCAGATCGTAAATTAGACATTCTTACCTGAGAAACTGATGACATCGGCAATCTTCCTCCACGCTGATGACTTCCTTATGTTGTCTTTGAAGAATCTATGGTTTGTGGCATATAATTCTGGGTATTTCCCTACTTCGTTGATTAGTTTTTCGTCGTCCATTGCGGCCCGCTAACGTTACACAGCTATTTAAATGACCTGAAGTGTGTTGTAACGGTTGTGTCCTGGTAAATCCAGTTGGTAGCAACCGACGACAGTGAATGTAATCACGACAGACAATTGTTACATAGGTCTATACTGTAATATTTTGTGTATGTAAAAATGTCTCAAGAGAAATATAAAAACATTTAAAGGATTACATTTATTATACATTTAATTCTATATGTTTACATTTTTTCAAGCTGTAAAACTAATGTGTACAGTATTTTGCAGCAGTGGTATCTTGGTATATTGTATTAACAACGGTTTGAGACAAATATGATGTTATTTAATATAAAACAATGCCGATGGCGCTCTGTGGCGGCAGGAATTTGAACAGCGTTCTGAGTCGTTGCTGGGCGCTGCGGACAGGCGCCGAATGGCGCCGCGGTGTGCGTACACACATAGAAAACAATGTGTTCGAATTTGAAAGACATGGCGCGACGCTGGCATCGGCCAAGCGCATCCGAACTCAAATCTCACAACGTGGATTAAATGAATAGAAGACTTCTAAATGTAATTGTAACTGAAACTAGAATGTACATTTCCAGAAGAAAATGTGAAATGGTGCTTGCAGTGGCAAAAAACACCACCCGGTTGCTAGGGTAATCTGGGTGGTTGCTATGGTGTTACTAGGTGGTTGGTAGTTTGTAGCATTTTATTGGCATGATTTAGCACTTAGCTAAGCGCTATTAGCATGTAGCTATTCACTGCTAGCATGTGTAGCATGTAGCAAGTCCTGTTTGCTAGCATGAGTCAAAAGAGCCAACCCCCATCTCTATACGATGTTCTGATGCAGAGATATTGGTCTTGCAAAACGGTTGCTAGGGTACTTTGTTTGGTTGCTAGGGAGTGGCTTGGCAGCTGCCAATCATGAAGCTCCAAAGTCAGTGTGAATGTATAAACCAACCCCATCTCTATCGATGTTCTGATGCAGAGATATAGGTCTTGCAAAACGGTTGCTAGGGTACTCTGTTTGGTTGCTAGGAGTGGCTTGGCAGCTAGCAATCACGATACTCCAAAGGCTTCTTGTCAGTATGAATGATATAAACCAACTCCCACGCCTCTGTGACATTCAGAATGGAAGATATTCCTCTGTGAATTTTGGTTGCTAAGGTGCTCGACAATGGTTGCTAGGGCGTGGCCAGTGAGTGTTGAGGTGATTCAGGATTGGCTGCTTGCTGCTCCGAGTCAAACGAGCCCACCCTCATGTTTCTATGACACTTCTATCCTGAGATATCCCTTTGATCTCTTTCAATGGAAGTCTATGGGACGTGTTGCTAAGGTGCTCTAAATGGTTGCTAGGGGCGTGGCTTGATAGCTTCACAATGATCCTGAGATGCTGATTGGTCGTCTGAGTCAAATGAGCCCGCCCCCTTGTCTCTATGACACTGTGATCCAGAGTTATGTTCAATTGAAAAGCGGTTTCTATGGGGCAACTTTGGGACGCTCCTGCCCCCCAGGGGTGCAACTTTTACCCCATTTTGAGGTATGGTCTTACAGAGCCTGCCAGCCTCTTCAAATGTGGCAAATTTCACATTTCTGTGAAATCCACTCTCTGAGCTACGAGGCGTCAAAGTTTTTCGCAATGTTAAGTCTATGCGGTTTTTTTTGCCCCTATTTCGCCCCTGGGGCAAACATCGTACCCCCGATCGCTTATAAAAGTCATAGCACACCATTCCCGATTAGGCCGCACGTTTTGACACCTCATTCATGGCTCTGTGACAAAAACTGCGGGAGGAGTAGCGCGCCGAAAAAAAAGTGGAATTTGGAAATGGCGAATAACACTAATGTTGCCTTGCCATATATGGCAAGCACCATTAATAAGAGAACAGTTGAATGATTTAATAAAAATCAAAACTGAACATGGGACTATACAATGCTGTCCTGCATCAGAACATCTTTTAAACCGTCCAAACTCTTGTATACTTGGCATTGACAGCTGCTGGACTTGAACAGTTTGGACTGTGCTAAGTTCTGCATTATGTTCTAAAATGTTTACTTCATGAAATACGTGCTGTCTGAAGATAAAGCACAAGAGAAAGGGAAGCGCATTGTTGTTAATTGTTATTATTTTATTTTTGCTGTCAGATTATCATACATGAATAACACATGTTTGGCTGTTGTGGGTGTGAATTAACATTGCTTTCTGATCACTTTATTGTGCACTTTTTTGCACAAAAATGAGCTTTTTCTTACTGTGGACATTGAAAATGATGCATGTGTTCCCCCGGGGGTTATCAGTTAATTTCTTGATTGCCATTTTGAAAAGGTTCCTGGTCATTTTAAGCATATTTTCTGACTGTCTTTAACGCATTTGCCCTGTTTTGATCCATGTTCCTGTGAAATTTATTTATATTTATTACCTTTTTTCATCATTATTTTATTTTGAGGAGATAAAAATGGTCCTAATTAATCTTGATTGACATGGTAATAAAATCATATCACATTATTTTGGCAGTTAAAATTTTGGGCTGGTTTTTGTTGAAGTGGGCGGGTTTTGGTGAGCTTTTGGGCTGGAAATTGTCAACCCGATCTGGCAACACTGCTCATTATCTCCCAGAATGCTTAGATCACTAATACAAGTAGAATTTTGTTGTGTTCTTACTTTAAATTTAAAACACATCTAGATCAGTCTATGCCTAGATAGCAGATTTGGGTGGAGGCGCTGTGTCGCTCTCACCGGATGTAGTTTGTGGCGCGCGCGGGACTGAAATGCACTTCAGAAAGATGTCTGTGTTCTCCTGTTTACCTCTGCTTCTTCAGGTAGGGAAAGTACAGAAACACACATATTAATTTATATGACTATCACAGGCAACCGTATGATACAATGATTGGCCTAGAGATAATAGTTTTTGTAATAGCGCTGACTGGCTAATTTTATTGGGATAATAGTTACTTTTTAGTCAACAAAGTGTGCAATATTATCACCAAGGGTTGGATATATAGCATATATTATAAAATGCACCAACACAATGAATGAGTAATTTTACAGAGTTTACACTAAGTGCAAATAGCCCTTTTTTCTCCATTTTCAAATCTCATATCGCATCGAAAAGGCATTTAATTTCAATAAAAATGAAGGAAATATTAAAAAAAGTTGTAAAAACAAGTATCGGGTAGGGTAGGTGTAGGGAGGGCTTTATTATCCCAATAAGGTGACATCTATTTAATAATTTGAATTAAAACTATAATTTACATTATTATTGTGTACTGTTTTATAATGTACTACAATACTGAGGTGCAGATAATTGCTGCCATTTGCAATAAGTAGTATAAATAGCAGAAAATCTTGTTATTTTAACAGTGTAAATATAATCTATAGCTATTTGCACTTAGTATCATATCTTAAAAAAATACTGCCATTTTCTCAGCAGCAGTTTTAACATTACGTGACATGACATCTGACGCACAGACGCCAAACCTGTGACATGAACCTGTGACACATCAATGGACTGCGTCTTGTGTCACATTGTCGCGCTGCGTGTCGCACCTTCGGTAGTGACTGACACCTGCCCCTAGGTGCCGCTGCATAATGTAGATTGCGTGACACAAGCACGTCAGCACGATATCGTGTGGGACAATCCTGTTGGCATAGTGAAGGAACAAGAGAATACAAAATTATTGTATATATTGTTCTTAGATGTTATTTTGGTAAATTTTCCTGACAGACAATCAATGCTTGTTAATCCTTAACCGTTAACTGACAAAATCAGAATGTTAAATTAAGTTGGATAAGTGTGAATGTGACCCCTTTAAAAATACCACAATTGTTTTCTATATTTTTTCAGTGGTTTAATTTGACATTCATTATCATAAAAGGAATAAAATAAATAGGCTGAAAGGAAATACATTTTACTTAGGCTAATAATTAACATTTTAACAAAACCAAAGAAAAAAATGTGGGACAAGTCTTTGCTGAGCTTCGTTTCATTTTTGTGACCATAAAAATGATGTCATTTAAATGTTTTCGTATCAATAATTTAAAATAAGGACAAAATCCGTGATGGCGCCAGAGCCTCTTGCACACACATCATATAATTTATAGCTTTGATACTCCCTAAATAAATTAGTTTGAGGTAGATGTTTGTTGTTGTTTTTATAATATGAATGCCACTGTGTATATATATATATATATATATATTATAATTGTATGTATAATTTTACCTTAATTATTTCAACTCACCAGTATCAAACTGTGCGTTGGTAGGTTTAAGGCCTCTTGCTCTTCAAGAAGTTTCTTCTTTCTCGACCAGCTGTGGGCGAATGCAGTCACCAAATTTCGGCACAACCCCATGGCCCTGGATGTCCTCTCCTTCTCGGCTGACATTGAGTTTGTGACTGCCAAGTTAAGATTGTGGCCGAAGCAATTCAGCCATGGCCATTCTAATTTCCTAACAGCAGCCACGATGTTGGCCCGTTATCTGTCGTGATGCATGCAAGATTTTTCATTTAATCCCACTCTTTGAATGCGCTGGAGAGATTCTGCAAAATTATCCGCCGTATGACTTTCTGGTGTGAACGCAGTCTGCAAGCACCTGCTTTTCAGATCCCAATTTTTGTTGATGAAATGTACAGTCAGACTCATAAACGGAGTCATATGAACGCTAGACCACATATCAGTCGTGGTGGAAAAGAAATCAAGGTCGTGTAGTTCCGTGATGATTTTCTCCTTGGTTTCGTTGAATAGTTGAGGAATGACAGTGTTTGAAAAGTATTTTTTGCTCGGAAGTTCGTACTGTTTATCAAATGACTGAAGCATTTCTCGGAAAGCAGGTTTCTCTACAGTGCGGAGCGGCGCGTTCTCAACTACTAAAAATGTTGCCACATTTCTCGTTAATGTCTTCAATTTATCACTTTCTCTTTTGTATTTGGTCATTTTTGAGAAGGCCTCTGCGATACCTAGCTGACTAGCTGGGCGTTTGCGTTCAGAAGACATGAGTTGAGTATACGCGGCTGGGTGACATGACTGGAGATGGCTCTGGAGGTTCGAAGTGTTTGCCCTTTTAACACTTAATTTTTTGCCACAAAGCCTACAAATGGCTTCATCCAAATTGATTGGTTCGCCTTTCTCGTTCGGCACGAATCCAAAATGTTTCCAGATCGGCGATGTAACGTTTGGTTTTCCAACTAGATCCATGGCTGAACTTGAATTGGCTGAATCGCGCCGAAACTCGCCAGTCTAACGGAAATTTGTGTATTAACATTAGAGCGTGTGACGTCACGTGCACTACCGCCGGTGGCAATAGACAACCGACCACCGCGGTGATGCGGTTGTCACGGCGACCGTCACAGCCCTAGTCCACAAGTAACATTTTTGAATACCACAAAATATATTTTAAGTAAAACGAGAAACACTTTTAATAATAAGCTTGTTTCTTACATCACTTTTCCGTGAAATGACACTGTTTTGGTTTCAAGTGCTTCTTGAATTTCAGTGATATCTCTGGATGTTTCCAGATGTAAAACCGAGAGGATTTGATGTTTTCGTTTTGAAAAGCTTTATGTAAAGCCTATTGGAACAAAAGTCAGTTCAAATTCCAGATATACATACCAAAAAAAAATCTTAATTGTAATTTGACAATACTCACTTTTATGTCTTCATCTGAGATTATGTTGTCAATTCCAAGTCTCAGAGCCTTCTGAGTGCTACAAAGAAACAATAATGTACATTTTATGAACTTTAGGTTATGAAATAGCATAGAACAAACATCTGGCTATAGAACAGTTGTTGATCAATTTAAGAGACGTTGATAGTGAACTGGGGCGCCACAAATGGATGTTAATAAAGGGTTAGCTAAATAAAAGTTTATGTAACATTATACTGATATGATATAAAATGAATTTCCATATTACTGTTTTTGTGTATCTTTTGTTCTAGCATGATTCTACACTTAAGTGAAAATAAAAATGTAATCCTGGTCTAGACCATGATCTAGCTCCATGTTTATTAATTACATTATAAACCTTCCACTTAAACTTACCTTTCCAAAGTGTATGGTTGTGTCAAATCACATCCACATTTAAAGATGCCTTTTTTGGCCTCAGTTTCTTTCACTCCACCACAATCTGTGTAGCCAGCCCAAGCACATGTCACACTGTACCCACAGGATCTTCTCAACACTGGGATACAATGGCCTGTTCATGTGAATAAGATACACATGGAATAATAAGTGTATTTACCTAATACAAAAATATTTTATATATATAAGTAAAAATAAAAACAAACAAGGCCTACCCGTGGCCCACTTTTTGGAAGCAGCACACACGCAAGTCACCAGCCATGCACTGCATTGGCTTTTTCATTGAATCCTATGAACATTTATAATATTACTAATGTTCTGTTCCTGTCAATGACTAGTTTCAAACATTAAGTTAAAAAAGGAAATCTCGAAAACTAACCTCTACAACAACATCTTTTACTAAGACTGTTGCATGGTATTCTCGTAGATATTGTGTTTGTGACAGGCCAATGGTCTCTGTGGTCAGCTTCTCTTCTCTTTTGCTCTCAACGGAGGTGGTCGCATTTTTCTCTCCCCGTCCTCACCCTTATCTTCCCTGCTTTGCTCCCTTGTCTCGTGAGAGACTCTCTCTGCACTGCTCTCCAAACTAAAATATTATGGATTAACTGGTCTCTTAATGCAATTGACACTATCGAAACTTGGGTTTCGGGGAACCTGACTGCCCTGACGGAACGTTCGCAGCCGGCTATACGATGGCGCGTGGGAGAGGTGGCGAATCGTGTGTCTTGGCGGCTCTTTCCGTGGAGGACATTGATATCTACCTATTCGGAACCATGATAACAGGTATTTTGCTGATTGGATTAGGCTTTACCCTGGGTTATCGAAGAATTCAGAAAACGGGAACAGCTGTCCAAAGCCCCACAAGGCTGCCCGTATGATTGAAGCTGTGGGAAGAGCGGTCAGCATTGAGACTGAGACTATTAACCGCAATATGGATTCTACCAAGGAGAAGTTCACGGCTTTACAAAGGAAAAATGATTATATGGAGACCAAAATGGACAGAGAGAGTAGCCTGCAAAATTGGAATGTTTACTCGCCCCAAAGACAAAACAATCTTATCTTTTTCTGGCTCCCCTGCACAGTGGCCTTGGCAAGGCTGTTGCAGGAAAAAACCCCAGAAGTGCAATGCAGTGAGACGCTCTTGCTTCCTCCCCCACCCTACAGACATTACAGACATTGCCCCTCCCCCGACCACTTGCCTCCGTTCGCTTTGAACCGCCGGCCTGTCAAGCGGGTCTGACCAGCGCCGGATTAGTGGCTGCGGGACCGGATGGCTGCTTGCTGGGCCGGATTCACTTCCCCTGTGGCTATGTCGTGTGTTTATGGTGTATGTGCTTTTGTGTTGCTGAGGTGTTTTTCCTGTTCTCACACTGTACTCCCCAAGGAGCATAGTCTGGGGGTTATTTTTTTTCTCCTCACTTTCCTCATGTCATGCTGTATTTTGTTTTCAATTCTACTTGCATTTCACTACTGATTATACTCTGTATGATTGTGTATGTGACGAATAATAAAGAACCTTGAACCTTGTAGCCCTTCAGTTCTATCTCTGCCACCTGTTTGAAGAGAACACAAATGAAAGATGACACATTAGTGGTGTGTAATTAAATCAGCGTAAATCAGCGTGATAGTTAATTATAGTCTTACAGTGCATACAAACACCCCACAGTTGTTTGCATCTCCCTGGCTCTGAAGCCACTCGGGTGGATAAGAGATTTTCTAATCCGCAAGTTTCCATGTGTTATTGAAGGCATGACTGATAGAGAAAAAGATACAAAGACAAACACACAGACAAACATGTGAATAAGAACATGATTAAACAGACACTGCTGATCTGAATGAAATAAAGTGCATTCTAGTAGACTGATCACTTATATTGAAAGTTGACTGATACTATCCTTTCTTTATATTAATGTGAAATATACTGGACATTATGTAATAGTCACAGATGGCTGATAGATGGCAGAGTTGGTTACAGTACTTTACAGTACACAAGGATTTTGGATACATTTTGGTTGAATGGCCAATGTGCTTTAAATATGCCTAGTATGCTGCAGCACCGAATTTTTAAAAAGGAAGGGGCCAAATACATTACCATAGTATTTCCATATGGCGTTCTGGTATGTCTTTGTAAAGCCCCATGGAATCAAACACACGGAGCTCATGACTTTGACCACAGAAGACCTTTGAAGATATTAACAGGAAAAGACATACATAAAATATATAACAAAAATGTTTGTGTTCAAATAGATTTGTAAGATCTTGATGTTTCAACTAACCCACAAAATGAAGTGGTTCCCGGTCTCAGGGTTCTCATCTTTTCCAACACATCGAGGAAAAACCTCAGTGTCACTGGGTTTAAGAATCTAAAAAAATAAATAATAATTCATTTTTCCTTTTAGAAATCCTCCATATATATATATGAAGAGCTCTTTTCCAAAACGCTATAAATCCATTTTAATATATATATATATAATTATTATTATTTTTTATACGTGTATGATTGATTGAGTATACCTTCAAGCATGTTACACTTCGAGAGGATATTTTTGAGTGATCCAGTCTCTCCACCAGGAAATAAATATAAATGTTGGGAGCATCACAACCTTTCAGGAAGTAATTAGAAATAAATAATTGAATTCTAACTTTGAACTAAAATTTATTTACACTGAATTCTGATTATAAATGAATTACAACCTCTTAATTCAATAAGGTATTTTTAATCTAATCGAATCTAATAGTTTAAAAAGGTATGTACACTCACATTGGGTGTAGATGCAAGCTGTGCTACTCTAGTGTTGACAGCCTATTACAGATAAAAACATATTAATACAAATTTTCTTCAAAACACACATTAACAAACCAAAAACAGTATACATACGTCATCAGTCAGCCAGGGTTGGTTGGGTAGGATGTCTTCTGATTCGGGTGAAATGGACTGTGCAGGATAGATTGTCAGTAGGGCCTTAATTATTATCATACAGTTGTCAATTTGCACAAGGACAGAAGCATCATTTCGTAAAGTGGAGTACAGTTCAGAAAGCTTGTATAATGAAAACAATTATTATTAGGATATTTCCAACATGGCATGGCTTTTTAAATTGAAAATCAATCTGTGTTAAAAACAAAGTTAATATATGGGAAAATACCTTGTTTTCCTTCAAGATGGGGAAAACTGATGTGCTGAAGTGTTGTCCTTCCCCTGAGATGAATTCTTTCTTCTTTTCTTTAATATACTCAGGATTTTTAAAGTTGACTGAGTGCCTCTATCTGTATCAATACATAGTGATTACATCAACATTTGTGCAAGGTAGTTATACGGTTAACATACAAATAAAGATAAGATTTCGATCAATCTCACATGTAGTGAAGAGGCACAGTCTTCCATCTGGTCCAACTTCAGCTGACCCTTGTGTCTGCCTTAACATTTTGTCCATAAATGCTTTGTTCACTCTGCTGTTATGCAAATGGTACACCAATCGAAGTGCAAACATATAATGAATATCTTTCAACTGGCAAAGAAAGTATCGAGAATTTCCAAGCTCCCGGTTAAGCTGCTCTGCCATAGAAGAGTTGATGAGACCAGTGAGCTCTGGGACAAGATCAAGGCTTCTCAGTTTCTCTTTTTCCTGTTTTTGGTTATGCTGATGAAAGCGGTCGTACAACGAAAATCTATCTGATGTTCCTGTGATTGGGTGAGGTTTGTCAAGTGCTTCTGTGGCTCCATTATTTTTACTCTGAACACGTCCATCTTCTTTCATGGTTTTAACCCAGGGTAAATGGACAACAAGCTCCTTTGATGAAGCCTTGGCCACATTTTCAGCTGTGGCTTCACACAGTCTGCCATCAAAAGGCCTGAAAAATGCCTGGCGAGTTCTATTGTTGGCGTGTCGCAACACGTCCAGCTACATCTGAAATGTACATAGTCGGCGGAGTTTTTAAACTCAAAAGTGCGTCAACATGGTCCCTCGCTGACTCTTGCCACCAAAGAGGGGAGCAACAATAAACAATGGCATGTGGGCATCCATAATGAAGAACACCACCTAAAAGATAAAACATTTCTCTATAATACTCTATAGAAAAATTGTATGAGGTTGCCATACCTCCAGTCTTCTGCAATTTGATGTACATTTTTGGGTAAATGTCTTTGTAAAGAAGAAGCTCCTCCAAACGATTAATAATATCTGAGGCAGAGCCAGCGGAAGACACACCAAGCTGTGTACATGCTGCAAGCAGCTCATTTTTGGAAGGCTAGAAAAATAAAAGTAAAGTATTTCATTAGAATTTTTTTTTTATTGGCCAAAATAAAATGTGTGTATATACAAATAATACTTTAATGAATTATGAATGATTAATTATCATTCATTAAAAGTATTATACATTATTAATGGACTGTAATTTCAATAAATATCTTACCAGGCAAATCAAAAGCCACCTTCCAGTTGCCGTCAGCAATCAAGATAGGTTCATGGCCACAGCGAATGCATGAAAAGTCATACGTGTATCTGGTCATTGCCCAGAAATGAAAAAAGGCTTTCCTTAGGGTGTTGTGGTGAATTGTTACTGCAAGGAGGTCCTCCAGCATAGATAGAAATCGTCCAATGGCTGTGTTTGTCTTCAAAAGGTGTTTTAGTTTTTTTCTTTTTTAGAAGTGTCATTATTTTTTCAACATAAAATCAATTTGAGATGCTACACATAACAATTAAAATTATTTTTTTCTTACCTTGAGGGCAGAAGTTATCATTGCACATAGACGAGTTGTCAAAATAATGATGTTGTTAAAATTGTGAAATCCAGCAGTGTATTCCTGAAACCTGACAGGTGTCTTGCAGATCAGGCAGTACTTTACACACACTGTAACACCTTTATTAGGAGAAAGAGAACAAAAAGCATACATTTACAGTGGCACTATCACACATTTACTAATGTTTGCATTTAGTAATTTAATATACAGACCTTTCTTCGCTGAGTCTATGTCATAAACTGATGCTCTCTTTGTGACAACAACTGGTTCTGTGAGACCTGGTGGGGTTGGCCCAGGGCAATAAGGGCATGTTTGCTCTGTGGGCTCAAACCTTTTTGGGATTTTACTTGCCCGAGTCCTTAATTCCTGTGGCAAATCTTCTGGTATTATTTTGCTTTGCCACAAATAATTACTCATTGCAACCAGTTGGTGCTTCGTCAGTCTTTCTCCTACAACACCAACTTCAATTTCGTCATTTTCAGATGGGTCTCCTGACAAGTCGCTGTCTGCTCTTGAACACTCAATTACTAAATCCTCTCTTTCTTGGTAAAGCCACCACATTGCCATATAGATGTGAAGACCTCTGTACTGCTTCTTCGTTCCTTTACAAAGGCAATACCAGTGCCCCAACAATCTGTCAAATAACACTCTTGTCCGTCCAAAGAGGCACCATCTTTCCTTCCTTCCTGAATAAATTGAAAAATAAACAAATCTTCAAGTTTCTCATGAAAAATAGGAAACACAGAGCAGATTCCCTCTTCTGATGCTGCCGTACTGTGTTTGAGGCACTCTGACATTCTGTTGGTGGAAATCAACCCTTTTTCCTGCATAGTATTTAAAGATTCTTCTTTCAGAGCCTCAGGAGGAATGTACGGTGGAGCAGAAGAAACTTTGACCAGATGCTCACACTCTGCACCAGGCTTTCCACTAAGTTTGGCCAGAGTCATGAACTCCCTGCACTCTGGTACTTCGCAGGCAATTATTTGAGAGGTGGTGTTTTTTTGTACATGTATTGGCACTCTTTGGCCTCTACTGTTTTTGGCTGTAACAAAGACACCTTGCTGTACGTCAACACAGTAAACCGGATCTGATGTAACATGAAACTCTTTTTCATGTCTACGAAGACTCCCTGCTGTAGTAAAAGAGGATTAACAGATGGAACACAGAAATCTCTGTTCACCAACAGGAGCACTTTCTGCATTTTCATTGGTTTTCTGTGGCTTGCCTAAAAAAACAATTACAGTAAGAGTTTCAGAATTTATTAGTGAGTTTAATTCATTCATGTCATACTTTTTATGTAGGCAGGTTAGGTACACATATTGTAGACCTTGACAAAACCAAAAGCAAATGCCATTTCTGTGACAATAATTTCATTTGAATATTGAGTCAGAAAACAATGTGAAGTAGGCTTGAAATATCAATAAACTAAGATACAAATACATACTTGTCTTTGGCAGCTCTTTGAAAGGTGTCACCATGTAGCCTACAAAAGTATAATAAGTTGGTGAATATAGTCATTTTAATTGGTTACGAGTTCAGTTATAGCATGATTAATAATCATGTAATAACATCCTAAGCTCTTACCGTGTTTCTGCAGATGTTCTTCAAATGAATTTCGCCTTTGTATAATCTTGTCACATTTAAAACAATGCCAGTGACTTCTTTTTTGAACAATTTTTTCACAAAAGCATAGTACTGTGAAAAGAACTGGAAGCCCAAAAGGTAAATAATTTATAATTAATCTAATATTTAGTTTAGTTATAAAACCAACACATGCTCACCAAAATCACCATCTCTAAGGTGCACGGCATATTTCAAATGCCTTTTTTGTAGGTGCTCTTCTGACCCAATCACATCCTGTCTGCAAAGCTGACATTTTTTCCCTTCATTAGCCTTAATAAAGCTAATGTGGTCTGTGAACGTTTGAGGACCTAAGGGAATGCAACAATACAACCTGAATAATGCATAACTGGCCCAAAAAAAGCACTTGTGTCGTGGGTGATTGGGGGTGGGAGGGGTTGTTATAATATTGTTTATATAATTGCAATTATACATCAATTTTACAGTTTATAAATAATAATGTATCCATTACATTGGTATACACAATCATACAATTTAAAAAATGCAAACACGTCAGTAGTGCAGGCCTACAGTATATTATGCAAACGCTACAACATAAAGAGTAGGCCACTACCACAGCAAATTATATATTTTGTAATAAGCAATTGACTCATCTGCATCATTACAGGCTTTTTGCGATTTCCGGCGTGCACTTTTTTCCTCAATGTTTACCATTACATTGTCTCGCAGCAGAGGGTAACACATTTAGCCACAGAAGCCACTTGTCTTACCATTCATTGTTGACCGAAAGTACCAGTACAACTGTACATCATCTGTGGTTTATTCATCTCAATAATAGACTCTGATTAGTTGTTTTGTTTTGCTTGTGCGCTACCGTCTAAACTCACAAACTAATACACCATCCGTGGATCTTCCTGAACTGTCAATTTTTTTGGGTCACTCTTACGCTGGCCAAAGTTACTTGTACTGACATCTACCGGTGAGCATGCCACATGCCACTCAAAAACAGATGTGCCATAAACTCACGACATATAACCGAAAGTATAACCGACTTGCAAATACATTTAATTTACTTTTTTTTAAATCACTAAATTAGGCTATTTGTTTAGGATATGGCATCACAATTGCTTCCTCTTGTGACATGTACGTGGCAATGCCAATGACTCATGTCCATTGGCAAATGTCACGTTTTACTGACACATGCCACCCTCAACTCTCCACTATTTGTTGTACAAATGAATTTCGCAATGCAATAAATCGTATACTTGACCGCGACATACTGTTAATTAAATAAATATCTAGTGCTGACGTGCTTGTGTCACGCAATCTACATTATGCAGCGACACCTAGGGGCAGGTGTCAGTCACTACCGAAGGTGCGACACGCAGCGCGACAATGTGACACAAGACGCAGTCCATTGATATGTCACAGGTTTATGTCACAGGTTTGGCGTCTGTGCGTCAGATGTCATGGCGTCTGTGCGTCAGATGCCATGTCACATAATGTTAAAACTGCCTCTCCATTTTCACTTAGTGCAAATAGCCGCTGCCTTAATTTATTCCTAAAGGCATTAGACATGTTTTACAGCCCTTTCTTTAAAGTGATTTAAACCGAATATTTGATAATTTCAATTAATTTCTGATTCAGACTAAACATCTTTTTCGCTGAATCAGTTCAAAATATCTGATTCAGTTTTGTTGCATCATCAGTGAAAATGTTCACAGAAGGCTTTGAGCTTCAAAAGCTTATTTTCAAGTTCTGTTAACTTATAGTGTAAACCAATGTTGGGGGTAACGCATTACAAGTAACGCGAGTTACGAAATAATATTACTTTTTTCAAGTAACTAGTAAAGTAACGCATTACTTTATTAATTTACTAGAAAATATCTGAGTTACTTTTTTTCCATTTATTGATGACAGTGTGCCGTGTGAACATGATCTTACTGTAGATCTAATCTAGACTAAATATGAATGTGTATTAATTCATCCCACTCGCAAAAAACAGATTCAGTATTCATCAAAATTTATTAAAACAGTGAAATGCAAACTCAGAATATGACGCAAACCTGCAATAATTAAATATGTTAAACACAAATATATCTAATCTCATTTTATTAACCGACGTGTTTGCTGACCTTTGATCCAGTTCAACAATACTAATAAGCAAAAATTACTTTACATTAACAATTGTGTTTCTTTGTTTTATTTTTATTGCTGAAGAGTGTTGAATCTTCTTCTCCTGTGTTCTTCTGTACAGACGTGATTTACTCGTCCTTCAGCCTGAGGTTTATTCATTACACTTTTTGGTGTGAAAGACTTTTACATTTGCTATAAATATAACTTCTTGTATTAAAAACAAACAATCAAGCCCTGCTCATATTAAAAAAGTAATGCAAAAGTAATGTAAAAGTAACATAATTGGTTTTGTGGGATTACAAATTGTATTTAAATGTTTAATTTAGATTCACTTCCTGACTAAGAAATTGTCAGTCAATTCAGGTGCTTGAGATCGCTTCCTGACCATTGAGCTTGAGACAGCTGTGCCTTTGTCTCTATGATAATGGTAAGTTCAATGAGTCAGACTACTGAGACTCTCAAGCTTTGTTCTGCAAATGACTTTCTGGCCCAGACTTCCTGGCTTTCTGGCCCAGACGGGGAATCGTTAGTTTGACTGGATTAGTGTCTATGCATTTGATTATGTTGATGAGATTAGAACCACGGGAAGTTTAGCAACAAAAACTAACGCCTCCCTCATGTGCTCCACCTCCAAGAATCCCTCCTCCAAAAATGCCTATAAAATAACCTTGTAAAGTTACTTAAGATTGAGATTTCGATGACTACAGATACCAACAGCTTGTGTTCTCAATAAAAGAATCCTGCTGACGATCCAATCCGAAGTCTCCTGGTCTTCTCTTCTGAGTTTTCTACACTTTAGAAGAACCAAGTTCACAACAGATGGTGCCGTGAACCCGGATAGAGTTCCAGCTTCCTCACCTGAAAACTTCAAGCTCAAACAAAGATCTGCATCTTTTGGAATCCAGCGAAACTTCCAGCTGAACAAAGATTCCCAGACTGAATTTTTCTCTCAACCAAGGGTGGTGGTGAGTGCTGTCTCTAATCCAAAAGAACCTAAGACCAGTACAAATATTGTATCCTCTGTGCCGTCAGAGAAGAGTTAACATACATCTGTAGGGTTTGTTTAACTAAGTTATCCTCTAAAGTTTTTCTTTTAGAGATGAAAGTTATCCTCTGTTTCAGGCAGGGAAGATTTTGGCATTACGTGCTAAAAAGTGGTTATCCTCTGTTTCAGGCAGGGAAGGTTGGCATTTCGTGCTAATAAGTTTGGTTTATCCTCTGTTTCAGGCAGGGAAGATTTGGCATTACGTGCTAATAATTGGTTATCCTCTGTTTCAGGCAGGGAAGGTTAGCATTACGTGCTAATAATAAGTTATCCTCTGTTTCAGGCAGGGAAGATTTGGCATTACGTGCTAATAATTGGTTATCCTCTGTTTCAGGCAGGGAAGATTTTGGCATTACGTGCTAAAAATAGGTTATCCTCTGTTTCAGGCAGGGAAGTTAAGTGTGAAGTGTTGGTAATTTGGAAAGTTAACAATAGTTAAGCTTTTTTTTTTTTAAGTGTACCCTCTGTTGATCAGAGAAGTTTTTTTTTTTTTTTTTTGTGGGGTACAGAAGAAACTTACAAAATGGTTAGAAGGAATGCTAGGCTGATTCCAACCACAGAAAAGAGTGGTCTTGCGACTCCTTTGTGGTCAGATAGTGAATTCAAAACGCTGTTAGGGGAACAAATGGACCTAATAGTCACTGAAAAAGTTAGACAAGAACTAACGCAGAAATATGAGATTCATCCAGACAAGACTTGGTCGGTAGATGAGTGTAAAAAGGTACTAGGAGCAAGTATTCATAAGAACAATGTGAAAGGCATTATCTGTTGTCACAGAGAATTCAGTGTAACACTAGCTACACAACAGTCTCAGCGTAACTCAGAGCTAGAGAAACAGAACAATGAACTCCGTGCTAGAGTATCCACTTTGACTAAGAATGACTATCTCATTATTTGCACATTCTCATGCACTGCACACTTTATCTCATTGCACATCTTACCCCTTATTTTATTTCATTATTTGTTTCTTATTTCATTCTCACCATATTTGTATATATATATACTCTCTCGTGTTTTTGTTTCATAGTTTTTATTGCTTTTATGTTATTTTTATTTTATTATCATGTTTTATTTTTCTTTCTTGCACTTTCCATTGAGCGGACCTGTCCTGACTAACATTTCACTACCTATTATACCCTGTATGATTGTGTATGTGACAAATAATAAAGAACCTTGAACCTTGAACCTTGAAGAAATTGAACCTCAAGAAAGCTGCAGCAAACAATGATGTGGAAGTAAGTCAGCCTGATAACATTTACCCTGAGTTACAAGCGTTCTTTGAAACAGATGTAGCTCTCCAATCAGTAACTGATGTGCCTGTAAATTCGGTCAATGTGTGTGGTGCGAGGAGAAGATCTCAGGGAATTGAGGAAACTGATAGTGTTCCTCTCAATTCTTCTGTTGTGCAAATACAAACTGTTGCCAAAGCTTTATGTCCTAAAGATATAGAGAGACTATCTCAGAGTTTACCGTCAGCACGCACACATTTTTCTGAATTTAGAAGAACATTGATCAGTAAAATGCGTCTTTATGACATTTCGTTGGCAGAAGTCACGCAGCTGATGTCACAAATTTTAACTGAATCTGAATTCAACAGTTTTGAATCTGCTGTTACTTCTGAACTGCGAAATGCCAGTAAGGGTGATTTAAGAGAAGGTATTTTGAAAATCCTAAAGAATATCTTAGGACCCAAAATAGATTGGTCTAGAATTACTACCTGTGTGCAAAGGAAAGAAGAAACTGTGAGTGAATATACTGAGAGATTTTGTCAGTCAGCTGTAATTTACAGTGGAATTGTTGATGACCCTGAAAGTGTGCTAGATGACAAGGGACCCCTGGTTCGTATCTGGTCAGATGGCCTTGTAGCCGAATACAGAAAAGCTTTACCATTCTTAGATCTAACTTGGTCTAACAGAACTCTCAGAAGTAACCTAGACAGGTTAGCTACATGGGAAAGAGATGCTGATGTCAAGGCAAAAGTAAGAGTAGCAGCAGCTACGTTTAACACAACGAAACAAGACAATAGATGGGCTAAAAGAGAAAGCAAATGCAAATACTGTGGAAAATTAGGACATTGGGAGAAGTTGCAAGATAGTAAAAGAAATGCTATGCATAATTCTGCTCCTTCTCAGCCTGCACACAACCCTGAAGTAGTTCCGCCAGTGACCACTGAAACTGTAGGTCAGCTAGTTCAGGCTCTTCTAAGAGCACAACAAGACCAGGAAAAAACTGAATTGTTGGGGCTGTGAGTAGCTACCTTTCCCCTGTAATCCAACACAATGACCAAAGAATTTTTGTGAAAGGTAGCATAAAAGAGAAAGAGATTGATTTTTTGCTTGATACAGGTGCAGAAATTACAGTAATTCCTACAAAATTGGCACAAGGTTTAAACACCCCATACAAGAAAACCAAACTTTGTTTAACTGGTGTAATAGGTGAAGATTCTGTTTTGTATGAAACTCCGCCCATAGAGGTACAATTTGGCCCAAAAACTCTGACTACAAAATTGCTATGCGCTCCATTAAATACAGGTGCAATTTTAGGCATGGATCTTCTGAGACAAATAAATCTAACTTTAGACATGTCCTCAGAATCTACTAGCATAAAAATTTCCTCAGCACAGATTTCTACCAATAATGCAACCCTCCCGAGTATGCTTTCTTACAGAATCATCCAATTTGGGCTAAAGACAAGGATGATTGTGGGTTGTTGACAGGTGTAGAACCAGTTAAATTGACAGGAACTCCACCTCCGGTCACCAAACAATATCCGATTAATAAGGAAGCTATACAGGGAATCAAACTTATTGTAGAAAATTTGCTGACGCAAGGAGTGCTAGTTAAAACCAACAGTCCATGTAATTCACCCATATGGCCCATCAAGAAATCTAATGGGACATGGAGACTTACAATAGACTACAGAGTAGCCAATAAGCATATTGATAAAATCACCCCCCTAGTGGCAGATCCATCTACAATTTGTAATGGCTTACCATTAGATTGTAAGATTTTTTCAGTAATTGATATGTCTAATGGATTATTTTCTGTTGCACTCTGACAGCCAGCCATGGTTAGCTTTCACAGTTGACTATGAACAATACCAGTGGACACGATTGCCACAGGGATTTCAAAACTCCCCAACCATATATCATCAGGCTGTCAGACGTGATTTGTGTGACCCAGAATGTCCGGTAAAACAGTCCACTATGATCCAATATGTCGATGATATTTTGATTGCCTCAACAGATCATGAGGTACATCAAACTGAATTGGCATCATTGTTGGACTATTTGCATAAAAAAGGACACAAATGCAGCTTTCACAAAGCTCAAATCGCTAAAAGCAAGTCACATTTCTGGGTCAAACAATTGGTGCAGGAAATAGATCCATTACACAGGATCGAGCGGCTTCAGTCAAAGCCATACCTCCGCCTACTACCATTAAAACACTCCGCTCATTTTTAGGAACAGCAGGTTATTGTAGACCTTGGATTGAAGACTATGCCTCGATTGCTCAGCCTCTCTATGATTTGTTGAAAGGCCATGGTAAAGATTCAGATACTGTTTGTATGGAAGAACTTCATCTCAAAGCTTTTAATGATTTGAAGAGAGCACTATGTCAAGCACCAGCATTAGGAATTGCCCAATCTGATAGACCCTTTGTGCTTTATGTCCATGAACACTTAGGCTTTATGACTGCATGTCTAATGCAAGATCATGGGGCAGCTTACGCCCAATTCATTACTATTCCGTAAACTTGACATAGTCGCTCAAGGTATGGGCCCATGCCTCAGAGCAGTACAGGCAGTTCATCTAGCGCTTCAGACTTCATCAGGAATGGTGTTAGGTCAGACTGTAAACGTAAAATGCCCTCACGCAGTGTCCGCACTAATGAATCAAGCAAAAGTCACTTCTGTCACCTCCTCCCGTTGGGGAAATTGGTTAGCAACTCTCACAGCCCCGAATATTGTTATACAGCGTGCACCAGTCATGAACAATGATTTTCGTACTCTTGATCTTTCAGCAAAATTACACAAGATGACTGAAGATAATTCTTCATGGTTCGGAAACTTGTTAGGTAAACCCTGGCTGTGGATCAAGGAAATAGCAATTCTGCTGTTGTTTCTCCTACTTGCGTACTATCTATGCATCCACAGTATCAAGTGTTTCTTTCAGCAAATGACGCCCGCCTCTCACGAAGAAAATGACAGTTCCAACCAGAAAAGATTATTACCCGTAAGAACTTCACGGACCCTAATTGCATGTTTTTGTTTTTGTTTCTGTGTCAGCATGCAATTACATATAAGCAACACAGAACATGTACAATGTGCCTGTAACGATTACAAGTTACAAGAATTAACTTTTAAGTGTCTAAATTTGTATTTTGTGAGAGTTATTAGAAATCTCAAAGGGGGAATTGTGGGATTACAAATTGTATTTAAATGTTTCATTTAGATTCACTTCCTGACTAAGAAATTGTCAGTCAATTCAGGTGCTTGAGATCGCTTCCTGACCATTGAGCTTGAGACAGCTGTGCCTTTGTCTCTATGATAATGGTAAGTTCAATGAGTCAGACTACTGAGACTCTCAAGCTTTGTTCTGCAAATGACTTTCTGGCCCAGACTTCCTGGCTTTCTGGCCCAGACGGGGAATCGTTAGTTTGACTGGATTAGTGTCTATGCATTTGATTATGTTGATGAGATTAGAACCACGGGAAGTTTAGCAACAAAAACTAACGCCTCCCTCATGTGCTCCACCTCCAAGAATCCCTCCTCCAAAAATGCCTATAAAATAACCTTGTAAAGTTACTTAAGATTGAGATTTCGATGACTACAGATACCAACAGCTTGTGTTCTCAATAAAAGAATCCTGCTGACGATCCAATCCGAAGTCTCCTGGTCTTCTCTTCTGAGTTTTCTACACTTTAGAAGAACTAAGTTCACAACAGTTTCTTTTTTAGGGAGTAATGCAATATTGTAATGCATTACTTTTAAAAGTAACTTTCCCCAACACTGGTCATAAGTGCATCATACACATCATACAGTAAGGCCTTTTCTGCACAGGTGCTATGTGTGAACAATATCATTAGATCAAGTTGGAGCATGTACACTGTCAAATGTCTGTTGTCATAGAGTTTGAGCTAGTTGGACACGAAAAGTTCAGTAGACTGTTTGCTTTAAATGAATGGTTGTTTTCATGGTGTACAGAGCAGAAAATTCTCTTTGTTAATAATTGGAATCTTTTCTGGGAGCGTCCTAGACTATTTCGTGCTGATGGCCTGCACCCCAGCAGAGTCGGTGCGGAACTCCTGTCGGACAACATCACCAGAACGCTACGCTCTATCTGACTAGTAAGCCAATTCTCCAATAACAGCTATGATGACTTTTGCACTACCCACTTAAATGATAAAGGTACTTGCAGTGTCCAATCTATACAGACTGTGTCTGTTCCCTGAATAGTGAGTTCAAAATATAAATTTAATGCAGGATCTAGAACAAATCTGATCGTGATTAAACCAGAAAAATGCACAATAAATGAAAAAAAATTTTTTTTAAAGCTTGGGCTCCTAAATATCCGATCACTCACACCTAAAGCAGTTATTGTAAATGAAATGATCACAGATAATAGTTTTGATGTACTCTGTCTGACTGAAACCTGGCTTAAAACAAATGATTATTTTGATCTAAATGAATCTCCTCCACCAAGCTACTGTTATAAGCACGAGCCTCGTCAGACTGGTCGTGGCGGCGGTGTCGCAACAACAGAGGTGGAAAGAGTACAAAAATATTCTACTCAAGTAAAAGTACCATTACATTACTGAAATTTTACTCAAGTACAAGTAAAAGTACCAGTCTAAAAATATACTCAAGTAAAAGTAAAAAGTAGCTCATTTAAAATATACTCTGAGTAAAAATTACTTAGTTACATTTTAACAATGGGAGGAAAAAATGGGATAGAACAAAGGTGTCAAACTCAGTTCCTGGAGGGCTACAGCCCTGCCCTGTTTATAACCCTAATTAAACACATCTGATCCAGCTAAACTAATCATTTAGACTTATTTAAAAACTACATGGTATGTGTGTTGGAACTAAACTCTTTAGGGCTGTGGCCCTCCAGGAACTGAGTTTGACACACCTGGGATATGGGCCTATAAATCTCAAACTAGGTGTTTTTAATTAAAGGAATCGGTTAATTAGAATAATAACACATTTGGGCTGTTACCAGGCAAATTAAATCAGTATCAACAAAATTCATCTTTGCAATGCAGAGGAAACGCAGAAGCTTCATCTGAAGATGTAGATGTATTTACACACTGACATGAATGCATTTAGCCTGCAGTTACAAATGCAGAAATAATATCTTGATAAATAAGACATAAAATGTGACCCTGAACCACAAAACCATAAGGGTCCATTTTCCTAATTACATGATTTATACATCATCTGAAAGCTGAATAAATCATATTTCCATTGATGTATGGTTTGTTATGATAGGACAATATTTGAAAATCTGGAATCTGAGGGAGCAAACAATCCAAATATTGAGAAAATCTCCTTTAAAGTTGTTCAAATTAAGCTCTTAGTTTTGATATATTTACAGTAGGAAATTTACAAAATATATTAATGGAACATGATCTTTACTTAATATGCTAATGATTTTTGGCATAAAAGAAAAATGTATAATTTTAACCCATACAATGTACTGTTGGCTATTGCTACTAATATACCCCAGCGACTTAAGACTGGTTTTGTGCTCCAGGCCAGGGTCACAAATGTTAAATAGTCATTTGAAATTAAAAAATAAATAAATAAAAAGATACTTTAAATGTTAAATTAGAACCACCAGTAAGTGTCAGCAAGTCACTCATAAGTGAGTCATTGCGATTGAACAGAATCATTTAAACGGTTAATTCAAGGAATGAAACACGTCATTGCTCAGAGTCAGAGACGCAAAACTGTGTATGATGGCTGTTTGGAATTATTTTTGTTGTCGAAATAGAGCAAAAACAGGCAATATGGTGTCTAAAACATAAGTCTCTTAATTAACTTCTTGTTATTTGAACTGTTGTAAAAAGCAAAACTACAGGCCTATGTAATCATGGTGATTTTTGGAGAAAAACGGCATTCTTCATGTGATGTTGACTTACTATATTAAATTATATAAATATATACATTTTCTGCTTCTATATCTTCAATTTTGTGATCATTCTAAACGCATTTTAACAGACTGAATCACGCAGTGAAAGAAAGCAGTCCAAATGCACGCAGATTAGTCTAATCTAACGTTACTAGATTTCACGGCACACTGTTTAGAGTGATTTGTTTGTTTTTGGGCAAAATACTGATAATGTCAAATCTCACATCGTTAAAACAACAATTACTATATTATCGCAGACGATATTGCACACCCTGCACCACTGTCTTTTTGGCTCATTTGTGCAAAACCTTTTGCTAAACCGTCAAAGCTTCATTTTAACCACCAATGCAACGATGCAAGTATTTACCTTACGTTAACTCTACATGCTTGCGAAGGGCGATGTCGAGATGTTATAAGCTGCTAGTTCGGTCTCCCGAGGCAAACACAGCTAACACTGCATAATAGAGCATGAATATATGGCCAGGGGTTCACTTCATTCCTTTGAGTTCAACTTAAGCAGACTATGACGGGGTCTGGTTTTCAGCTGGGTCTGCACCATTAACGCCTGTCTAGTCGTCTGCATCTTTCTTGTGATTTTAGCGCCAGTTTCTTCTTCTGCCCATTATTTGCTGCAGTTGTTTCCACGGAGCGATTTTTTTTTAACTCATTAATTCATGTGTTTTAAAATGTAGCGAAGTACAATACTACACACAAAATATACTTAAGTGAAAGTAAAATTACAGATTAAAAAAATTACTTAAAAAAGTACAAGTACACAAAAAAGCTACTCAATTACAGTAACGCGAGTAAATGTAGATCGTTACTTTCCACCTCTGCGTAACAATATATAGTGATATTCTCAATGTTACTCAGAAAACAGGATACGGGTTTGACTCATTCGAAATACTTATGCTTAATGTTAAACTGTCAGATAAGCAAAATAATCTGTCCTATCTCTTGCTCTGGCTACTGCGTACAGACCGCCAGGGCCATATACAGATTTTCTAAAAGAATTTGCAGATTTCCTCTCAGACCTATTGGTTACTGTTGATAAAGCACTAATTGTTGGAGATTTTAACATTCACGTTGATAATACGAATGATGCGCTAGGACTTGCGTTTACTGACCTAATAAACTCTTTTGGTGTCAAGCAAAATGTCACCGGGCCGACACATCGTTTTAATCATACGCTAGATTTAATAATATCGCATGGAATTGATCTAACTGATATAGATATCATACCTCAAAGTGATGATGTTACTGACCATTTCCTAGTATCGTGCATGCTGCATATTACTGATATTAACTATTTGGCTCTGCGTTATCGTCCAGGCAGAATTATTATTCCAGCCACTAAAGACAGATTCACTAATAACCTGCCTGATTTATCTCAACTGCTCTGTGTACCCATAAATACAGATGAACTAGACACAATTACTAGCAACATGGAAACTATCTTCTCTAATACGTTAGAAACTGTTGCCCCCATCAAATTAAAAAAGGTTAGAGAAAAACGTGCTGCGCCATGGTACAACAGTTATACCCATTCTCTCAAGAAAGAAACTTGTATTCTTGAGCGCAAATGGAGAAAAAGTAACTTGGAAGTCTTTAGAATTGCGTGGAAAAACAGTATGTCCAGCTATAGACAGGCTCTAAAAACTGCATATATATCCGCAAACTCATAGATAATCACCAAAAGAATCCAAGGTTTTTATTTAGCACAGTGGCTAGATTAACAAACAAACAGATGTCGCCCGATCTAAATATTCCCTCACAGTTTAATAGTAATGACTTTATGAATTTCTTTACTGATAAAATAGATAATATCAGAAATACAATAACAAATGTAGATCCTACAGCGTCTAGTACTTCAGCTTCATTCATCGCACCCAAAGAAATACTGCAGTGCTTTACAACTATAGGACAGGATGAGCTAAATAAACTTATCACTGCATCTAAACCAACAACATGTTTATTAGATCCTGTACCAACTAAACTATTGAAAGAGTTGTTACCTGTAGCAGAAGAACCGCTTCTCAATATTATTAACTCCTCGTTATCTTTAGGTCACGTCCCAAAACCATTTAAGCTGGCAGTTATTAAGCCTCTTATTAAGAAACGAAAACTAGATCCTTGTGAACTGGCAAATTACAGGCCCATCTCAAATCTTCCGTTTATGTCAAAAATATTAGAAAAAGTAGTGTCTGCTCAACTGTGCTCCTTTTTGCTAAAAAAATGATATCTATGAAGAATTTCAGTCAGGTTTTAGGCCCCCCCATAGCACAGAAACTGCACTTGTTAAAATTACAAATGACTTGCTTCTTGTGTCAGACCAAGGCTGCATCTCGTTGCTAGTTTTACTTGATCTTAGTGCTGCGTTCGACACTATAGATCATGACATACTGATAGATCGATTACAAAACTATACAGGTGTTCAAGGGCAGGCTCTAAGATTGTTTAGATCCTACCTGTCCGATCGCTACCACTTTGTTTATTTAAACGGGGAGTCGTCTCAATTATCACCAGTAAAGTATGGAGTACCACAAGGATCTGTCCTAGGTCCTCTATTATTTTCATTATATATGTTGCCCCTTGGTAATATTATTAGAAAATACGGGATTAGTTTCCATTGTAATGCTGATGACACTCAACTATATATCTCAACAAAACCAGATGAAACTTCTAAACTATCTAAGCTAACGGAGTGTGTTAAAAATATAACAGATTGGATGAACAATAATTTTCTCCTATTAAATTCAGATAAGACAGAGATATTACTTATTGGACCACAAAAAAGTACACAGAATCTCTTGGATCACAATTTGCAACTAGACGGATGTATTGTTACTTCCTCTACAGTTCTGGGTGTTATATTAGACAGCAACTTATCTTTTGAAAATCATATTTCCCATGTTACAAAAACAGCATTCTTCCATCTTAGAAACATTTCCAAGCTACGGAACATGTTAAGTGTTTCTGATGCAGAAAAGTTAGTTCATGCATTCATGACCTCTAGACTGGACTACTGTAATGCACTGCATCTTCAATAAACAAGCTACAGATAGTACAAAATGCTGCGGCTAGAGTCCTTACCAGATCAAGAAAATATGATCATATTACTCCAATTTTATAGTCTCTGCACTGGCTTCCTATTAAGTTCCGTATCAGTTACAAAATATTATTACTTGCCTATAAGGCCCTAAATTATTTAGCTCCTGCGTACCTAACTAATCTTCTATCACGCTACAATCCAACCCGCTCCCTAAGATCACTAAACTCTGGACTCTTGGTAGTACCTCGGATAGCAAAGTCCACTAAAGGAGGGAGAACTTTTTCATATCTGGCTCCTAAATTCTGGAATATCCTTCCTGATAACGTTCGCGGTTCAGACACACTCTCTCTGTTTAAATCTAGATTAAAGACACATCTCTTTAGCCAAGCATTCATATAATGCATCTCACAATCTTGTACTGCCAGTCTATCTGAACAAATGCACATTATTATGCTTTAGCTTGGGTTATACTGATAATTTCATCCAGGGTTATTCCTGGATGGAACAACTGCTACGCTAATTGTCTTACTGTTTCTATGTTAGCTAGGAATTACACAAGCTTCAGTCTGGATCCAACCCTTAAACGATCTGAGATGACCGAACACCTGAGAAGAGACGATGACAACCCCTCCGAGGACCTCAGAGGAAGCCAACCATCAGGGATTATACTGACTTAACTAAAGTCTGCCATAAATGGAGGATCAGCACCTGGAGACAACCTCTACAACCCCTACAGCCCTGACCGTCAGCGGAGTCTAGGACACATAGATGAGCCCCAGAGACAGATCTCCAGTGAGGACCTCGTCACCTAGACATCCATCGGGGAAAGACCCCTGGAACCAGTGGACCACTTACACTCTGACTTTGCTGCAGTTGGAACAAACTACTGATTCGTCTGGCCGGAGGGGAACTGGCCCCCCGACTGAGCCTGGTTTCTCCCAAGGTTTTTTCTCCATTCTGTCACCGATGGAGTTTTCGTTCCTTGCCGCTGTCGCCTCTGGCTTGCTTAGTTGGGGACACTTCATTTCCAGCACAATCATCGACTTGATTGCACAGATACTATTTAAACTGAACTAAGCTGGACAATGCCATTACTAAATTCAATAATGAAATGCATTCAGCTGATAATTGAGTGTTAAATCCTGTCATTTTACATTATTGACACACTATTTTCCTATTGTGCAGTGCTTTGTTACAATTTGTGACTTGACTTGACTAGTAAGTCACATTTATAAAGACAAATATTGGTATTGCTTTATTTAGAAATGTAAAATTGCTTTGTTCAAAGCAAGTGTAAGCAGTTCTCACTAATAAAGTAAAAATGAAAATGAGATCAACTCTTTCAGGTGAAAAGTTTGAACATAAAGAGCGTATGCAAATACTCCCCTATGATGTGGGCATCTAAAGTCATCATGATTATCTTTGTTGTGGAGTTTTAAATTAGTAGTTTGTACCGTTGCACTGGACACAACCAACGCATTACATGATAGAGCTGCTTTGCCTCTGAGGAGATGAAGAAATGACTTATCAAAATTGCTAGAAGAGTCATTCAAAGTGTGAGCAAGTCTCTCTGGTAGGATGTAAATATTTGTTTAGAGTTCACAATAATTAAATTGTCAAATAATCTCCCATGTCGGATGAAACGCATGAAAAAAAGGCCAGGAAGCAATTTGGGGGATGAAAATGTATATATTTTCCTGACAGCCTTTATTCTGTGGATTTTAAGGGCTCTAATTAAATGTGGAGACTTAATTACTCCATGCCATTAAATAAAAGCAAACCTTCTTCAGAGTTATGCACACAGACTGTAGACCTTCACTGGTTATTATTATTCAGAACTAGGTAGTATAAAAATGACCACCCTAAATGAAAACCCTATTTAGTCAAGGTCAGTTTCTATTAGTGGCCTAATTTTTATGAGATGGGTGGTTCAAGCTGAACTTTCACTTTTAAGTCAATTAGTGGATAATTTAAACTTAGCTGCCTGTCTCTCCATCCTCGTGACCTTGGGAAACAGCAACTGTCATTCAGGTTTAATTCCATTGTCTTTATCAGATCAGCACTGGTTGAATGAGAGGTAACTTGGGTCCAGACTCACTGCTCTGCTTCCACAAGCTTGTGAACCATAACGAACCCAAAGAACCGTCCCAAGACTATAACAGACTGTGTCATTTATGCCGCTTTGTGTGTGTGTGTTCGAGTGTGGTGGGTTGAAGGCCAAGGCATGAAGAGGGTCACAATTTCACCCCTTTAGTCACTTGTGGAGAAGCCGTAGGGTGAGAAAATAAAGACTGGCCGTGGATTGGCTGTGTAGTAATAAACCCACTATGTGACCACTTTTAGTAGCTCCACCCATCATGCCACCTAGAAGGTCTTTCAGTGCATGAGCTCGCAGCCATTCAGTGGTCTGACGGCTGAATAATGTGGTGAAAAGGAGGATTATCATTGCTGAATGTGCAGTTTTGGTTGCAAAGACATGCTTGAGATGAGCATCTCTGATTACATTCAATGCATTCAAAAGGTCTCCATGTTAAGGCAAAGGGTAAATACTGTACAAATATAGACTTTCTACTTAAACATTTCATTTAATTCAATGTGTTACTTCTCCTTTATTTAGACTGAAACCAAATTTTGTTCAGTGCAGAGCAAGCAAGCCAAGTTCATGTTTATATTTCATGACATTCTATAACAAAAATACAATAAAATAACATACCATAAAACAAACAAATAAATAACAATTTACATTTATAATAAACATGGAGAGCAACAATTTCCACTCAGTTAATTTCACAAACAATTACAAAGAAGTAGACTACATTTGCATTACATTACATTTATCCAAAGCGCCTTACAGTGCATTCAGGCTATACATTTTGTCAGTATGTGTTCCCTGGGAATTGAACTCACAACCTTTGCGCTGCTAACGCAATGCTTTACCACTGAGCCACAGGAACACTAGAAATATTAAAGTAGAAAGACAAAAATAGTGTTTATTTACAGCTGTGAAAAATCTGATCCTATCATCCTTATCAGCAGGAAATTATACAAATATATTGCAATTCCAATATTAGTTCTATCTCAGAAAACTAAATTCTGAAAAAAAAACGTGATCAACAAATGTAATGTGTAGTGAGAATGCATCACAGGACCGATAGTGTGAGTGACAGACCTGGACCATCGAGTCATACTTCTCTTTCAGCCTTGCATTCTCATTCCCATTATTTATTATACTGATCTCCCACTAAATCTTAGAGCTTCATTGCTCATGTTCAAAGGCATTTATATTAGTCCAATCTTTCAGGCTGACCTCGTCTTTGTTTCAGAGTCCAGGTGGCATTTCATGAGTGATTCTGGGTGCTCCTTTTGTTCAGGGCTTCCAGTGTGTGCCAAGAAGACTGGGTAGATTTCCATAGGCAGCTGATCCATGAGCATGGGGCTCAATACAAAGCAGGATTTATGAGGCCGTGGAGAGGAGGCAGAGCAAACCCCAAACTAACAGTTCACTTGCAGATCATTCAAAACAAATACAATGAGGCTCAGTCAAGTTTCATTTATAAATTGTATAAAAAAAAATAAAAAAAATAATGAAAATACTGATACAAAATAAAACTGCACTGAATGAGAATATTAAGTGATGCTTAAATTAACTGAATCAACTTTTTGTAAATTGCATTCTCAATTCTGTTTGGAAGCAGCAGAGCAAAAATTCGACACTTTGGGAAAATTGAACATAAATTCCATGGTATTTACTTAAAATATGGACGCCAGCTTATGTATAAAATTTAAAGTGCATGGTGATTGTAGTTATATAAATTGCTTATTGCTATTTAATGTAACTGTGACCCATCTAATGGTATGTACGGTAACTTTAACTCGCATGAAGAATTGCATTTATAAGCAATAAATCCAATTTTGTGCAACTTGAAATCACATATGGACTAGTGACATGTTTCTGTACATCCTGAAATAAACAAGAAATAGAGAATTAAGAGTTTAACTTCAATGGCACTTTTATATGCAGGACTTTAAACACTGGAGCTGCTGTGCCTTTGTAGATGTTTAGGCCATTAGGGGGAGACGTTAGCCTGTTGGACGTCAGATGCTAGTCAGTTTATGCTTTTATCCCTAACAGTACTTTGTACAGTAAATGCATACATTTTAAACCGCTTTACACTAAGGGAGAGCATAGATTAACTTGTATATTTTATGTTAGTTTTTAAATTGTAGTTTACAGTGGATCCCACAGAAAGCTTACAGCTCATTTAAGAGGTCTAAATTTGATTACACGTGAGAAATACAGCTTGTCGTGCTTTTATACACAGCAACACAGAAAAGAGCTTGTTCGTTCTTTGTTGCTGTGGCTTTACACCCGGCTGAGTTGGATTCATTACAGCTGTACCATTTTAACTAGCGTAGCACGAATGCTGGCATCATTCTTTTCCACACGTGTGTTAGATTTCACTACAAAGTACCCTGTTTGTATATTTGCTTTTAACCTCTGTTTTATTTGAGTCAGCATGACATAACATTTTTGAGTTTACAGTTGACTTAAAACAAGCTAAATGGACTTTTCGGTTAATTGTATCTCTTTGACATTAAGGAAATGTTCTCTGTTCTGGACCGTGACAGAAGAATAATATGATCTAGTTTAGTGTTTCTCAATCCTGCTCCTCTGACCTTAGGGCTTCTAGGAACAGATCAGATAATGTTGCATAATCTGTATTTATTCAGTGACCCCAAAAGTATCTGGCCATTTATTCCACATGTGTATGAAAATCAATTGTGAATGTCTTTGCATTAGATATAAAATATCAAAGCATGTGGCATTTGGCTTAAAGGGATACCCAGGTAAAAAAAAAAAAACACTTCCATAAGTCCTCTATTTTCATGCACTAATTTTGTACTTAATATATAAAAATTATCTTAAGATCAACTGTGCTATTTTGGGACACCATAATTATGAGCTAAAATGCGCTTTTAACATACTATCTTTGTATTTAACCCTCGTATGGTCTTCGTTACCTGTTTACACTTATGGTCTTTGGGGTCAATATGACCCCAACAATTTATAGAGTAATTGTAAAAATCTATACATTTTTAATAATACAAATAATATATCATTTTTTTGTTTACTTCTCATCTATACATTAATGCTGTGTTTTGGGAGAGATATGAAGTTTTGTACCTATTTACTGCAAAATTCCTCAACTACACATTTAGCTTGCATGTGAAATATTAAATTTTATGAAAAATCATTTAAATTATGATCTAAATTTAATTTAAGTTGTTTCTGGATATTGAACTGAGTGTTAGGTGTAGAAGTGCCATCTGCTGGTTAGAGATAAACCTCACAGGATTGCAGTTTCAGAAATAAATAGTTTTGACCAGCAGAGGCAATAGAGAGCCATTCATTTTACTAGATGTGGCCAACTGCTCTATCACAAGTTTTGTGATACATTTTGTGAATTTATATATATATATAAACATTAGAAAAGACATTAAAATAAATATTCTTTCAAATAATAATTTTTGTAGTTTTTGAGAGAGTGAGAGGCAGTGCATGTCTGTGTGTGTGTGTGTGTGTGTGTGTGTGTGTGTGCATGCATTAGGTATTGCCCTTTTATATCTTTGTTCTGCATTTGTGACTGAATTTCTTTGCCAAATTCTATAAAAATGCTCTGTGGCAGTCATACATGGGTGTGCTGGTTTGTGTGTGTGTGAGTGAGCATGTTTTTTCTACATCACATTTATGCCCTAGTCCCAGGCCTTCATTTCTGTGTGAAAATTGTTAGATTTATGCCAGATCTATTGATATTTTTTGACAAAAAAAAAAAAATGAAAAATCACATTTTCCATTCATTTTCAATGTTCATATTGACGAAGACCATAAGTGTAAAATGTTTTTTACATACCTTCAGAACAACGAATCAAGCCCAGTTTTGTGTGTGTATAGCTAGATAATGTAGAAAAGTCACAAAATTTTATTCCACTGAGATGAAGGAACCATTTTTATTTATTAAGAAGTCGATTTAAAGGTCATAGACCCCAAGGACAGGATTAGGGTTTTAAAAAGTATTTAGTAGGGATGGACGATATCATAACGTGCGATCAGTGGTGGACAAAGTACACAGATCAAGTACTTGAGTAAAAGTACGCACGTATAATAAAATATTACTCCATTAAAAGTAAAAGTACTGCTTTTTCAATTTTATGAGTGAAAGTACAAAAGTACTCAATTTTTTATGTACTTAAGTAAAAAAGTACTGAGACAGATTTATTTTGCAATTTTATATAGACTACTTTATTTAATTTTATATTAGCACATATTTTTATAATCCTACTGCCCAAAATACCGGGTTTTTCCCCAAATAACCACTATAGAGTCAAGATACATATTTTGTTGATATGGACTACGTTGATGAGAGTGATGTAGTAATGTTCGCCAGAAGCTTACACTGCCATGTACCTGAGAGAAAACAGATTTCACCATCTAATCTTCACCAGGAAGAAAAAAGTGTTTTAGAACTTGTTGTTTTGCAGAACGTCAGTTATATATGACATGAGAATTAGGCCTGAAATTAGGAAGAACATTTTAAGGAAAATCTAATGATATTTTCATAATGATTTTTTTTTCTTCTCAAACCTTGTCTGTGGTGTAAAAACACCCCTGGCCCAATGCCCCCAGAGGGCATCATCACTTCCCACTCTGATAATTACTGTAGTTACTATGTTCTGAACATCACATCCTTTCTTTTTCCCTCAGATGGAATCTATCTAGGTGGCTGAATAAAGATATTTGGACTTTATATCTAAACATTTCCTCAACTTAGCACCAGCAAGCTTGTTAGCTAGACAGTTAGCATCAGCTAACAATATTTACTTATTTTCAGTATGGTTATGAATAAACATTCATATCTGTCTACTCGGCTAGTTGATCTAAACAATATAAAAATGTATAACGTTACTGTTGATAAACAATATAAAACAGACGCCACATAGGTTCAAATGCATAACGTTAGCATTTTAATAAAACTGCTAACGTTACAACAGCGGGAATATGAACGCATGAGTTATTTTTTATTTAATGGGTGTTATTTAATGTTTTGTTTTTGACCTAAAACATAACGTTAGAGACACTGATGTTGATCTGTCTGCATTCAAGCATTTCAGTGGGCTTAAATAGATCACCCTTTACAGCAGATTTAGTTCACAAACAACTGACAGTTTTGACCTAAATATTATTTTCATTTACAATAATGAATCCTAAAATTCGACATTAGTAACTTACTTTTCACAGCATCAGTAGCGGCGCTCACAAGATCTCCCGGTTCTTTACTTGTGAGTTCAGTTCACTGAAGAAGACTCGCTCTAAACGGATCATTTGAATCAGTGAGTTTTCGACTCGAGAACAGCTGCAATTGGATCATTGCAGTTCGTGAACGGATCGTTTGTTGCGATTTGCGAACCGATTGAACAGGTTCATTGAAAAGAATCAGTTTGTTCATGAATCAGACACCGCTTCTGCGTCTCGAACACGTGATGTATCACGTGAGTAACGATATGTTTTATGAAATGTAGTGAAGTAAAAAGTACGATCTTATGCGTTGGAATGTAGTGAAGTAAAAGTAAAGTTACTCAAAATAAAACTACTCCAGTAAAGTACAGATACTTGAAAAATGTATTAAGTACAGTAACGAGTTGTACTTGCCGTTACTGACCACCACTGCGTGCGATATACAGGTACAAATTCTCCCCACGATAATAATTAGTCTTCCCGCGATAATAACAATAAAGTCATGATACTAATGTTGCCACGGTACCAAAATGTCTGTTTTCGGTATCGGTACCAATACTAGTGAAAATCCACGGTTCTCTGTACCAATTAAGGTACCAAAGCAAAACACAAAAACATGATAATTAAAAAACATACTATTTTTATAAAAAAGTAAAAAAAAAAAAAGTAAAAAAAATCTATGTCGTTATTTGGGCTTATTTAAAATTGTGTTTCAGGTTTTAAATAAGTAATAAATTAATAAAAGTATGGAAACCTAGCAAACATGTTTTACCCAAATTTAATTTGTCTTTTAATTTGTCACTTTAATTTTTGGTAAATAAAGGGGATTTACGATTAAAATTAAAACACGCAAAAATATTGAGTGATTAATTATTAGAAAATACATTTTTATTAATGTTTTAAACAGTAGTAGTAGTATCAAATACATTCTACTAAATAATAGTAGCCAAATATATTTCTGGCACAATGTCTAAACCGAACTTTTATTTTGACGGGTTGCCGTGAGAGTACCTTTACATTTCTGTGTTCATGATATCATATGACGCTGGTTTTACTAAAATCAAATGGTACAATGCTGGTGTAGTGACTCTCAGAGCAGTTCTGGGGATGTTGTTTATGTATTTATGTCCTCATTGAGACAGCAGATGATGAAATCAGATGTATGTAACGTTAGTGAACAAAACCGTGTGTCTCTGCCATTCATTCATTCATTCATTCACACAGAGACTCGCAGAACATGCGATTCATATTTGAATAGACTTTTGCAGCTTAATATTTACAGATACTAGTCAATATCAATATTAAATCAATAACTTGATTTAAGTGTAATGACCTACTTTTGATTAATTCATCCAACCCGGGATAAATTTCATGATATTCCGTGTTAAACTGTACATTCCGTTTTTAAACTAGGTTCCGCAATTCCGTCCGCCTTTTCTGCGTCACGGAAATCAACCGGCCTCACATCAAGAACCGGGTTGACCGGGTCCTCGGTACCACCGGTACTTAAAAATACCTGGTAGCGTGACATTGTCATTTTTTTAGTACTGACATGGTACCGAAGTACCGGGTCTTTTGACAACACTACCAGAGACAGTTATGCATGTGTATAAGCCTGTTTAAAAACATGTTGTTGAACAAAGATAATATTTATTGACATAGTTGAGTATTTGAAATACTTCTTTTTGTGACCAGACGTGGTTTCTGTAACACAATGTCAACCTGAAAACACACACGGAGAATTCCAATCCAGCAACAGAAAGGAATTATTACCCAAAAGTCCTCCCTTCCATGCAAAAGGGGAGAGGGTCAACTGATTCCATCACTAACGCTCTCGTGCAAAGGTACGGACGGCTCCGGGAATGGTTCTGGACACCGTCAAGCCTACATTCCAGAGCATAGTTCAAAACCCCATTTAAAAACAAAGCAGGATTTTTCTCCAGCGGACAGACAAAGGAAAACCTTTTTCCTGACATTTTCTCCACGTATAACCATCTACACAAAATAAATATATGGATATTTAATGTGTACTTGTTCCCTCATAGGCATGATGTGATGATTTTGAATGCCAATTATTTAGAACAACGTGGGTAATTTTTAATCATGTGTTAAAACGGCATAAACTGTGATGTGTGTTTTGTAAAATGCAGTGTTTGATCTCTAAAGAAAGCTAGCCTCGAATTGTGACAAACTGTGTTGATGACCGTTAAATTTTAGCACCCTGCATAATTATACATGTATAAAGATCAGTAAGTTTATCGATCTTTAAAGTGCATGAAATATCACAGAACTTTTGGTCCACCCAGCAAGCCTGGACATGGGCGGGGCTCCGCCCCATACGGACGATCGGATTCGACAAGCTGCCCGTGGGGAGGGCCAAGTTGGACTGTTTTAAACAACGCGCCAGTTGCAAAACTCTCTCTCTGAAACATGGCGTGACGCTCTCTTGAACTCTCTCTCGGCTCTTGGCTCTCTGGAACATCTCTCTTTAACATCGCTGGAGCTGCGCTCGTAACTTCTCTGCCTTCTCGCGCTCTTACCTGAACTTTGTCTCGACACCGACTAAACCAACCATCTATTCGAAGGCTAGAAGGCACAACATCAAAGAACAACGAGCGGAACGCCTACGGACGAAAGCAGCCACATCTCTCGTGTTTCCACCCGAGAGCACCCGGAGACGCACGAACCAACCCACGTGGTTCCCGAGCACAAAGACCAGAGCAACCATTTGAAGGAAACGAAACAACTTCCAACCTGCTTCTTGTCAACAAGCAAGTACATTCTAACTAAATCTATATTGCTGATTGAACTGGTAGAATCTGATCTGAATGCAGTAACAGAGCAATAAGGCATCTGTCGTGATCTTCCGGTCAAGTCAAGCGTTTAAATAGCTAAAAGGGCTAACTTTAATTTTAGGAATTACTTACCAAAATCCCTTATGCATGTCATTCTGTGTGTATGTATGTTTTGTGTCTTCTCAGTTAATCCATTTATGTTAGAATAGCAGTATTACGAATAAACCATTTTTCATTTCATAAAGAATTGTCTCTGGAATGTGATTTGAAGTTTTATCCTTATTTGCCATAAAGAGAAAGCTACCTAAGCTCGAATTTGATATGCTGAGGTTAGTGTTCGGCGGACGATCACTTAATACAGTATAACTAAGTTAAATATTAATATTACTTTTAACCAAGCAATATTAAATATTTAATAACTAATTCCGGAGCTGAAATAATAGCTCTATATTAAACTGGTATTTTACTACAAATGGTGGAGGAAAAAGCTGGCAATTAAGGATCAATCTGAAAATCAAACCAAAAAAGGGTATTTCTCAATTTTATCCGGAAAAAACTGAGTAAATACAGGAAAAGCGGTTATTTGTGGTATTGCATTGCTGGTTTGTGAAACACAGTGTGTGTGAATGAGAAAGGGTATTTGTTTAACTCGAGTTGTGAGAAGAAACTGCAGTAAATAAGTAAAAGTCGCTCTAAAGCGCATCAAAGAGACAAATGAGCGTGTCCCTCGTTTGAGCTCTGAGTGAAGGCCTGTATAGTTTGATTTGTAAGTGCGTGTCCCACTTTCAAACTCCGCTATATTTTCAAATCCCCCGGGTGTGGAATGTTTAAAAAAGCTATTTAAATCATTCTCAGCCATTTGATTTCACGAGTGAATTCAAACGCACGGCGCTCAAAGGAAGTGGCCAGTCGTTTTTGAGAAAGGGGGAGATTGCGCAATCGAGTGTTTGTGTTTATGAGTGCGGTCTAAACAGACAAATATTCGCATAAATAGCCCGCCGAGGCTTTGATGGGTTATAAGTAACCCGTAGATAAATGTATCTCGTCCTAAATGAGTGAGATTATATGTGCTATAGAAAATTCAAGTCTGAAGCGTGAAGCACATTTTTCTTCTGCCTACAGGCACTGTAGTCGTCATAGCGACCAGTTCAGCCACGTGGAGATTTAGCCGCATATAAGCTAAACTGAAACAAAGAAGTTTAGCAGCGTAGCAAATGCAATGCGGTAGCATTACGGCTAGTGATTAGCACATAGCATTTAAAGCTTGAATGCAGTGTGTTGGTGGAAATGTGGTTCACAGCTAACACTAATTCCTCTCTCTCTCTAGTCTCTCATTTAAAAGACTAACACGTTTTAAGTTGGCTGTGTTAATGTTTCCCAATCATCAGTGTTAACAAGTTCACAGGTTGGTTTAATATAACAGCTGATTAAAGTCTTTTACCTTTTGTGGGACCAGCTTAATAACTGGTGGGTTATTAGAAAATGGTTTAATATACTGTTGATTATATGGTGAGGTTGATTTAGTTCAATTATAATGGCTTTTATGATTTTAAAACACATCAATGGATAAGCGCTATTGTTAGGAATTTTTAATTGTTAATTGAATGTCACAATTGATTACAAATTAATTTTGAATTAATTTCATTTAATAAAATTTTCAATTCCTGCTTCCAACAACAGCATCCATTTATGAACCATAAACGCCTTATAATTTGACCACTACAATAAAACCTTAAGTTATCAAGAGGGAGAAATTTTAATTTCATTTACAAGTAGGATACAGATTAGTTATTAATTATTTTATTTTTTTTTGGTGTTAAGGACAATGAGAGGAATGCTTAAGTTTGGAAATTATTTGAATTACTATTATGGGAATCCAAAACTAGTGATTTAGAAGCTGTAAATTAATTTAATAATTAATTATGAATTCGAAAATTCTAATTACATTTAATAATTAATTACACTTCCTGTTTACATTTTGCAACAATATTGGTTTGTCAACTCAATTGCAGATTGCATTTGTAAATTCTAATCCTAAGTGAATCCTATTAATTTTAATTATAACATCATAAATTTTAATTAGAAACCAAATTCTAATTTTTAATTCCAAATTTCAAACTTAAATACAAGTCTGGCTCTATCTGTAGGCCATACTTCATTTCTTAGGTGATCTGATTAACTCAAGTAAAGTTAATAATAATTTAATTAAAACAATTTTATTAAATTAAAATTAGTCCTCTTACTTAGGCCTGAGAGTAGATAGTGCTCCCCTAGTGTTGTGTTGGAGAAGTGACAGTGAAACCACACAGTCAAAATCACTTTTCACCAATCTGGAGCATGAAACGTAACCTCTAGCATAGAAAACCCCAAAACAGTTACCACCTTTCTCAACCTAGGTCAGTTAGTTTATCCTGTAAACAGCCAAACCAACCTAGCATATAGACTCAACAGCACCACCTTGTGCCAACGTATTAGTTTTAAATCTTGGGAATAAATCTTAATCTCTTTTCTTTTCCCTGTTACTAACTTCCAATTTGACTTGTTTGCTTAAGACTTGGCGAATAGGCGAAATGTTACAATTGAACAGATATGTATGAAACTTGAGAACCACATTCAAACTGTTTATCATTTACCCTCTATTGTGAAATCCTATTCCCCAGGTTAAAGCAGGTGCAATGAGAAGATAGACATCGGCAAAAGTTTTAACACGCGTGACATACGCTGACCAGCGTTGCGGTATAAAATCCTGCCATTAAGGGACAAGTACTGTCATTGCTGTTATTTTCCTCCATCAAGGAGAAAATTGGAATAGCAATACCAGTCTTATTACAAAGAGAAAACTAGCCTACAATCCTCTGATTAGAAGCGCCCTTCTAAATCAGACTTAACAAAGCGAAGAGAAGAATCTGCTATTAAAAGAGAGACCTCGGTCTAGTGTTATTGTCCTGTGTACCCATTCTGTTAGTGTGCTTTTCTTTCTGTTTCCCAACAGTGCTGCCTCTGTGTGTGCCCAATTTCACTGCAGAAGCTGCAAATTAGGCACCCCATCACAGAGGACCACAGAAACAGAATCACAACTCAACACTAGCATACACTACACTGTGCACATTCACACCCCTGTTGTTTTGTTTGTGTTTTGTTTTGCTTTGTTTCCCATTCAAGGTCTGTGTCAGTTCGGTCCAAGATCCCATCACCGCCAGAACATGTCTCACCAGCCAGAACATGTCGGTCACTGGGAAGGACTGGAAATGTGGCTAAGTGTTACAACAAACAGCATCCTCCCTAAAGCTGCTGAAACACTCCAACATCAGACACAGAATCAACTAGATGACAACATCACAAGCATCATGAGACAAGACCCAAGTCAAAACTACAGTCCCAGAGAATTAGCCAAGATCACCTCGGCTTAAGTCACATACTCATCGCCACCCTCAAACTGAGCGACAAGCACGCCGCACAACGCCAGCAGGAGCTGACAAGCGCCCAACGACGCACAGAGCAGCTGGAACGTGAAGCTCAGGTACGACAGGAAGGGACCGATGAGGTGGAGCAAGGCACCGAGGAGGAGACCAACAGGCTAAAAGAGACTCTAGAAGCTACCAGCCACGAATGCAACAGCTCAAAGAGGACTTCGCTGATTGTGCAGACAAGCTACAGTATGCAGAGAAGCTACTAGAAGGCAAAGACTGACTTCAGGGACAAAACAGCAGAATCAAGGCCCTCGAAGCTCATTTGGCTGAGTCAAGGAATGAGATCAGCCGCCTAACACAACAGCTCGACTACGTCACAGAGGAGTCTGAAAGTTTCCAAGAGGAACTCAAGCACGCTTACGAACTTCGCCATGAGCCGTCAAGGACAGGGCGTGCACCAACCGCACCCCTGCCAAGCAGGACCAAGTCACCTGGGCCTGGACTGACACGTGAACATAAGACAGAGGGGGTGATGTTAAAACAGTCACCAGCGCCGTCTGAAGAACTTTATATCACGACAGAACCAGAAGAATCTGCTGCAGCCAGCCGCAGATCGTCGCACAACTTGGACCTAAAGACCTTGACAAGCTCGCCCGAACGTTGGCAAATTCAACCCCAGCGTGCCAAACAGCCAAACGGTCCAAGCGTATCTGCAAGATATTGATTTCCATCTGGAAATGCGACCTAACGTTACGGACAAAGATAAACTCTATTTACTCCGAACGACATCCAGCCCTGAAGTACGCAGCTTCCTGGACCGGCAGCCTGTTAACACAAAGACTGATTATCAACGGCTGCGAAAAGCCCTTATTAAAGAGTTCGCCGACCCTGAGTCCGATCAAGGCTTAGTGGCTGCCCTGGAGACGAGACAAGGGCGTCACGACACTCCTCAAGCTTACTATAGTCGACTCAGACAAGCATATTTTGGAACTCGCAATGATTCTGACATGGAAGATGAACTGAACTTTAAAACTCTCTTCCTCAGGAATCTTCATCCTGGCATAAGCCACCATCTTGGCGTCTCGCATGTCCACGAACGATGAACACTCAGCAGTTGCGAGACTTGGTGCAAAAGGCCTACTACAAACAAAAGATGGCCTCAGAAAAGAGCACAAAAACCCCAGCAGTTCTTGATTTCAACACGCAACACCATGAACTGGCTCTAGAGGGCACCCAACGCCAAGACAGCGCTAAGCCACCACACAGAGAAGTGGAATGCACCCCGTCCAACAGAGAACGAGACTCACACGCTGACACCGACCTGAACAGAGGTATGACCGATGGGATGGACCGCGTGGGCGTCAACGCTCACCTGGGCGACACTGGGATAAGTCAGGGGACAGATCGTGGAACCAGCCAAGCTCGTATGGAAACTCCAAGGAAAGCGACAAACTCACCCTGGAGCAGTCAGCCCAAGGAATCGGCGAAGAAGTCACCAAGATTCCAAGCTGACCGAGTTCAAACTGAATCCACACAAGAACAAGAAACACCACCGCATTTTGACTCACAGAAGCTGATGGAAATGATGGTGAAAGAGTTCTTCAACGAAAGAGGAGGACCGGAAGTGGGGAAAGAAAGATGAACCAGAGTCAGCCTGACTAGCTGTCAGGCGAACGGCAATGACAAGCTGAACAAATCAGCCCCAGAAAACAGCACCGCTTCACCTTGCTCTCAGAGAACAGTAAACACCCTAACTTCAGATGGACATGAAACCCCACCTGAAAACCCAGCAACAGAGTTAAACACTAACTCAACACCCAATACTCCAAATCACAGCAGCGTCCAACAAACACCTGCTGATGAAACTCCAAGTTCCTGAAAGTGCTGTCTCAGTCACCTGCCATTCCTCCGGAGAACACCAGATCAGGTCTGACATCCTAAACGCGTTTCCTCCCAAACTCCAGCCCCTCAAATGACCAAAACGATGCCCTCACCACAGCAGGTGCATCACATGAAGAGTCCTGGACCTTTCATGCCCTCCCACCCAACCCTACAGTGGCAGCAGTAACCCGCCAGCACGCCACTGGCGAGCACACCCCTGCCCTCCTGCATTACCATACCACCTCAGTTCGCTGCTGGCGATCTCCTCACCCTCACATGCGGATTCGTCACTACGAACCTTGACAGCTCACATGTCAAACCGATTTGAACATTCTATTTCCTATACGGACCTGAACACCTCCTCCGAGCTCCCAAGCTCCACTCTGTCGACTACATGCTGCATCTGCAAGACGGTGTCCCACACGTATGTCCCTGAGCCACTCACTGCGCCACAGCTCGTAGTACCTCACGGCCAGAGGGGAATACACGGACACACGCACACGATGCACCATGATGGGTTGCCAGTGCCAACCGGCAAATCCAAACCACCGACAGGAAAAGGGGGAGGATCCGACCCACTGACACAGACCGACAACCATATGCACCACACAAGCATAACTATTGTCATTTTAGGAAAACATATAGCAACCATGCTTAGACACAACCCATATTCTCTCCTCCGCAGCACTGCTAGGACCAATCTAGTAGAGAGGAGTTACTCTCAAATTTTTTTTTTTCATTATTATATAATTTTTTTTATTAATTTTTTTTTTAATTTTTTTTTAATTTTATTTTTAGTTTAAAACTATTTTTTTTTTTTTTTTTATTTACTTTATCGTTTGGGTTCTTTATCGCGTGTCTCACTTTGTGTTTCCTTTCCTCTCTTTCACTTTGAACCCCTTAACCAAACCTTGAATCCAGGTCCTGAAATTGAGATCGACTTCCGTCAGTAAAGTCGTTGTAACTTCGCTGTGAGAACTGCTGTCGACCGATCGAGGCCACCCGCCAAAATCATGAGCGACATGATACACGATGTAAGTTCCTCGATTGACAACGTAGCCATGAATAGGATTCCGTGCTACACGATACCTCTTAGCCTTGTTCAAAGCGTTGTAACTTCGGCCACCTGCGGGCCCCGCTAGTCTCATCCAAACCCATCTCGCCCCTTTCCGGTAGCGCTATTCCCATATACGCAAACCCGGAAACAGGTGATTTAGTTGTCTTTTCAGTTTGCCCATTATCGACGTTAATAATGTTTACCGGCTCAAAGACGTTGTGAATGTGGGATTACGGCAAGGGAAAACCTAGGTAAAAATCCAAACTCCTAAAGTCGCTGCGTATTCAGAACAACGAACAGTTGTATCTGGCCCCAAACTCAAAGATGGGCACGCTCACTTAGGACATTCACTCCCCCTACCCGAGTAAACTCTGCATACGTGATAATACCAAGGGCATCTGCGGTTTAGAATCCATTAAACCCGACACTAGTGCCCCGCCGAAACAACACCACGTTCTCAAGTTGAGGTAACGCAAGCCGAAATCATCAGAAACCGTTGGCTGGTCAGTACCCCAGCACGACCAGCCACCCTCACGCGATTAACGACGCCACGCGCATTAATTTGCCCAACCAAATGTTATGGATCACTGTCCCGAAGGCGTGATCCTCCATATTGACGAGTTAGCATTGTATCACCTCACCGGCGATGAATATCAGGTTGAAATCGAAATCTCTTAGTGAATTGACACCGGCTGACAGCGCTAGAAGCTATCGCTCGCCTTCCGCCCGCCCGCATCAATTATTCGGTCCTGGTCTGCCGCTGACACGGCGCTTTGTATCTCTACTATCGTAGGATATGTTATGAATTTGACACTGGCCTTCCTCCTACACAAGCGAGTGAACGCCGTCGTCAAGAGTCTCTCAACAAATGCACGTCAGGCGTCCCTCGCCTTTTTCGGACGTGGTAATCCCGACCGAGACCCCGAACCCGAGAATTTGAACAACCTGACTGAGATCATGCCTATACCGTCTCGTGAAAACCCCGACAATTAAACCAGTCAAAATGACCCAATTGTCAACGATGCTAAACAAACTAGCCCTATGTCTTCTCAAGTTTCACCTGTTCCTTTCCAAATTACCCTGCACCAGTTTTCAGTCAGTGATAGAGATCTCGATGTTGTGTCTTGTATGTGTCCATTCTCTGCCTCTTGTTCCAGTGCCTGAAGATGTTCCATCGGGTACATCTCCATCAGGATGGTAACACAATGTCAACCTGAAAACACACACGGAGAATTAACAATCCAGCAACAGAATTATTACTCCAAAAGTCCTCCTTCCATGCAAAAGGGAGAGGTCAACTGATTCCATCACTAACGCTCTAGGTGCCCGCGCCTCGGGAATGGTTCTGGACACCGTCAAGCCTACATTCAGAGCATAGTTCAAAACCCCATTTAAAAACAAAGCAGGATTTTTCTCCAGCGGACAGACAAAGGACAAACCTTTTCTGACATTTTCTCCACGAAACCATCTACACAAAATAAATATATGGATATTTAATGTGTACTTGTTCCCTCATAGGCATGATGTGATGATTTTGAATGCCAATTATTTAGAACAACGTGGGTAATTTTTAATCATGTGTTCAACTGCATAAACTGTGATGTGTGTTTTGTAAATGCAGTGTTTGATCTCTAAAGAAAGCTAGCCTCGAATTGTGACAAACTGTGTTGATGACCGTTAAATTTTAGCACCCTGCATAATTATACATGTATAAAGATCAGTAAGTTTATCGATCTTTAAAGTGCATGAAATATCACAGAACTTTTGGTCCACCCAGGAAAACCTGGACATGGGTGGGCTCCGCCCCATATCTGACGATCGGATTCAGCTGCCCGTGGGGAGGGCCAAGTTGGACTGTTTTAAACAACGCCAGTTGCAAAACTCTCTCTCTGAAACATGGCGTCTCTCTTGAACTCTCTCTCGGCTCTTGGCTCTCTGGAACATCTCTCTTTAACATCGCTGGCTGCGCAACTTCTCTGCCTTCGCTCTTACCTGAACTTTGTCTACACCGACTAAACCAACCATCTATTCGAAGGCTAGAAGGCACAACATCAAAGAACAACGAGGAACGCTTTACGATGACGAGCAGCCACATCTCGTGTTTCCACCCGAGCACCCGAGACGCAGAACCAACCGTGGTTCCCGAGCACAAAGACCAGAGCAACCATTTGAAGGAAACGAAACAACTTCCAACCTGCTTCTTGTCAACAAGCAAGTACATTCTAACTAAATCTATATTGCTGATTGAACTGGTAGAATCTGATCTGAATGCAGTAACAGAGCAATAAGGCATCTGTCGTGATCTTGGTCAAGTCAAGCGTTTAAATAGCTAAAGGCTAACTTTAATTTTAGGAATTACTTACCAAAATCCCTTATGCATGTCATTCTGTGTGTATGTATGTCTTGTGTCTTCTCAGTTAATCCATTTATGTTAGAATAGCAGTATTACGAATAAACCATTTTTCATTTCATAAAGAATTGTCTCTGGAATGTGATTTGAAGTTTTATCCTTATTTGCCATAAAGCTACCTAAGCTAGAATTTGATATGCTGAGGTTAGTGTTACCGAGACACGGAATACAGTATAATTAAGTTAAATATTAATATTACTTTTAACCAAGCAATATTAAATATTTAATAACTAATTAATATTAGCTGAAATAATAGCTCTATATTAAACTGGTATTTTACTACATTTCGTATCACAGAATGATTAGTATTATATACAGTGATAAAGGCTATGTCAATTAGCATTGCATTATACATATATTTTCCCAATAAAATATCCAAGATTGCTTGAAGAACACAGATAAACCATATATTTTGTGCAATCGTGTGTTTATTGTCTTCAAGTTTCATTAGTTAAAATTTCACTACTCATATTGTTTTATTCAGCGATAACTGAATACCTTTGTCCATTTTAGGGATTTATTAGAGTGTCGTCAGAGTATTACTTCTGCTATTTAGTTACCACTTGTAGTACACTTGAACCCATCTTTCATACACCAGTACACTCAAGTGAACTACAAGTGGTGACTAAATACATTTCTTAAATACAAAGATAGTGTGTTAAAAGCACATTTTAGCTCATAACTATAGTGTCCCAAATAGCTCAGTTGAGTACAATTAGTTGATCTTAAGAAGTACCAAGTGGCAACCTCCCGCTCCCTCTCGTGAAGCCAACACGGAAGTAACTTAAACTGCAATTCATCGACGGGCCGCTGGAGGCTGGCTGCAAAAGGGAGTCAATCCCATAGACTCCCCATGTTAAAATGCCAAACTTTACTGCAGAAAAAAATATTTTGATCTATATAGCCAATTTTGCCCTTCATGACAACTGTGAGGGGGTGATTTTTTTTTATAATTCATCCGTTTAAATTATATTAAACTGTAAAGTTCTGCATAATTAAGGGCGTGGCCACTTGAGTGACAGGTGGATTGCCGCTGCTGTCACCACTGTCGCGCTTGTTGGGCGTGGTTTCAGCAACCAGCTCCACCCACATCCCGCCTTTTTGCCCATTTTCGATTATCTGGGAGTGACACGCAGCTAAGATGGTGACGGCTGTCTCCGCCCACTTTGAGCTTCAAAAACCTCTTCAGAAACCTACGGGTGACATGTTTTGGCAATGCACCTACACTGGAAAATTTTGGCCAGACTTTTTAGTGTTTATCCAATCTTATTTTCTAAGTGACTTTTCTTTCTGTTTTAAGGATGCTTTCTTTGGATTGTTTAACTACTCAAAAGAAAATACAGGAAAATATTATGTAATTAATTTATGTTTTCTGTTAGCTAAATTTCATATTCATAAACAAAAGTTTACTGGCTCTAAACCTCTATTTTCTTTGTTCAAAGTTGATTTAGATAAGTATGTGGAAACTATCCCAAATTCTGAAAGCTATGAAAACTGTATCTCTGTACTCATCCCTTGTGTCTGCTTAAAATGTAATGTTATTACCTTATTGTTATTTATTTTTTTGTTAACCCTGGCAAGTCTGAGTGTATATTCTTGAATTTAATTTTTTTTATTATTATTATTTATTTTTTTATCTTTGTGTATAATTGTAACTGTTAATGTTTGTAATGTAAAAAAAAAAAAAAAACTACGGGTGACATCACGGACACTACGTCCATGTTTTTTACAGTCTATGCGAAGTACTAAAGAATAATTTTTTGTATATTAAATACAAAATTTGTCCACAAAAATAGAGCACTTTAAGTACATTATGGAAGTGCGCTTTTTCAGTAGTTCACCCATAAATTAAAATCTGTCATAATTCACTCACGCTCATGTGGTTCCAAACCTGTGTGAGTTTCTTTATGTTTCTGAACACAAAATAAGATATTTTGAAGAATGTTGGTAAGCAAACAGTTGATTATCTCCACTGACTTCTATAGATGGGGAAAAATGACTATGGAAGTCATTGGAAAAGTAGAAACTGTTTGGTTTACACATCCTTCAAAATATCTTCTTTTGTGTTCATCAAAAGAAATAAACTCACACAGGTTTGGAACAACATGAGGGTGAGTGAATTATGACATTTTACAAAATAAAGTTTGTTAGGTTTCAAATCGTAAAACAATAGAATCTATTGAAAATTAGGTTTTTGAATAGTATATCTATGGTTTTTTACATTTTTTATAAAGTGCTTTGTATTGCGACACAGAGACAAAATATTAGTTTACACTCAAAAATAAGAGATTTTTGATATAGTTGACAGAATGGCTTTTTCAGGCCAATGCTGCATTGCTACTGAAAATCTTACAATTGTGTTTATTTTTATGCATTGCTAATGATGTATTCTACATCTCAGATGATTTGTCGTCAAAATAATATTTTCTACCTGGCACAAATTGACAAAAATGGCTTATAATAGTTTTGAGAAAGAAAAACGAGGAAGAAGAATGTGTTAAAACTAAATTGTGTACCATTGTTTTCCAGCAAAAATGTGTTAATTAATTTTTGGTGTTGCATGGTAGCTGTAGACAAAAAGTGTAACAAAAGTCATATTTCATTCAAAATGTATTTTGTAGTGCAAATAAAAATGATCATTATTTTGTGGCAAGGTGAGTAAATACCTAGAAAAACAATAGTTGTTGGGTTTACAAATATACAAAAAGCTTACCTATAATTGACATATTACTCTCACAGGACAAAGTATGTTTTATAAGAAACCACCTTAAAATGCAGATATATGGATATACTTAGTATTTTAGTTTTGTTTTAATTTGGTGAGCAAACAAAAGACAAAGCATTAACAAGACTTTAAATGCAGTCCAGTGACCTGGTTAGAACAGTAAAATAAAAGCAGTGCACTGGCCGTTTAGAAAGAAAGCAATGACTTTTACCAGAGTTGCACAGAAAACTCGTTGAGCAAATTATGAGTGTTTGTCAGGGGTGTGATCTGCGTACGACTGGTGATTGGACTGTCTGTTGTGACTGACAGCTTCAAGTAGACAGGGGTTTGCTTGCACAATGTGTTTTGGCCTGAAACAATAAACACATGTAATGAAGGTTGAGCAACTGCGCAGTAGGCTGTGTTCTCATGAAACTCTGTCCAACGTTCAGCCTTTAGTTCCTCTGAGATGCCCCCTGCACCCTCTGCAGTGTTGAGTCATCATCTTCGGTCAGTCCAAGACCCTGTCATCACTATGATGTTTTGAAGACTGTAAAGATAACAGGCTGATCTCTGGATGATTGCACACAGTGGGGTAATTAAAGGTTTGTTCTTGTGATGTACTGAGGAGCTTGGCGTTATGTTGCAGCTTCTCGTGTGAACTTTAAAAAGCTGCCTGCTATCGGAGGCTCATATTGAACACTTTCAGATAATATCAGTATCAATATCAAAAATGGCAGTTTTGTCAGATGTGAGAAAAAAGTTGGTTTGGTTTTATTTGGCAGTGGTCAATATATCTTGTTATTTTTGGGGGATTTAGTCCATAGTGAGAATTAGGCAGTCTTTTGCTGTGGGTTTCTGGGCTGATTTAGGCCTGTTGTGTATAGCTGACTCTGAAGCTTTTCATATAATCATAATAATTCCTTACATTTCCTTATATTCTTTGGAGTGGTCTTTAATTCATGTCACAGAAATGAGCTCATTTAACAAAATCTGGTCTACAGTTGATTTACAGGTGCATTTGACCTTTATAAGGGAGGTTTTCAAACCCTATTAATGCATGCATCTTCTTTAATGTAAAATTAATAAATTTAATCCATAATTTCCATGAGAATAACACATTATATGGCTGTTTACCAATCAAATAAAATCAGTTTCAACAAAATGATCTATGCTAAGTGTTATTTAGATGTATTTATACAGACTGTCCAATTCAGCTCAGAAGTGAAACTGATTTGCAGTTACAATTGCATAAATAAGCATGATTTTAAATATTAAAAACAAAACAATACTTTAAATATGAAACTGAAACAGTTCAATAAATCTCTTCAAACAGTGGATTCTTTTAAAAAATTGAGCAAGTGAATAGGTCATTGAATTGTTAACTCAAATATATTTGTTAAAAAAACAGGTTCTTTCAATAACAAAACACTGAGGTTGCTCAGAGATGTATTGATTCGGCTTTGGTTCACTAAATAGTTGTGAAAGTTATTGGCAGTTGATAGTTGGCAACATAGTTGGCAATATAGAGCAAAAACAAACACATTTGTGTTAACATTAATACTAACTAATGTTCATTGAACTGTTTTCACATTTGCAATAGTGTTGATATTCAGGAAAATGTGATATTGCTTAACTATATCAATGTGATCTCATTCAGTTTTTACAGGCACTAAAATGTACAATACTACATTTTTGACATAAAAATAAATAATAATCTAAGATTACGAGATTAAAGTCGTAATATTTCGAGAATAAAGTCAAACACTTGAGAATAAATCAAATGTTACGAGAATAAACGTCAACACTTGAGAATAGAACGAAACACTACGAATAAAGTCGAAACACTTCGAGAATAAAGTCGAAACACTACGAGAATAAATATCACTTGAGAATAAAGTAAACACTTGAGAATAAAGTCGAAATGTTACGAGAATAAAGTCGTAATGTTACAAGAATAAAAGTCGTAATGTTACAAGAATAAAGTCGTAATGTTACAAGAATAAAGTCGTAATGTTACAAGAATAAAGTCGAAATGTTATGAGAATAAAGTCGAAACACTAATGAATAAACTTGAAACACTAAAGTAAAGTTACCTGTTCAAATTAACTTGAGAATAAAGTCGAAACACTTAGAATAAAGTGGGATGTTGCCATTGACACAAGTAAGAAATGTTATGAGAATGTAAACACTTCGTGAATAAAGTCTGAAACACTCAGATGGATAAAGTCGAAACACCGAGAATAAAGTCGAAACACTACGAATAAAGTCGAAACACTTCGAGAATAAACTCACCACAGACCTGAGAATAAAGTCGAAATGTTACGAGAATAAAGCTGCATGCACTCACGAGAATAAAGTCAAATGTTACGAGAATAAAGTCAAACACTTGAGAATAAATATTACAGGAATAAAGTCGTAATGTTACAAGAATAAAGTCTGGTTACAAGAATAAAGTCGAAATGTTATGAGAATAAAGTCGAACACTTTGTGAATAAAGTCGAACACTACAATAAAGTCGAACACTTAACAATAAAGTCGAACACTCTGAGAATAAAGTCGACAAGGTGCAGAATACAGTCGAAACTTCATAAAGGGCCGTCGAGAATAAAGTCGAAACACTAGAATAAAGTCGCATTCTTCAGAATAAAAGTCAATATTTTGAGAATAAACTCTGTCTGAGCCAATTAAACTCCTAATATTTTGAGAAAAATCACAGAATTGCTAGAAACAATGGATGTGGAGGATTTGGTTAATCCTACTTTAGATTAGATTTAGCAATAAGGAAATTCTTTGTCTTTTGGCTGCATCACGCAGTTATAATTAGTAAAGGACACTGGCGGTTATGTAGGAAACTTAATTTATTCAGAAGAAAAATCAGACAGACATTGAAATGTTCCTTTTGCAGTCTGAGATGGCGACCAGTGGTCGATGGTTACATCTGCGTGCTATTCAAGAGGATATGTTGTTTCTCAAGAGACTATGAGGATGGTGATCAAAGAAATCGACCCTGAAGGAGTTGAACCAGTCTCCTCTGAATATGCCATAATGCCACAACGTTGGGACCCCGGCTGAAGTACTGGCGACGCGTATTGTTTTCTTCTGAATAAATTAAGTTTTCTGCATAACCGCTGCAGTGTCCTTTTACATAACTCCGTGCTGATGCGCCAAAAGCTGAAATGTCCTTATTGTCTAAAGTGAGATTTCAAAAAACCTCCACATCCATTGTTTTTATAAGTCTGTGATTTTTCTCAAAAAGGATTGGAGTTTAATGTTGTTGGGGTATTCACTCTTCAGTTGAATAATTTTCCAACATTCGAGGTAAGTGATTTTATTCTCAATGTTCGACATCGTAGTGTTTCGACTTTATTATATTGTAGTGTTTCTCAGGTTCACATGGTTAAAAATAATGAATGGTTCCTGTCGATTAGTGTCCAGTGGGCTTTATTCTCAATATGTCGACTTTATTCTCATAACATTCGACTTTATTCGATAGTTTAATAAAACTTTAGTTCTGTTTTTTTTATGTGGCACTAAAAGCGCTTACAATACAGACGTATTTTCAGCATGTAAACGTACAAAACTAACATATTGAAGGCATCTAAATATGAATCCTCATGAATATTGAAATCGGATTCGTTTATTATTAGCTGTTTTAGTTGTCATATAAATTACCTACGCTTTGTAGTGATTTCTGCCAGCTTGTTTTCAATAAAGGCCTAACTGTCTCCTGCTTAATGTTAAACAAGACTTAACTTTAAACCTTAAAATAAATAACATTTGAAATTGTTTAACCACTTGTCATGGGCCACAAAAGCTGCCAACATGCTGTGACTGACAATAGAACTATAAAATAACACCAAAACCGCACATAATTACATGAAACTATTTTTGTCATGCGCTGTAATCCATACGACTGTGAACAGACCTAAATCCAAACCTTCATTCGATCTTCATCTCCCATCCCGAGCAAGTTATCCAGCGACCATAAGAAGCACTGACTGACTAATTCTTCTTCTTCTTTAAATTTATTGGCGGTTGACAAACAACAAAATAGTGTATTTCCGCCACCAACTGTGTGGATCAAAATGACTTACTACCTTCCTCCCTTTTTTTTTTATATTATTTTTTTATGTATATTCTCTCCCACAAATTTTTTATTTTAAGGTACTGAAAAATAAAACTATAGCATTCATTTCTCGAGTCATTTTGTAATATATCTCTAAGTTTAAATTGCATTTTTATTTTTTCTAAATTTTGCATTAGAATCCTTCTTTCAGTTTCGTATTTCTGACAGTACAAAATAACATGTTCCACTGATTCTTCTTGCCCACAAAATTCACACCTTCGATCCCAACTCATGTTTACCCATTTTATAAAGTGTACTATTTAATCTTGTGTGTCCAAATCTCATCCTTGATATTACTATTTCATCTCTTCTGTTTTCCTGCACTTCTCATCTCTCCCACTTTCCTTTGAATTCTGTAAAACCATCGACCTTTTTCTCCTTATCCCATTGTTTTTGCCACCTTTCCTTCAGCCTTTTCTTAATAATACTTTTTGTTTTCACTCTTACTTAGATTTAATTCAAATGTTGGATGACATGTGAGTTGAGTTTGAATGATGCAAGGCAAGTACACACGTTCTTCACGAGTTCACTGAGCGAGAGGATTAGGAAAATAATCTGGATAATATTTTTTTCAGCGATTAACAACATAAATTCTGCTCTGCACCTCACACAAACCTACTGTATTCCGCCGGAGAGGACTGCGACTGCAACGCATCGTCATTTGGATTACTTTTGGTACTGCTTTTGACATTTTTATTAAATAAATAAATGATTGTAATTGCATTTATCTGTCTATCATGTTTTTCTTATACTGTACAGAAATAGCTATGTTTAGGTTTAGATGTAGGAGTGGGATTAACGACTATGAAAACATTTTAAATGCTATATTGTTACTAAAATTGACATTTTCCTGCATATTTCAGTCAATTGCGTTTTATATTCGCTATAGACCCCTTCACGGTATACGTCACAGGAAAATTCGAAGTTTGTCATTCCATCCCATTGTGTTAACCAGAGAATTTCTCGTCAAGACAAAACTTAGGGCTGTGACGGTGGCAGATTTTACCACCTGTGGTAATGGACCAACTACTACAGGTGGGCGGTGTTGTGATATATATATATAATTCTGAAACGCAAAATAAATAAATGAGGCTCAATCATCTATTAACAAACATACGTGTTTATTTTAGCACTTCGTCAGTCAACACTCAGCCTGCAAAACACTAAAATAAATATCAAATAAATAATACAGTTAAATAGGAAAGTAGCCTTAAATGAGAAAGTTAAATACACCCGTGTGTGACGTCACGCACTACCGCCGGTGGCAACCGACCACCGCCGGTGACACGGTTGTCACGGCCACCATTACAGCCCTAGACAAAATGCCTACTTGTTGCATGTGGACTGTGAAAATCGCACCAGTTCTGGAGTCAAGTTTTCAGGATTCCTGCAGGATCTCATCCGTTTCAAAAATAGACGACATCTGTGACTGCAAGCTATTAAACGGGCAGACTGGGACAATACTACGATCAAAGAGGCTCGCGTTGGTAGCGCTCACTTCATATCAGGAAACGTTAAAGTCATCCTTTATCATCCCTTTCTGTTTGCTTAAACTCGAAAGCCTGGATTGCATGAACAGTTTTCTGTACGTTAAGCTATGCAAGTTAATAGTTTTGTAAATGTCATGGACCTGTGTCATGCTACAGACGTAGCCAGCTGCTAGTAGTTAGCCGCAGGCTAGCGCCAACATTGTGCCAACAACGGTAGAGTTAAGCCATGATAAGTAAACAAATGTTTTCTGTAAACTGTAGACTGATTTAATAGTTAGGTGAAGTTTGATATCTGGCATAAACTGTGACCTATGGCATGCTACAGACTTAGCAGATAGCAGACTAGCTTTACATTAGCGTTTTCACTATGACAACAGTAGATCGTGTTGTAATCAATGCGTCACTTGACTCCAGAAGTCCTGAATTTGTGCCCTCCTTGTTTGTGTACACAAAACAAAGCCAGACACCTAAGACAAAAATGGAAAGGTACAATAATAATAAAATAATAAAATAATAATAAAAAAGTATCTTATCTATCTATAAGGCTTGTCTGTTTCTCCTTGATACAATATGCCGGTCTATTAGCCGCGTCATTTTTCTGACCCCAAGCTGCGCGCGCACCCAACCTAGGCTTCCGATGTTTACAAACATTGAAGGGGTCTATACAATGGGTAGGTTTAGATTTGGGGGTAGGTTAAGGGGCCTAAAAATCAAAATCGCTTATTGATACAATGATAAAAGTGCATGGATACGAATATATTAATGATATAAAAGATACGTTAATATTTTTACATACATAAAAATACGTATCGATTTGTATGTTTTAAATGTTGAAATATGTCTAAATCGTACGTTTTAGCATCAATAAAAACTTAAACAAATGTACGTTTTGTGCTTGTAAATGTTACGTATTAATACCTACGTATAAACATGAGACCAGGCTGACTATATCATATGATACAACTATAAAAGACAAATGCATTTATTAGTTCCATGTCTTGATTTTTGAAACATTATAATAGATTACATTATGCAGTAAAAGCATGCACTCTAAATGCACACCAGCACTGTATTTGTTATTCACACAGTTGTATTTTCCAAAGCGGTTTAAGTCAAGCGGTTTACAAAATCAATGCTTATTACCCCTGGTGTGCATGTCTTCATTTGCATGCTGAAGTATCCCTCAGTGCACTACAATTCAATGACATCAGCGATATACCACTCCCCCCACCTTCATCAACAAAGCCGATAAGAATGACTGCGTGTGATTGATGAGTCCCTGCAGTGCATGTCCGCACCTATCCGCACGGAGCTCACACAAAGATGGGGTCAGCTTGTTCTTCTTGGAAGCAGATGTGATGTTCTGTCCTGAGAAGGAGACAGTACGAGCTCGGGCGGCGCTCCAGGAACATCTCACAGTTTTCTTGTCCCTTGTTGCTGCAACCCATCCTTGGCTGCATTCTGAAAGTTTCAAGTTTGCTTTCACCTTTACACTTTTACAAAAGTTGCATCTGAAGCAGTGTATATATCACAAAATTGTGCACTGTACACTTGACAGATGCCAGGTCGGTTTGTTCAGCTTTGAACAAAACATATTTTAGACCTGTGCGTTCTGTTCTGATCAACTGCTTTTAAAAGCAAAAACACATCCTGGTACTTCAAGCTTGAATGCTCAGCTGCTAGAGATATTTATTATTACAAAACACAACCTAAATCTTATAACTATATATAATTTACATATTTGTGGACGTATCAAAGGTACTTCAACACATACTGTAAAAAAATAAGTTATTGGAGTACATTGTACCTCTACATTGTAATATTTTGTACCTCATAATTTCAGGTTAATTTCGATGTGTTACTGGCCATTTTAATTGTGATCTTTATTGAAAATTGTGTGAAATTAGTTTCGACATTTTTTAAATAAATGCATTTGGTAATTTTCTCCTTTTATTTTAGAAAGGTAATGAAGATGTGTTGGTAATACGTCAAGCTTGAACGTCTCGGATTTATCAGGTATGAATTTTTTATAATGAATTGCTTATCACAACTGTAGCTTCTGCAAAGTACTTAAACACATTGTTTGGGATTTACTTTGAAACAGTTTTCACTGAAATCGCAAGTACATTTCACAAATAATTACAAAGAAATGAAAAGTAAGACATTGAATTAAATATGAAATTTTGTATCAGAAAAAATTCAAATAGCAATTTTCATTTAAATGTACTCCAATGTTTTTGGGGTTTATTTACATTACAGTGTTTTGCCTAAATTGCAGCTAGATTACTAGATGATTCTGGACATTTAAATTAATGAAGTGCATTCTGGGATGACTTTTAAATAATTTTGAAGGCTTTCCCTTTACGATCCACTCCAAATGACAAACAAATAATAATAATTATTATTATTGTAGTTATTGTCTACATATCTAATTTCAAGCATTTACAGTTAGCTTTCAGATTTTGAGATATTAAGAAACATTTCAGTCATTTGGTACCAAGCTTGGTATTGTTGGTGTACCTCTTAAAGATATCGATGAACATCCAATATTCAAGACACAAAACCAGACATGGAATCATTGTTAGGCCAAAAGCAAAGCTTAAGACAGCCTCGAGATACTTCACAGAAGTCATTCTTTTGTATGGGTTTTATGCCTCCCTACTCTGAGTTTGGCAGCTGCTGCAAAACCTGACATTGAAAAGAAGTCTCAAGATCTCAGTAGCAGCTCTCAAGGGACTTTGCTCAACAAGTTGTGACAGCTAGAAGTGCAGAGAATGTAGCAGAGTCTGAAAGGAAGGCTGATCTCGGTGAAGAGGCTACTGAGACGGGCAAAGAAACGGTTATGAAAGCTGAGTGTAAGGCAAAAAGGATCCTGTCGGCCCGCATCCCTCATGCCGGGAAGATAAGGTTCAAAGCCTTGCTATCAGCCTGCTGAGAGGAAAAACAGCCTGCAAACTCTCCCCACGCTCTCCAGAGGAGACACCGTCAGACCCTCTGCTTCTGTAGACAGAGAAGACAGACAGACGTCCATAAGGATGCCGAGAGAACGTCCTGGCTATCAGACTTGTGCACCATTCAGAATAAAATTGAAAATGGCTTTTAAACTCTGATTCCTATTCTAAATTGCAAAGCTGCATTTCACATGTGATTTTATGAAGTATAACTAGAATTGAAAGGAAGAAAATACTGTAAAATTGTAACTAGAAAATATACATTTGTCAACCTTTACAGTTTGCATGACAAATGTGGTTTGAATATAATAACTTGAAATGTGACAGTTTATAGGCCTCTCAGACAGATCAATGTGTAAACATGCCTCTAAAATATTGTATTACCGCTTGTGTACCCAAGTGGAAAAAAACGCTTAATTTCCCACACATGTATTGAATTTCTTATCCTGTCGTTATGATTTAAATTCCAGTTCAACTACTATCAGATTCACACTCATGAATTGAAAGTTATCTCATTTGTTTTCTCTTTTTGTTTGTTGATTGATGTAAATCATGAGATAAAATCAGTCATATCAACTGCAAAATTTGACATTCGTGCAAAAACAGTAACATTACATTTATGCTTGAGTGAAAAAACAAAGACTTAAAGGGATAGTTCACCTTCATTTGGTCCCCACTGACTTGTGGTGTTTTTCTTCCATTTTCCCATATTGTGGAAGTCAGAGGTGACCAGAGACAGTGAACTGTCCTTTTAATTATGCATCATACACCTTATTTAAAGCTTTCTGTTTGGCATCACTGATATACAGTACCTTGGGTTGAACAATGTAGCAGAATTTAATTTACCAGGTGACACATTTCTACCATCAGATGGTATGTCCCCTAAGTTCAATGATGTATTAGAAGAAACTGTGGGACGTGCTGGTGTTTGTTGGCACTTATGTGTAGAATCAGTATTCAGTACACATCAAGAAGTCACTATGTGAACCGTGACCCATTGGGTGGGTTTGCAGGAAAAGACATTTCCCTCCTGGGGCTACACTAATGAATTGTTTAAGCAATGTGAACAAAGAAAATGAAAACAAAATTAAGCTCTATTTAGAGGAAAGATGCTGACATTAGAAAGGATCAAACAAACATTGGAAAGCATGCGGGCACTTTGGAAATCAGCTTGACACATCTAACCATTGCAGGAGACACTGAAGCCTTATCGTAAAGCTATCTGCTTAGTTGATTTTCCTAAGAGTTCTTCAGAAAGTTGAATATTTTCTGAAGGTAAAATTTGTTCAATTACAGCTCAAAAAAAATCTGGATTACGTATTCTGTTACTCGCTATTAGTGTTTATCAACTAATCAAGCTGGCCCACACAGAATCTACGCCCACAGAACACACTGAGTTCATGGCATTTGCCCTTTGCGTGGTCGCTGATTAAAATTTTTTGCTGAATTGAGCGTTCAAATCTAGCAAAATGTAGCAGTCTCAGCACATTTCACCAAGTTTAAATTAATTCGTCAGATTTTCCCATCACGTAGCCTAAGTAAAAAACATTAGCAAACTGTTTGTTTGCCTCTCTTTTCCTTCAAACCACAGCTGTAATTGATTCTATTTCAACTTCCCTAAATAGGATGATAAGAGTTTGTGAAGTTGTAATGTTAAATAATATAAATAACTGGACCTGGGTTGCATTGCCCAAAATAATTTTTAGCCATTGTTTGCAAGATCCATTGTTACAACACAGTTCAACGATTTGGAGTTTCCTGAAATCATAGTTCCAACATTCACAAACAGCATCACAGAAAGATATGGTTGGAACTATGGATATTTTATCATTAATTACTCACCCATATGTCATTCCAAAACACATAAGACCTTCGTTCATCTTTGGAACACAAATTAAGATATTTTTGATGAAATTTTGACCCTGCATAGACAGCAAAACAACTTAAATGTCCCCAGGCCCAGAAATATATTTAATAGTCCATGTGACATCAGGCGTTCGACTGTAATTTTTCAAAGCTACGAGAATACTTTTGTGTGCAAAGAAAACAAAAATAACGACTTTTTCCAACAATTCTTCTCCTCCTCATCCCGTCTGCAGCGGCTTGACACGATTGTGGGGAGAGTATCATTTACATTTATTTATTTAGCAGACGCTTTTATCCAAAGCGACTTACAATTGAGGAATACAATAAGCGATACATTATAAAGAGGCAAACCGACACAGGAAGTGCTTGTATCAAGACGCATACATGGGCTTCCTCTGCATGTAAACAACACATGCGCTTGCTGCTGCTTACAATGGACAAGTATACGCTGTCCCTTTTTTACGAGCAGTGGACAGCACGCACATGTGTTGTTTACATGCAGAGGAAGACCGCGCATGCATCGTGATACTTATAAATATCATCATCATCATCATCATCATCATTTTTATCTCGAAGATGAATGAAGATCTTACAGATTTGGAATGACATGAGGGTGAGTAATTAATGACAGATTTAAAATGTTTGGGTTATTGTATTAAATGAGAAAAAGTATATATTACAAAAAGTAACTTTAGGAAGACATATTTATTTGATTCACCATTACATTTATTACACATAAATGGGCTAACTCAAATTATGGAACATAAAAGAAGATAATTTGAGAAACATCTCAGCATTTTTTGTTCATACAATGGTAACCAAATCAGCTTGGTTACCAACATTCTTTATTATTTTATTTTATGTTCCATAAAACAAAGTAAGTGATACAGGTTTAAACTGACATGAGGGTGAGTAAATGATGACAGAATTTCTATTTTTGGGTGAACAATCACTTTTTTATCTATCACTAACCCAGTGGTTAAGCCTCTGGAATGGTAAGTTTGCTAATTGGGAGCCTATGAACTGACCATCATGTGAATGTGAAAAAAAAACTATTTTAGATTGCTCCTGGGGGCAATTGGTGGGCAACTGATCCCGCTGCTGTACTAAATGTTTCATTAAAACAAAAAGTTAGGCTAATAAATAATATCATACTGGTCTTATTGTCAAAGATACAGTTTCCTTGTTTAACTCCTAGAGTGAAATAGATCTAAATGTTTTGGTTTTTGTGTTTTTATATTTTAGTGTCATTCATAAGAGAACTCCTCTGTTAGTTGAAACAGCGGCAGAGACAAAACAACTTGCGTTACTGTCAGGAAGCTTATAAATCATCTAATGCATATAAGCCCCAAAGCCCACCGGTCTCTCACGTCATAGCCACTCAATTACAATAACAATCATAACACGTGCATCATAAAGACTCCAGCATTACTCATGGCATGCAGTCATCCAAGTTAAATCTTATTAAATCTTCATTAGTTTGTTAACTCATTCTACTTCTGTTATTATCAAAGAACCAGTGCCATAAGACTGCTTATTCCTGAAAGGCCCCTAAGTTCGCTTGCTGTAATAAGTGCTCAGAAAGAGTAAAACACTCAACCCCAGGGTGTTTGAGCTGCTGTCTATGCTCTGTCGAGTATGAACTGTAAACTAGAGCTCAGTTCACTCTTTATTTAGAGTGATAGGCAGCGTGCCATGGTAATACAATCCAGAACATTTTGCCACAACACGAGTTAAGACCATCAACACTGTTAACAACCGTAGCGAAGCTGCACGGATATAATTTTGCATTGGGAAAACTCATATCTAAAGGTATGTGGTTTGACAACAAATGTGCAAAAACACAATTCGATTGTACTGTTAGTTCAGTGTGCATTAGCACTTTAAACTAATTATGGAGTAAATGTTATTAAGAACAGGCCCAACATTTCATAAAATGTATGGACAATGAACCATGCAATACTTGATCGCAAGCATTACAACGCATAGCACAAAAATATTGGTCAAATACATTTTAATTAAAGACAACAACATATTATTAATAAGTTTAAGCACCGAGTGGAATATGTTAATTTATAAATCAACATTTTTATTTCATCAGCCATATTGGATTCACTTTTTTAATTGAACTCATCAAATTTTGTATACTTTGAAGGACACACGTGATGCTGTTTTTAGATCATCCTTCAGCATCATATTTAGGCTCTTAATAAAGCCACTTTTAATAAAAATAATTACACTTTAACTGTCACAGTTCTCTTTGCATGGAGAATGCAGGAGACATGGAATAATCCTTACTAGTCTTTAATAGTTGAAAACGCAGGAGAATATCCAAAATAGGCAATCACAAATACATAGCAACAACGAATGAACACATAGACCTGACAAATAAGAAATCAACAGACAGGAACTTAAGTACACAGGATAATTAGGAACACAGGTGCAAGGGATTAATCAATGTAACTAAACAAGCACAGGAAGGTGACCAAATAAGGAAACACAGGAAGATCTAAGGGCAAAACAAGACCAAAACCATGACATCAACTTACTTTGAAACAGAGTATTTATTATGAGACACATGAGCAGGGAGATCAGTGAGGCATGGCAGGATTGACCATCTGGGAGCCATGGCTGAGCTAGGAGCTCGGGGAGCCAAGGCAGAGCAGAGAACCATGGCAGGATAGACTGTCCGGGGAGCCATGGTGGAACTAGAAACTCAGGAGGCCATGGCGAATCAGCCTCCGAGGCCACGGCCCCAGCTCCTGCCCCGGACTCTACGGCTGGAACCCTATAACCCCCCAAAAAATAATTGGGGGAAGGCCCTCCGTGGGCTAGACATGGGGATTGCGATCCTCTCTTTAACTCAGAAGCAGGAGCCCTCCGTGGGCTAGATTTGGCGACTGCAGCCCTCTCTGGGCTGGATTTGGGGACTGCAGCTCTTACTTGATGCTGGTCTGGGGCTAGAGCCATCTCTTGACTCTGATCAGTGGCTAGAGCCATATTTTGAATCGGGCCAGGGCCTAGAGCCATCTCTCGACTCTGGTCAGGGGTTAGAGCTGATACTGGAGCGAACTCTGGGGCATGAGCCGACACTGGAGCGAACTCTGGGGCTGGAACCCACAGTCTCTTCCTCCACAATCTCCTCGTTTGGGCTGAGGAGAGGGAAATTACCGTTAGGGCTTGACAGGGGAGAGGCCGGTAGTCTTGAGCAAGTTGTGGCCAGAACTTAACTTTGGAGCAGCCGGCGAGCTTGAGTAAACCGCGGCCGGCAGGCTTAACTGCTGAGAGGCCGGAAAGACTCACAGAACTCGTGGTAATCATGCAGAATTCCCCCGCAAAACTGGCGAAGTCCATTGCCATGGAGGGGAAAAAACTGAGAAACAAACACTTTCAAAAACGAGGAGAAGAGGCGCCGCTTACTGTCTTTGTTCAGGTCTTCTGTCACAGTTGTCTTTGTAAGGAGAAAGCCGGAGACATGGAATAATCCTTAATAGTCTTTAATAGATGAAAACGCACAAGACTATCCAAACTGGGCAATCAGAAATTTATAGAAACAACGAATGAACATGTAGCCTCTGACAAACAAGAAATGAACAGAAAGGAACTTAAGTAAACAGGATAATTAGGAACACAGGTGCAGGGGATTAATCAATTAATCTAAACAAGGACAGGAAGGTGACCAAATAAGGAAACACAGGAAGAACTAAGAGCAAAACAAGACTAGAAACGTGACATCAACTTACTTTGAAACAGAGTATTTATTATGAGAAACCTGATGAAAGTGCTCTTGTTATTGGTGATTCTATTGTATGGAACATGAAAATAGAGATACAAGCCACCCTAGTCCATTGTTTACAGAGAGCCAGAGCACCTGAAATCTTTGCAAATTTAAAAGTGCTGGCTAATGCTAAACGTAAATTCAGTAAGATTGTTATTCACGTCAACGCTAATGATGTTCGACTACTACAGTCGGAGAGCACTAAAAATAATGTTAAAGAGGTGTGTGAACTTCTGGCCCACTCCCTGCTTACCGGGGCGATAAGATTCATAGCAGACTGTTGTCACTCAATGGCTAGATGTCCAAGTGGTGCCCGCAGAATAACATAGGTTTTATAGACAATTGGACAAGTTTTTGGGGCAGACCTGACCTGTTGAAAAGAGATGGTCTTCTGATATTCAATAAGCCAAGCTTTATCATTTGTTTCTCTGTGTTATATAAATGTTTCAATTGTTGAACATCAATTAAAGGATTAGTTAACTTTAAAATAAAAATTTCCTTATAATTTACTCACCCCCATGTCATCCAAGATGTTTATGTATTTCTTTCTTCAGTCGAAAAGAAAGTAAGATATTTGATGAAAACATTCCAGGATTTGTATCCATATAGTTAGCTTCAATGGACTCCAAATGGTTGAAGGTCAAAATTACCATTTCAGTGCAGCTTCAAATACAGTCTGAATACAGCCTAACCAGCAAGCCTCTTTAACAGAACAGCTTGCAACATTAAGACAAAATAATACTTATTGGTAAGTCCAATGCAGGAAGGAGACTGTCAAATTTGGGGCGAGTAATACATATTAATGTCAAAGAGATGCACCACGTGACCGTCACATGTAAATCTGTGATAGAAATCACAGCTACATACTTTCTTAGATTGACTTCCCCCAACCAACCAGCTAGCAAGACACAGACCAGACAGAAACTCCTTAGTTCACAGAACATGTCCTTATGTCCTACAAAGAATTTCATAGAGACTGTCGACCCAAAATCATTCTAAAATTACTTATGACTTCCTATGCATAACCCCATATTATGTATCTAACCCACACATTAGACTATCATGTTTAAGCACATATTATGATAGATATTATAGTTTTTAATAACTATTGAATGACTAAGGGTTATTTGTGTTTGGTATATATGTTTGACAATTCATGCTTTATACGTTTCTTCCAATCAATTCTTTGTCAAATGTATCATAGTCTTGTTATAGAAATCATGTTCAAAATTATATTCTACAAGAGCGTGAAAAATTCGGACATGTGACATTAATTTATTGATTGGGAGGAGAAATGAGATAAGATAATTTTTCATTGGTCAAAAAATCAGATGCGATGTGTCTAAAAGCCAAGTTTAAAACCCCAGGACACGTTTCAAAACGCTCTCTGCTCGGTCTCTCTGCTCTTCTAACCTTTAGCCATGCTTTTTGTCATCACTTTCTGTGCTCTTTGAGCGCCATTCCAGCGTGCTTCGGACTGCACGCCAGCAGCTACCACGATGAGCAGAAAAACCACCTAGTCTCGTTACATCCTTTTATCCTTTTACTTTAATTTATTTTATCTCTGTTGAATTTTGGGTGCTAAGCTAAGTTTGCCAACACCGTGTCTCTGAGACCGACCTCGACCGCCTGTCTAAACTTCAACTAGCCCACAACGCCGCAACTTCAGCCAAGAGCCAACGCCCAAGACATCACTTCAACAACTACTGAACTCCAAGCCAATCAGCGACTTCAGGGAAACCCTTTTCTGCAAAGACTAGGACGAAAGGGGAATCCATTTATCAATGCAAGCAAGTAACCTCCAGATTCTAACTGAGCTGGTGCATTTAATATAAATTTAAACTCAATACGAGGGTTAAATAAGTGATTGATGGTTGTTCAGGTCTATGCAATTGCACATATTGTTGTAAACGTGGGATATCACAGTTTAATTCTCTTAAACACATCCTTTCCTCACTTTCTCTCTTTCTGCAACGTGTGAATACGTGTGTTCATATGGTAGATTAGTTTGTCTTAAATAAATATAATACATTTATATAGATAAAGTCTTATTTATATTGAAAAGAGAAGTATCTTGTGTTTTGTGCTTACACGTTAATGTCTTAAACTGCCGATCTTGTTACTGTGCTATTAAATAGTGTTTTCAATATATTCTGGATGTTAATATCCAGTGCAGAGTTGATGTTATACGGCTCGTTCAGATAATCGCTGGCTGAATCATTTATCAGCCTGAGTCTGTTCAAATTCCCTATAAAATCATAAATGATTCCCTTTGAGCTAAATTTACCTGTTTCCCTTTAAATTATATATTATATATTACCATTACATGTGTAAACTCCATATAGCTAAAGCTGTAAATTCAAATCCTTGTTACAAGTATCGTAGAACCATCACTTCTAACACACAAGACTGCTTTGTAAGTAATCTTCCTGTTTTATCTCAATTCCTCAGCATATCCAACAGCGCAAAAACTTGATGTAACAGAAACTATGGACTCTGCTTTTCTAGCACTTTAGAGGCGGTTGCTCCTTTACGCTTAAGGAAGATTAAGGAAAGGAGTCCAACACTGTGGTATAATGAACACACTCGCGCCCTAAAGAGAGCAGCCTGGAAAATGGAGCGCAGTTGTAGGAAAACAAAACTAGAGGTATTTCGTATTGCTTGGCGGGAAAGTACTCTATCCTACTGAAAAGCATTAACAACAGATTAGTTTTCAACTCTTTTAGAAGAAAACAAACATAACCCCAGGTATTTATTCAATACAGTGGCAAAATTAACAAAAAATATAGCATCAACAGGTGTTGACATTTCCCAACAGCACAGCAGTAGTGACTTTATGAACTATTTTACTTCAAAATCGATACTATTAGAGATCAAATTGTAACCATGCAGCTGTCAGCTACAGTATTACATTAAATAGTGCACTGTAGATCCCCATAGGAACCTTTCCACTCATTCTCTACTATAGGAGAGGAATAATTGTATAAACTTGTTAAATTAGCTAAACAAACAGTATGTATGTTCAGATATGTATCAGGGACACCGGCAAGGGCTATACGTATCGCTTTTTATTTATCCTCTTTCCTACTACTTGTTTCACTTCTGTTTTAGTTTTTTATAACCAATTCTTACTATGTAAAAAAGAAGTATACTTAGGCCTTTAGTGTTATGCTCGAATAATTATTATACTCATACCTTTTCTTGATTTAATGAAATCAATTTGTTTTTAGCTTTATTTTTTGTTTTCATTTAAATGTTTAGTTTTGAAATGTTGTATGCATTTGCATTTTTATTTAATTTCTTTGTGTATAAATAATATTTCTCGTTTTAACTTTTAATTTGCCAGATCTTGGGCTGCAGTGGTCACTAAATTGTATCATTTGCATGCTATTTTAAGCCTTGTTTGTTTAAAAAATGTAAGCGATTAAAAGCATTTGGGCCGAGAAGCGACACTTTCAGTACATGCGGCGTTGTGTTCTGTTCCGTGTGGAACAGCGGAGCACAGACAGCTGCGCTCTGGACACGCCGCTGAGCTGCCTGAACGGGCAAATACATGAAGTATATCAAACTACTCTCTTGGCAAGTAACTTTAGCAATAATTCATCTATATTGAATTTATATACTGGAGTACAGATGCACAGATCAACAGGATATTTGCTTGTTTTATTTTAGAGCATCTTCTGTTCCGCGTGCTTGAACACAAACTGCACCTGCTCTCATTAGAGTGACAAATTACCTGCTCTTATCATCCGATCATGGTTGTATCTCTCTATTAGTACTAGTGGATCTTAGCGCTGCGTTCGACACTATTCAAAAATTAGTTTTTTTGAGTAGATTAGAAAACTTTGTTGGCATTTGTGGAAGTACATTAGCATGGTTCAAATCATACTTATCTGGCCACCATCAATTCATTTCAGTGAATGAAGAAGTATCATATCGATCACAAGTTTGCATGAAGTACCTCAAGGCTCAGTACTAGGCCATTACTTTTCACACTTTACATTTTACCCTTGGGAAATATCATCAGGAAACAAGGGGTTAGCTTTCACTGTTATGCTGATGATACTCAGCTCTTTATTTCTTTGCGGCCCGGTGAAACACACCAAATTGAGAAACTTATGGAATGCATAGTTGATATAAAACAGTGGATGATGAGTCAATTTCTCAATTTTTATCTTTATTTGAAATTTTACCACTTTTTACATTCCAAAGTTGACCTTTTGATACATAAACAAAACTTCACTAAACATTATTTTTTGGTGCACTTCCCATTGTATAATCACAATATGCTTTGTGCTTTGATAACAAATAAAAAAAAAGCATTTATTGTTCGAATTTAATGATAAAATGAACAGAATTTGATCTTTGTTTCACATCTAGAAACAAAGATCAAATTCTGTTCATTTTAACATGAAATTCGAACAATAAATGTTATTTTGATGCATTTTAATGTGTTGTGAGAGATCATTGTTGTACCTCAGTTCAAGCGGTATGTGAACCAATCGAATTCTATTGAAATCAATTGTGGGCCCTATCTCCTACAGAGGTGCTGCTGACATAAAGAGCGCTATCTGTAATGTGTTTTTAAGCAGTGTGTTGAAATGTGATGCTGCCTATGTAGGATGCAGACAGCAAGACAGCTACTCTAAGGGCAGACATATGGTGTCTCGTATGATTTATGGTAAAGGCCTACATGGACTAAAATGCCCTTAGCTCTGAACTGAGTAACAACTGACCTGATATGCGCATACATACCATCTGAAAAATTATCTTCATGTTTCTTTATTAGTTATTCCCAGCATTTTATAAAGGTCAAGTTCTTTGATGCCGTTCCTTCAATTACTCTGGAAAGGGTTTGTCTTCTAAATTATTTTCACCTGTTCTCCAGATGTCTTCGTATGCATCCACCCCCACCACAGACACAAACTGAATCCTCAAACACTCATGATACACAATAGACATGATGAAATTAGATGTTTTTTACCATCAAATTAGATGTTTTCTACCAGACAAAAGAACAAAAAGCATTCGCCTCTCCACCATAATGACTTTAACCAGGGCATTGTAGGCAAGTAAGGAGACAGCCATAATGACATGCTGTATGAGGTAAGATTTGATTTGGTCTGATGGCAGACTCACAGCTGATGTTACCTAGCTGGGACAGAACAGCATAGCGGTCACATTGCAAAGGTTTTCACAATCAATATTCGTCATTGTCAAACTAATGAATGGTTTGGACAGAACAGGGAGACCAGATGCTTGATTGCTACCCTGATTGAATTTGACACCTCTGATGCATAGTAATTGTAGAGGTTTAATTCCATATGACTTCAGATCTATACAGTATGCAACTCTCTAAGTAAAACATGCCTTTCTGTGTTTATATAATATAGACATGCATGTCATTGCTGTAAATTATAGAGAAAGCAGTACTGTAACGTACCCTGCATTTGATATTATTTTGATATGTATTTATATAACCTAATGTTTATTAATGGCTTGTTAGAAATATAATGAATAATTATAATACAATAAAAAAAAAAAAATGCACAGTTGAAAACAACCCAGTTTGGGTCATCTTGACCACCCTGGGTTAAAAAAGGGATGAACCCTATATTGTTTTGACCCAACATGCTGGGCTGTTTTTTTTGTTAACTCAGCTATTGTTTAAAAACTACGATACTGCTGGGTTTAAATGACCCCAAAATTAAAATCACTTTTACACACGCATAATAACTATAGTAACAACACAAGCTACAGTAACAAAGAAATGGTGAACATTTATTGATAAACCAGAACACTCAGAAATAGACAAAATAAGCTAGTAAAAAAACAACGTGTGTATGAGTGAGGAACAGTGTCGAAAAGAATTGCAAACAGTTACACAGCTTAAACAGTTCAGAGTTCAATAAACATTGTTGAATAAATACAAAAAGGGGAATATTAGTTCTATTAGAAACTTCCACAAGAATATTGTACTGACAAAAAATGATACAAAATAAATACATAATAATAATAATAATAAATAAAAAGTTTGCCTTCAGTTTTGTAATTACTAGGAAAAAGATAATTATAGATAATAAAGAGAAACAAAAGCACAAAATAAGTGTCAGCTGGTCAGAGGTGGAATGGTCCACAGGAACACATTCAGTCTTCTGAACATATTAACATTAACATGTTACTCATTTATTTTTCCTGTAAATATAAGGGACTCATTATTGTAATCTCATTACATTTAATGTTCTTACAAATAATAAAACTCAGGGTTAATTTGAAGTCTGACAACAAATACAGTATATATTAAAATATATATTTCAATAAATATAATTGAGCTCCTTTCTGAGGCGGTACATCATGCACCCGCAACATTAAGTCAGAGCCCTTGCTCTGGCAGCTATCTTAGAAGAACAAAACACCATGCAAAGAAACTGGGCAACTTAAATACACAGATAATTGAGACACATGTGAACAGAATAACACTAATTACAAGTAAAGTAAGCTGAACAAGAGAGCACCAAGAGGAGCTCTAGAGGCTAAAACATTGACAGGACCCCCTCTCTGGACCGGCTCCTGACTTTTCTTCCAGAACGATTGGGTTTATGAGCGTGGAATCCTTTATCAATTTTGGGTCTAAGATGTCCCTTGCAGGTAGTCAGGAGTGCTCCTCTGGGCCATAGACTTCCCAGTCCACAAAATACTGAAGTGATCCTCACACTCGACGGCAATTCAGTGGACCATGTAGGCTGGCTGGTCTCCAACAAGGCAAGGAGGAGGGGGAGGTCTCTAAAAGAGGTTTTAGAAGTGAGACATGTAAGGTTATATTAATCTTTAAAGATCTAGGTAAATATAAATGGTAAGTTACAAGGTTAACTTTCCTTGCCACTCTAAAAGGCCCGGTGAAGCTCTGCGAGACTTTACGGGACTCAACTTGCAAGGGCAAGTTTTTAGTGGAGAGCCAAACTCTCTAGCTAGGATGCAGTGTGGGAGCAGGTCTATGATTAGCCTATGGCTAATATTACTTAGAGACACGAGAAGCTGTCATGTGAAACTGACATGACTGTAGCAGAGAAACATAGAGTGTTGTGTACATACTCCGCCCACATAATGAAGGATGACCAGGAGGATGGATTATTGGCAGTCATACACCTCAGAGTAGTCTCCAGATCCTGATTTAATATCTCTGTTTGACAATTGGACTCAGGATGGAATCCAGAGGATAGGCGAGGGAGTGGGCCAATCTGTGACTGCTTGAACATTCTGTGGATCCATCTGTAAGTGGTCAGGTGTAATTATTAATCCCAGGAACTGTACCATGGTCACATGAAATTCACACTACTCAGGTTTAACATAAAAGGCTATATTCGAGGATATGACTTAGCACCTTATTGATATTCTCCACTTGCTCACTTGGGGAACTTGAAAATATGATAAATGACAATTTATTAGAGCCTGGAAGACTGCCGGGAGTGTTGATGAGGCCAAAGCGCATAAATGGGTACTCTTAATGCCCAGTGGGAGTGTTAAATGCAGTCTTCCACTCATCCTCATGTCTTATGCGTACTTTATGATAAGCACTGTGCAAGTCAAGTTTGATGAAGATGGAAGCTCCTTGCAATAACAAGGGGAAAGAAATAACGATTCCGCATAATGATCTTGTTGAGGCTCCGATAATCTATGCAGGGGCGAAGGCCCCCACCCACCCACCAGGTGCACACACACAACCAATAGCACATGGATATTCTTCCATTGCTTCACTCTCCTCTGTCCATATCCATGACATCACTGGCTTTTTCGCGCCAGTGCAGTGCAACCAGATGGTGACGTAACCATTGTTTAGATTCAAGATTCAAGAAACTTTATTGTCATACCAGCTCACATTTCCATGTTATGGTACGAAATTAGGACTCAGGTCCCGGTTTAAAAGCAAAAGAAGTAGTACAAAAGAAGTGTGAATAGGTGTTCTTGTGTGTGTATTTAAATGTGAAAATTGTGTGTTAAATGTAGTATGTTTTAATGGATTATGTGTTTATAATATATTTAAGTGAGGAGTAGATTATTGATTGATGATAATGGATGTCAAGTATATGAGGTACTTGTGTGTGTGTGTGTGTGTGTGTGTGTGTGTGTGTGTGTGTGTGTGTGTATTAAATGTTGTACTTACCCGGAATGGTATGGCCTAAAAAAAGTGTGGGGATTGGCCTATATAAGCTAAGGCCAAACCTAAAAACAATGTTTGTTTACCAAGTCGGTGCAAGAGTGCTACCGTGGTGCCTCGAGCAAACCCCAAAACACCTTTTCATATATTGTGAATACCTTTTTTTTTATACCTGTATGTATCACTGTTGGATTATGTTCTGGTTTATTTTCCCTTTTTGTTCCTTCTTTGGTACTTTAGATTTTTGTCATTACTGTGTGCACTTGTATATATTCTTCACTGTGGACAATCTTTCTGGCAATGGTGCATTTTCACATTGCACAAAACTGATTCTGCGAGTGAGCCATCATTTTTACATCCCTTCACGGACTCACCTTTTCCCCCGAAGGCGAGCTGGATTGCCAAAATTACACAAATTAGGTTATTTTTAACCAAGCAATTTTAGAGTGAAGGTTGAATATTTTGAAAATGATGCATTTCAGTCTTTTGATCTGCAAAAATGAATTGTTTGGAATAAATCAATTGGTTACATGACCTACATGATTTCAGCAAGTGTCATCGCCATCTTCCCCATCAGTAATGCGACACAAACACAGGCATGCTCGCATTAGATAATCTTATTGCCTTGATACGGTGTGTGTGTGGCATAGGGCACTGATCACAGCGAAACATAAAATTAAGGGATTAGATGTTCTCGGTGTCCTTACTAAAGGCCCTTGGGGAATGGTTATAGCAGCCACCCTGCAGCACTCAGTCTGTAACCTGCTGAACCGTAGCAGGCGCGGTCTTTAAATATAATAAAAGCAGCACCCCATGCAGAGAGAACACTTGATTGCAGCCTGTGGCACCAAGTTATGTCCATGGTGTAAGTTAAATCATTTAGGATGGATGAAGTCAAGGCTAGAAAATTTGATATAATTAAACACAAAACCAAAATGGGGCCCTAACTTATTAAAAGGTTGCGAAGTTAAATTGATAACAAACATGTTTTAAACCATGGAAATTATGCCAAATTGTGAACAAACAAGTTATGTTTACATTCATTTTTACAATCTAACACTTGGAAAGCATTCCCTTCCCTTTAATGGTAAATTAATATTTAGGCTATATTGCCTTGCCCTACCATAAAATGACCTAAGAATATATATATTTTTGTAATATATCAGCAATCAACCTTGGATGTCTCAAAACTTTATACTCACAGATTAGCACTTGTATTTATCTGATGTATTGGTGGAGATGCAAACAATGTAAGCTGCTTTCTGGAGGCAGTAGATTCAGATATGAGCAGCTATGATAAATGCATTATACTATAGTGCATTGAAATCATGCTATAATCCAAATTGTCATCAATAGCAGTTTATTTCTGTAAATTAGGCCGGATTGCTTTTATATAATTTGCAAAGAGTTCATATGAAACTGAATCTTAGACCACCTTTGCATGCAGACTTGAGTTTGGAAAACCACTTCCACAGTTAAATGAACCAATCTGTGGGAACAGACTGAATCAGATATGGAGTTTTTTAACCATAAATGCAGCATAATGTGGGGAGGTTTGTGCAAGAAAACAAGAAAAAGAAGAAAACTAATACATTTAAAATTGTATTCAGTTAATTATCTTAAAAAAGTCTTAACATCTTGAGTGTCTCTTTACTATCTTAAAATCTGATTGTCAAGTAATACTGACAGAAATACGGATATGTATGTAATTTACTGTAGAAAACAAGGAATTAAATTGCAAACTAATGAGACCTTTAGTGGATTCTGACTTTCAAATATGTGTAAAATTATCCACTAGTGAAAGAAACGCTTAAGCTTGGCCTCTGCTTTCCTGTGTAATGTGCAGGTGAAGGGTTCCTTTGTGAAATCGTACACTAAAACATACACATACACATGTTGTGACAACTGAGGAAGATGTCTGTCAGCCACATTGAGGGAGGTGATGGAGATATGAGGGTAAGACAGGGCCCAACAAGACTGACTGTCAGAAGGGAAAAATGCACATACCAATCACCTTAAACACGCTCCTGCTTTCCACACAGCGCTTCTCAATGTGTGATGATGGAGGTCTACTTCACGCCAAATTATCATCTCATTCCATCCATCCACCCACACCGCTTTCTCCAGACATCTGCTGACAGTATAATCATAGCTTGCCTATCTCCAACATGTAGTCTAGTAGAGACAACAAAGCTTTGTGTAATTGGATCTCGTTGCTCTTTCATCAGGAATGGGAGAATATGAATGACAAATCTTGATTGTAGGATAAGTTTAACAAAATATTTGATTGCTTCATAGGCTGACTGCAATTTCTCTGCATTTTTATAAAATTCAGAGTACAGAGAATCGGGAGTTGCAAACCAATATATGTTTTTAATGTGAGCTCAGTCTGTTTTTTCAGATTTATTTAGGAACAAAAAAATATCAGTTCCCCTCCATGGGAACTCGAACTGCGTCCCCTAGGCGCATAGGTCGCGAGCGACCTATCACAGAGCTCTGGGGGGCGGAGAAACTCGGACGCTCAGACGGGAGCGGCATGCTCATAGGTGACCCTCTGGTTGAGGGGAGCAATGCTAGCTCGACCAGCAGGGAGAGCAACCTATCACAGAGCTCTGGGAGCGGAGAACTCATTCCTCAGAATGAGAGGGAACTCAGGACGCTCCAGGGAGCGGCATGCTCAAAGGTGACCTCTAATGAGGGGAGCAATGCTAGCTCTACCTATAAGCTCTGGAGGCGGAGAACTCATTCCTTGGAATGAGAGGAACTCAGCTACCAATGAGGAGCTCTAGGCGGAGAACTCACTCCTCAGAGTGAGACCTATAACGAGCTCTGGAGGCGGAGAACTCATTCCTCAGAATGAGAGGAACTCCGCCGCTCAGCAGGGGCGGCATGCTCAAAGATAACCCTCTATAGTGAGGGGAGCAATGCTAGCTCGACCAGCACGGAGAGCGACCTATCACAGAGCTCTGAGGAGGCGGAGAACTCATTCCTCAGAATGAGAGGGAACTCCGCTCAGAAGGAGTGGCACTATCACAGAGCTCTGGGCGGGGAGAGACTCGACGCTCAGAAGGAGCGGCATGCTCATAGGTGACCCTCTGGTTGAGGGGAGCAGTGCTAGCTCTACCGACCGAGCTCTGAGAGGCGGAGAACTCATTCCTCGGAATGAGAGGAACTCAGCTACCAATGAGGAGCTCTAGATGGAGAACTCACTCCTCAGAGTGAGACCTATAACCTCTGGAGAGTGGAGAACTCATTCCTCAGAATGAGAGGCACATGAGCTCTGAGACCTCAGAATGAGAGGAACTCCACCGCTCAGCAGGAGGCGGCATGCTCATAGATAACCCTCTATAATGAGGGAGCAATGCTAGCTCGACCAGCAAGGAGCGACCTATCACAGAGCTCTGAGGAGGCGGAGAACTCATTCCTCAGAATGAGAGGGAACTCAGGACGCTCCGCAGGGAGCGGCATGCTCAAAGGTGACCCTCTAACGAGGGAGCAATGCTAGCTCTACCTATAACGAGCTCTGGAGGCGGAGAACTCATTCCTCAGAATGAGAAGGAACTCAGGCAGCTCAGCAGGGAGCGGCATGCTCATAGATAACCCTCTATAGTGAGGGGAGCAATGCTAGCTCGACCAGCAAGGAGGCGACTTATCACAGAGCTCTGAGGAGCGGAGAACTCATTCCTCAGAATGAGAGGGAACTCAGACGCCCGGAGGGCATAGGTGACCCGGAAAACTCATTCCTCAGAATGAGAGGGAACTCCCCTTTTTTTTCTTGCCTTAGCTTAGCAGGAAATTTCCACCTAACCTCGTTCAGGTGAAATTTACGGTGGTTACAGGGGAATTAGAGAGGAATGAGAGGGCTTGCCTCTCTCTGACCCGTGCCTCTCTCTCACCCTAGCCGCAGGAGGGGGAGGGGCATGAGTCGCGAGACTTGCCTTGCTCGGTCTGACCCTCAGACCGAGATGGGCTAGGACCCCTGGTTGTTCGGGCTCAGACCTGGATTATATAGAACCTTATCCAGGTCTTTCAGCAGATCAGTCTGGTACGCCTGGTACACTGGTAGTGTGCAATGAAGCGACGGTCTGACCTGCTGCTGCATATACCCTGCCATTTAAGCGAGATTCAGGGGCTTAGGTGGCCAGGGGGGAGCCTTGAAAGAGGATGTCTGCCACAGAGAGATAAGCTGTTCATCATCTCTTGCACAGGGGACATCCCCTCATAGCCATTTTCACACAGTGTCAGCATAACTAGTATGCTGAAACCTATGAATACGAGAAAAAATAGCTTTTTTCACTCCTTCTCACTCTCCACATCGAGATTTTATGAAGAAAGGAAGGCTCACTCGAGCTGGGGGTGATTTGGCCAGAAAGATAAATTTTTATGATCCACAACCCCAAAAACTCGTTCATATGCAGAGAAGAGCACTAGCCGCTGAATCTGATTATGTCAGAAAGATCGCATCGTCACAATCCAGCAGCTCACTCTCGTTCTCGGCCGACGCGCGCGAAAAGGGGCGGTCCCTCTTTTCTTTCTCACTCATCGGCCACATCCAACTGCTAATTTCATTACCTCCGTGCCTCGGCAGCGGTGGGTCCCGAATCGCCGGGAAGCAGGCGGCTGCCCTCTTTCCTCGGACAGAGGGACGAGGCGGAGCTTTACATAGAAAAAGCTCACAGTGCACGCAGATTTCCCCTCAAGGACATCGGCGCGTGCTCTTTGCCCAAACAAAGACAAAGATTGTGTGTGTCATCGCGGTGGGTCCCGATTTTCCACACACAATCTTAAACGCCTTGCTAGTGCTCGCCATTTGATAGAGAAAACTGTACTCTTACCAGATTGCACGCTTCAAACAAACCAGTCAGTGAAGACGAAAAAGCTGATGATGTATTCTCCGGCGGCACTTATATTGTGGCACGCCGGTAGTGACGTCATGGGCTGTCGCCGGCCAACAGGTGGTATTTTTACATATGTATCTTCAGACACGAGTCACGCTGAGGGCGTTCCCCGTAGCGACCCCTAGGGGACGCAGTGTCTCGTTCCCCATTCGGGGAACCATGGTTACATACGTAACCTGAGACGATCTTTCATAAATAACCACAATATTCCAAATGGTGTATAAATTAGAGAAAGAAGACACTTTGTTTATATAGCACCTTTCCACTGCTCAGGGCTATTTTACAAAATTACATTTCAAGTATATTTAAAGGAGCCAATACAAAAAAGGCGCACACGTGCACATGTCTATAGCTATATGGGATAACTTTTTCAAAGCATAAGAACATATCTCAAAACTTTATGCTCATGTTCGCATATTCTAAATCTTGTAATTATATAACTTTAAACACTGACCGTAAAATGTATTATGTGACTGGACCACAGATAGGGCTGCACGATAAATCAAAGTGAAATCGAAATTGCGATTAGGCAGAAGCTGGGATCCCCTTTCGATATTGAACTCATACTGCGTCGAAGACACTTGTATGGGAAAAACTCTTTTTTTCTCTTCAACTGAAGCCTTTTTATAATCACGCAATGAAACTGCACGTCCATTGGTTCGTGCAGTACTACATTTACATTTAGTCATTTAGCAGACGCTTTTATCCAAAGCGACTTACAATTGGGGAGTACATAAAGCGATTAATCTTGAAGAGGCAAACATACAGAGGAAGTGGCAATAACACCAAGTCTCATGCATTGTTCAAATAAGTACAAGCTAGCAAGGGAAGGAGAGAAAGATAAAGAGAATGATGAAGATTTTAAAAAAAGTGAAATAATTTTTTTTTTTTTTTTTTTTTTAAGCAGTCAATTAGAGTTGAAAGAGATGAGTTTTCAGTTGTTGCTTGAAATTTGACAGGGATCCAGCATTCCGGATGGGGGTGGGAAGATCATTCCACCGGCCAGGAACTGTGAAAGAGAATGTTCTGGAGAGTGATTTTGAGCCTCTCTGTGATGGTACCACGACGCTCACTAGCAGATCTCAGACTTCTGGAGGATGTAAATTCGTAATAGTGAGTGGAAGTAGGTGGGTGCTGAGCCTGTGGTTGTTCTATATGCAAGCATCAGTGTCTTGAACTGGATGCAAGCTGCAAATGGTAGCCAGTGCAAGGACACAAAGAGAGGTGTAACATGGGCTCTTTTGGGCTCGTTGAAGACCAGTCGTGCCGCTGCATTCTGAATCATTTGTAGAGGTTTGATTGTGTTTGATGGAAGTCCAGCTAGAAGAGCATTGCAGTAGTCCAGTCTAGAAATGACAAGGGCCTGGACAAGAAGTTGTGCAGCATGCTCTGTCAGAAAGGGCCTGATCTTTCTGATGTTGTGCAATGCAAACCTGCAAGATCGAGCAGTCTTTGCAATGTGCTCTTTGAAGGTCAGCTGGCCATCGAAGATTACACCAAGATTTCTGACCGAAGCTGATGGGGTAATTTTTGATGAACCTAACTGAATCGTGAAATCATGGTGTAGAGTTGGAGTTGCAGGAAGACAAGAAGCTCAGTCTTTGCCAGGTTGAGCTGTAGATGGTGTTCTTTCATCCATGCCGAGATGTTCGCCAGGCAGCCTGAGATCCGTGCAGCTACCGTTGGATCATCTGGTCGAAATGAGAGATAGAGCTGTGTGTCACCAGCATAGAAATGGTAGGAGAAGCCATGTGCCTGTATGATGGGAGCCAGTGATGTAGTGTATGTGGAGAAGAGGAGGGGTCCAAGAACCGATCCTGGGGAACCCCAGTGACCAATTTATGTGCTTTGGATACCTCCCTCCCAGGCCACCCTGAAAGACGACCAGTGAGATAGGATTCAAACCAGCGTGGAATCCCAGTGATATCCAGTGATGAGAGGGTGGACAGGAGGATCTGATGATTGACAGTGTCAAAAGCGGCAGACAGATCCAGCAGAATTAGGACTGATGATTTGGAATCGGCTTTTGCAATTCGCAGGGCTTCAGTGACCGAGAGTAGCGCAGTCTCAGTTGAATGGCCACTCCTGAAACCTGACTGTTTAACATCCAGTTTATTGTTCTGTGAAAGAAACAATGAGACCTGGTTGAAGACAACTCGTTAGTGTTTTGGCAATGAATGGAAGGAGAGACAGGTCTGTAGTTTTCTAAAGAGAAGTGTTTAATGTAGGTTTTTGAGCAGTGGGGTTACCCGAGCCTGCTTGAATGCAGTGGGAAGATGCCTGTGAGGAGAGATGTGTTGATGATGTGTGTGAGTGCTGGTAAGAGTGTGGGAGAGATAGCTTGGAGAAGGTGTGAGGGATAGGGTCTAGAGGACATGTTGTAGGATGGCTGGAGAGGAGAAGTTTGGATACTTCCGCCTCAGTGAGGGGACAGAAGGAGAAGATGGGAGTTTGAGCAGTGGATCTAGTTGGTTGGGGGTCCTGTGTGAGTGGAGGTGAAAACTGACTACTGATTGTTTTAGTTTTGTTTGTAAAAAAAGTTGCAAAGTCATCAGCTGTTATAGACGTGGTGGGAGGTGGTGAAGGGGGACAGAGGAGATAATTAAATGTTCTGAAGAGATTACGCATATCTGGAGCATTGTTGATCTTGTTATGGAAATGTGACGATTTGGCAGTGTGGACTTCAGCGGAGAAAGATGAAAGAAACGATTGATACATACTTAGGTCAGACGGCTTGTTTGATTTTCGCCATTTTCTCTCTGCCGCTCGGAGTCTGGTCCGATGTTCACGAAGAACATCAGATAACCAGGGGTTAGAAGGGGCAGTCCGTGCTGGCCTGAAGGAGAGAGGACAAATGTCATCTAGACAAGTGGTTAAAGTAGAGCATAAAGTGTCAGTAGCAGCATTCACATCCAGAGATGAAAAATGTGTAGGTGAAGGAAGAGAGGAGGATACTACAGAGGAAAGATGTGAGGGAGAAAGGGAGCGTAGGTTTCGTCTAAAAGTAACTGGTAAGGGGGTTGGTGGCACCCGGGTAGCAAAGTGTAATGTGAATTTAATGAAGAAATGGTCAGAGATATGTAGTGGTTGTACCAGAATGTTATCTGCAGTACAATCGCGTGTGTAAATTAAATCAAGTTGGTTGCCTGATTTGTGAGTGCTAGTAGTGGTAAGGCGTTTGAGATCAAATGAAGCTAAGAGCGAATGAAAGTCTGTAGCATAAGGCTTTTCTAGACGAATGTTGAAATCGTCAAAAACTAAGAGTGGCGTTCCATCCTCCATGAAAGAGGACAGCAATCCATCCAGCTACTCAAGGAAGGGGGCTAGAATTTGGCCAGGGGGACGGTAGATTACCACAATCTGGAGTTTTATAGGAGCCATTACAGTAATCGCATGAGATTCAAATGAGTTGTAATTGCATAGGGGCGAGTGGGTTGAGTATTTCCAATTATTTGAAATGAGCAGACCAGTGCCCCCACCCCGGCCAACCTGACGTGGGGTGTGAGAGAAAGAGAAATTGTTCTTCTGGACGAATCCAGGTCTCAGTCAAGCCCAAGATGCTGAGAGTGGATTGTAAAGAAAAAGTGGAAATTAATTCTGCTTTGTTGACCGCTGACTGACAATTCCAGAGAGCCATAGAGAAAGAAAGAGGTGTAGTAGAAGATGTAGAGATGTGGCGCAGGTTAGCAGGATTACTTCGCCGTCTAAAAAAAACAACCAATGAGTCGGCAGCAGTGCGCAAGCCTATGGCTATGCAGCTCGCCATAACCCGACAAAATGGCCACTGCATCTCAGATTTCTTCTCTTCAGCGACAAAGAACCTTCTTCGCTGACTCTTTGCTGATGCTGGGATCCGCCTTTGAAATGCCTCAAGCGACCAGCTTGCAGACTCGGCCATCCCCTGCAGCCATCTGGCGTTGATCCAAAGAGGTTCTCTAAAAGAGCAAATTTCACGGCATTGTTGCAAATGCCACGCCATCATTGTAAGACGTGCAGGTCTCCCCTGCACGCTGATGACACTCATGCTGAGTGTGTGTCATGCTTGGGGAAATCCCACGCTGCTCTCATTGCGAGAGTTTCAGTCTTGCTTCTCTGCGCTCACGGATAGCTTTCTTTTGTAATGTGCCTCTCGGCACCCCGCTTAACGCTGGGTGCAGAGGAAAGTATGTTTTTGGTTCCCCACGGGCCCACTATAGCACCCAGGTGTCTGACCGCTGTGATAAAATAAAACACATACATTTTCAAAAAGAGAGCAAAAGTCTTCATCTGCCTACCATAGGCAAGGCAAGTTTATTTGTATAGCACATTTCATACACAGTGGTAATTCAAAGTGCTTTACATAAAAGAAAGTGAAATAATCATTCACAGCAATAAAAACAAGGAGTTAAAAATAATAAAATAAGGAAATTTAAAATGATATAGAAATTGATTTAAAATGAAATTTAAAACAGTTAAATAGAAAAGGATTATACATCAAATAATGCAGTCAGTTCGGACGTAGCACAGTGCTCATTCAACAAATGCACAGCTAAATAGATGAGTTTTGAGACCGGATTTAAATGTGGCTAATGTTTTAGCACATTTGATCTCTTCTGGAAGCTGGTTCCAGCTGGCGGCATAATAGCTAAAAGCGGACTCCCTTGTTTTGTGTGAACCCTTGGTATTTCTAACTGACTCGATCCTAATGATCTGAGTGGTCTGTTAGGTTTATATTCAGTGAGCATATCTGCCATATATTTAGGTCCTATACTATTGAGTGACTTATAAACGAGTAAAAGTACTTTAAAATCAATCCTAAATGTAACTGGAAGCCAGTGTAAGGACCTGAGGACTGGTGTGATATGCTCATATTTTCTGGTTCTAGTCAGAATCCTGGCAGCAGCGTTCTGGATGAGCTGCAGCTGTCTAATGGTCTTCTTTGGAAGGCCGGTGAGGAGACCATTACAATAATCCACCCTGCTGGTGATAAAGGCATGAACAAGTTTCTCCAAATCTTGACTGGAAACAAAACATCTAATTCTTGCAATGTTTTTGAGATGATAGTATGCTGATTTAGTTACTGCTTTGACATGACTACAAAAGCTAAGGTCTGTCTCCAGAATCACCCCAAGATTTCTGACTTGATTTTTAGTTGTTTGACCCTAGAGTCAAGGTATGCATTCACCTTGAGAACTTCATCTTTGTTTCAAATGCAATGACTTCAGTTTTCTCCTTGTTTAACTGAAGAAAGTTTTGGCACATCCAACTGTTAATTTCATCAATGCATTGGCAGAGAGTCAATGGGGCTATAGTCATTTGGAGATAACGCTAGGTAAATCTGGGTATCATCAGCATAGCTGTGATAGGCAATTTGGTTCTTCCTCATTATCTGACTTAGTGGGAGCATATACAGGCTAAACAAGAGCGGTGCAAGAATAGAGCCTTGTGGGACTCCGCATGTCATGGACGTCCACTTAGACTTAAGACGTACCATAAGCATCCTGCCCTTATTCAGCCAGTCCCTACAACCATTTCAACCTCTTGCCACGTGGACCGAGGCCTGGCAGGCCATTCCCGGTGTGTCAGCGTGGGTAATGACAACGGTAAGACGAGGTTATACTCTCCAATTCGCTCAAAGACCACCGCGCTTCGGCGGTGTGCTCGCCACCTCAGTGCGCAACGAGGATGCTCAAGTCCTCCGCACAGAGGTGATGAATCTGCTGGAAAAATGAGCCATAGAAATCGTTACTCCAGCCAAGAGCGAGTCAGATTTTTACAGCCGCTACTTCCTCGTCCCCAGAAAGACGGCGGCCTGCAACCTATTCTAGATCTCAGACTCCTGAATTATGCCCTGATGAAAAGGTCGTTCAGGATGATCACTTTGAAACAGATCCTCTCGCAAATATGCCCAGGGGACTGGTTCATGTCGCTGGATCTGAAAGACGCGTACTTTCATCACAGACGATGAAAGCCCCCCATCATAGATGATTCTTGAGATTCGCATTTGAAGGGGTGGCATATCAATACAAGGTCCTCCCGTTTGGGCTGTCCCTGGCTCCCCGCACTTTTACACGATGCATGGATGCAGCTCTCTCCCCTCTGCTACAGATGGAAATCTGCATACTCAACTACCTCGACGACTGGCTCATTCTGGCCCAGCCGCAGGCGGTTTTAACATCGCACTGTGTATCAGCCCTGGCCCGTTGGAGAAACCTCTTCTGGCTTAAGGCAAGGCATGACCTTAGACACGGCGCACAGAAGGAAGGTTGTCACGACAGACGTTTCCAACAAGGGATGGGGAGCGCTGTGCGAAGGCAAACTGATCTTCGGTCTTTGGTCCGAGAAGGAGTCGGGCCGGCGCATCAATTGCCTAGAAATGCTAGCAGTGTGCCAGGCCTGTCAATTATTCCTGCCGGACATACGGGGACACCATGTGCTAGTAAGCTCAGACAGCAGGTCCGTGGTGTCATACATAAATCACCAGGGCGGCCTCGTCTCGAAGCGACTCTGCACGCTGGCGAACGACCTTCTTGTGTGGGCCCAGAACAATCTACGTTCACTAAAGGCGACGCATGTGCCGGGCAAGATGAACCATGGAGCAGACATGTTGTCATGGAACAACGTCTCCTCAGGGGAATGGACACTCCACCCGCTCGCGGTTCAGAAAATTTGGGAAGTCTGTGACAGAGCTCGAGTAGACCTCTTCGCCTCCAAAGACCACTCTTATTGCCCAATCTTTTTCACAAATAGCACGGATGCCCTGGTCCACGAGTGGCCCAGTCTTCCACTCTATGCCTTCCCTCCAATCGGAACCAGCAGTGGGTGTCAGAGTTATTCCAGCTGCTCGAAGCAGCCCCGTGGCCGATCCCCTTGAGACGGGACCTCCTCTCTCAAGCGAACGGTACGATATGGCATCCACGGCCTGAATTATGGGCCCTGCATGTGTGGCCGCTCAACGGGAGCCTTTCAGCCTCCCAGAGCATGTTCTAAACACGATAGAGTCCCGTCTACTCGATGACTTTATGCTCTGAAATGGTCTGTTTTCTCGACTTGGTGTCAAGACCGCGACTTCCGTGGTCACCTCCGATGTGTCAGTGGTTCTCTCATTTCTGGAGAAGATGCTGGATAAACAATGCTACTCATCCATCGTCAAAGTTTACACGGCATCCATAGCAGCTTTCCATGCCCCTATTGCTGGCCAATCGGTGGGCAGAGATGGTGGTTCAATTTTTACAAGGCGGCAGGAGAATGAATCCTTTGCGTCCTCGTACAGTTCCACCTTGGGACTTACCTACCGTACTAAAGGCCTTGAAAGGGCCCCCGTTTGAACCATTGCAATCCACGATCCTCAGAGCACTCTCGTTAAAAACCGCCCTGCTGCTAGCACTGGCATCGGTCAAGCGAGAAGGAGATCTGCAGGCCCAATCCATCAACCCGGCTTGCCTGGAAATCACAATATCGTTAGCGATTTTTTTTTTTTTTTTTTGCATTACCGGTCAGTGAACTATGGCTCTGTGTAGAAAATGCTGCTCCATCTGAAAGCAGGTGATGGAGATTTACGGCTGATTATAGAACCGGCTTTACTGAGAAAATGCGCATAGAAATCACATTAGATTAATTGTGCAGCCCTAACCATCGATGAAGAATGTTGCTTTTGTTGTTTATTTTGTAGTGTTTTTATTAGTGCTGTTGCAATTGAATTGTATAGATCAGGGGTCACCAAGTTGTTCCTGGAGGGCCGGTGTCCCTAACAGGAAGACTCAAATTTCATGTCATTCATTTATACTAACAGGTCTGGCCAATCACTGCTTGGTAACTGGAGTATTTAAGCACTGAAATCTCTGTTTCATTTTTCCCAGTTGACAACATTGACATTCCCTGCTCAGTCACGCAAGCGTCGCCCGATTTATTGCCCGACTTTTCTCTGGGATATATTGTATGAAGTTTGTTCTCTACGAAAGATTGCGAGTTCGGCATTAATTTCAAGATGCACACCGTATAATTCGTATTGTGCAACAATACGGCTTGGTCATATTGCTATGATATAGAGGGGTTTCAATTAAATTATTCTCACCCGAACGTTCATGTAAACTTTCATCAAGTTTTCAGAGGTCTTTAAAAACATAAAAAAAGTTTTGTTTTCCAACAAAAGACACTATTTAATTATATGTTTTACTCAGTTTCATTCAGTTACATCCAGTATTTGAATCTATTTTATTATCTGTTGGGCTTTTATATCATGATGATTAATAGTTATAAGCCTATAATATTTAAGCTGATAAAGTCTATATCGTTTGTATTATTTTCTCACGAAAATATCTGATGTCTAGCACACCTTTAAGCCATTTGTTGTCTAATTGTATATTTGGCTTTGTCCTTCAGTTACGTTCTATTTACGTTTATTCTATTACAACAGTCTGTAAAGTTTTACGACTTTTAGTTTTGTTGTGTTGCCCAATTATGCATAGATGTCCTTGCCGTTTTCTGTGTCCTCAGAATAAGAGTACGGAAGAAAACCTTAAGTTGTTCCCAGGTCGACAAATACATTGTATGATATTCTCTCGATGCATAACATATTGACTTAAATTAAGAATTTTCATCGTAGATTCCACCATAATATTTATTTGTTCTTCAGTCAAGGCTTGTTACACATACGTAAACCGTTCAATATAAATTGCATATGTGCTCAGCATTCTGCATCAAAATTTGATCTACTATTTTAGATAAAGTGAGCAGGACATAGCCTTTAGCTTTAGCAGGTATGTATCATCATACAGTGCCTAGCACTCTCTGGCTCTACAGTGCCCCATAATTGTCCAGTTTAAATAAAATGTAACAGCAGAGAGATCTATTTTTAGCTATTTGTCAGATTTTAAGACCGCTTCGCAATTTTTTATGAATACTGTTCGCTTACCTTTCTCTAGACCAAGACGATATCAATCAGCTTCAGGTACATGCGTATGTGTCTGCATTGGGTATATAGCTATAAATTGGCATGTCTTCTTCTTATGTGATGGTGCATTGAAGTAGTCTATTCCTTTATTGAAAAATGTGCACGCAAACGCCTTTCTATAGTTCTATTTTGTGTTATGTTAGTCCTGTCGGACATCGGAGGCTATAAATACATTTCTTGTTAAAAATCAGACTTTCGTTCCCTGTGGATCATTAATGTCCTGGTCAGTCGCATACCTGTTTGTGAAGTACTGCTTTACTGTTGTGATACACATCACAGCCTTCTCATAACACGGACTAACGTTGCCTCCACGTAACTCTGCTCATCGTGATCATCAGATAAGTTTGATTGTATTGTTAATGAGACTTGGCTTATCATAGCCCTCCAAAAATTGGTCTATCATGGCTTCTTTATGTCTCTCTGGTTTATTGGCCTGATGCCAAACAGTCAATGTTGTTAAATATTAATGTTACATTTTTCACTTTTTTTTCATCATAAGTTAATATGTTTCTCTTCGCTAGCTTCTGGTGGTGGTTTCATTCGTTTTCTACTAAATCGTTGTCTTCAGTATTCATAATTATTTCCCTTTACACAATTGGCCTATTATAGCCTTTCATTGCTATATTCACATTATTGGATAATTGTGTCCCTTCGTGGCCTATCGTGGCCATCAGGTAAACCAGATATCATTGTTTACATAACCCGGCCTATCGTGGCCCTTCTCATAATTGGCCTTTCATGGCTCTTCTTCATTTTATTCATAACTGGCATATCGTGACCCTTCGAATAACATGGCCTATCGTGGCTATCAGGTAAGACTGTTTATTGTTGAGGTAACTTGGCCTCTAGTGACCCTTCAATTAATCAGCATATCATGGATTTAATTTTATCCACATTATTGACTTATCATGGCCTTTCGCATAGCTCGGACTATCCCAACATTTTGCATAGCTCGGACTATCACAGCCTTTTGCTGCCTTTCACCTAGAACGGATTATCACAGCTTTCTGCAGCCTATCATGGGCTTTCGCATAGCACATGTAACACAGGGAATATTTTGCATCACATAAGTAGACTGACTATCGGGTTTTTCTTTACCTGATCTTTAGTGGCCCTTTTCCTAACTGGCCTATTAGTGGTTTTGGTGTTTTATTCTCATATAATAAAATAGGAGGAGGGGGGGTGGGGGGTAAAGTGTTAATCCGTTAACACTTTATGGAATAAATATCTCGTAAACGTTTACCTTCCTAGTCTTTCTGATAGAAAAACAGTCCCCAAATTAAGACAATTTAAATACAATCATTACCGGTAGGCAATTTATTGAAGAAAGCACTTTTGTGCTTTACAGTTGCAGGACAATTGTTTATTTCATGTAATTCATCTTTTGTTTGATTTTTTTTTAGTGCAGAATTTTTATTGACCTTTACATTTATGTTTAGCACACTTTTATTCAGAGCAACTTATAATAGCGGAACAAAAGTACTTCATCAAAGAGCCAACAATATTAATAATATGCAATGCAAGGTTTATTAGAAAGCTAGATTTGGAATTAAGCTAGAGCAGAGGAGAAAAGCAGAAGAGAAAAAGAGTGATTAAGATATATACATGAATGGGAAAATGCAGTGCAGAAAATATGTGCTTGATGATAAAAAGCGGTATTAAGTGCAATAAGTTGGGAAAAGGAGTTCAACAGCTATGCACTAAATAAGCATTAAAATATTTACAAACCTTATTAGCTTTAACAAGTATAAATATATATTTAATTTATACAGTAAAGACTATGCAGGTCACCAAATGGGAATTAAATATTCCATGGAGGGATTTATAAAATATTACTAAATAAATATGGTGGGTAACTCGAAGCGAGGGTTTACAGATCACAATGCAAGCAGGAGAAGTCTCATATTACGGTCGGTCATCACGATCGCGGATGAAGACATGCAGGGTCAACACTGTTCAGGTATCACAGGGTACAGTTAAATGAATGTACATTTAACCAGTTTAATATGGAGAGGCACTGAAATGTAGACCTTCTTTATGTGTTTTTGACCTGCACTGTACACAACGCGAGAACAGTCTGCTATTTAGGTTTGTACATTATCATGGACTCAATAACTTTAACGTTAGCTAGTTTTAGCCAGAGATACCTTGCTGAAGCACAATATAACATTCACATTCTGCTTGAGCAGATGACAATTGTGACTTAATGAGTGTGTCAACCAGAAAATGAATGTTCTTGTTCTCATTTGTATTGGGCTTGAATACTTAGGATACTTATTGAATACATTTTGCTCTGTTTTGTTTGGATTTAGGAAATTAAATTAAATAAATTATATTGCCCATCCTCTCAGGATACCTGGAATCAGTGTTACAAGTACCCCAGGCACATCGTGTTTCCATTTTTGAAGCTTAAACCCCATAAATCTGATGCAAGCTTCGGATCTTCCAATGTTTCTCTATGGCGCTGAAACCTAAAGATGTCAGAGTTCCGCTTCCAGTGCAACTGATACTCGACTGCCATTGGCTAGTCTGCGTTCGAGGGGTGGGGCTTACTGATAGGTCAATTGGTCCTCTTGTCTATTGATGGTTGAGGGTGATGGAGAATAATGTCACCTTGTTTTGTACGCTTCATGTTTTGATTGAAGTAAATTGATTGTGTATTACAGGTGCATCTCAGAAAATTAGAATATGGTGAAAAAGTTTTTTCTTGTAACTTATTTCAAAAAGTGACACTTTCATCTATTTTAGATTCATTACATGTAAAGTAAAATGCTTCAAAAAAATGTATTTGATGATTAGAGCTTACAGCTAATGAAAGTCAGAAATCAGTATCTCAAAATATTAGAATATTTACATTTGAGTTTCAATAAATGACCATCCATACAGGATGGTCATTTACCATCTTTTGTTCTTTGAAAGCACAATAATGGGAAACGCTGCTGACTTGGCAATGGTCCAGAAGATGATCATTGACACCCTCCACAAAGAGGGTAAATCACAGAGGGTCATTACTGGTGGCTGTTCAAGGAGTGCTGTATCAAAGCATATTAAATTCAAAGTTGACTGGAAGGAAGAAATTGGGTAGGAAAATGTGCACAAGCAACAGGGATGACCGTAAGCCTTGAGAATACTGTCAAGCAAAGCCGATTCAAACACTTGGGAGCAGGCCCGGAGTGGCCATCGGGAGAACCGGGAGAATTCCCGGTGGGCCGCTCTGCCCCACTCATAAATTGGGCCGGCAGACTCGCCTGTTTTTTTTTTTTTTACATACACATAATAACGTATATGTGTTTAAGTTGCCGTGTGACTGATAACTAAGCTAATAACACTAGATTTGAATTTATCATTACAATGTGACGTTTTCTGTTGTCAGAGCGCGCGCGCTCTCTCTCTTCCTCTACACAAGCGTGTTCCAGGTCGTTGCCATGGAGACAAACCGAAACCATTAATGCTGGGGCATGAGTTATCGAGAGATGTCGCGGGTAATAAAATGGATAGTAAAAAAAAGATTCCTAGAGGAGCTGAAAAAGCCAGGTTAAAAAAAGAAAGGCATCGGAGGATGATGCGGCCAAATGTGCCAAACTGACAAACATTTTTTTCAAGAAGACAAACGAGCACACGTGAACTGGTGACTCAAGGTAACGTTAACCTACAGTGACTAGCAACATTTACAGTTGTGCATTTGGCAAACGCTTTTATCAAAAGTGACTTACATTGAAGGAATTTTTTTCTATTGATTGTCTGTAATGTAATTGATTTTAGCTTGTTGACTTATTTTAAATGTCATTGTGGTTTAATAAAGATAAGCCTGATGCTGAGGGAAGTGAGAAAAAGAAAGAGACAGAAACAGAGACATTGATCTTCAGTGAGACAACAGCAGCCAGGCAGAAGGTCCCTGACGAACATACCAAACTGACAGATATTTGTTCAATACAAACAAGCACACAGGAACTGGCGACTCAAGATACAGTGACTATAGTCAAAAACTATAAAACAATGAGACCGTAATAAACACAGTTGCAGAAACCAGTGCACTGCTTAGACGGTTGTTGATGCTGTAAGGCTTTGCCATTTTCAGCTCTGAGTGTAAAACAAAACTTGGGAAGAATGGTAGAAGGCCTTTCTCTCTTTATCTCTTTCTTTCTAGATGCTTACTGATTTTCCATTTAGTTATTCATTTTCCATTTATGCATTTATCAGATGCTTTTATCCAAAGCGACTTACAGTGCATTCAGGTTATACATTTGTATTTTCAGTATGTGTGTTCCCTGGGAATCGAACCCACAACCTTTGCGCTGCTAACGCAATGCTCTAACCACTGAGCCACAGGAACACAATGACTAACATATATGAATATTAATGACTGCTTGGCAGCTTTCAATTTAGAAATGAACTTTTTTTTATAATGTTACAGTTGTATCTTTTGTAGCAGAAATGTTTTATATAGTTTATCTCATTTATTTTATTTATTACATTGACATGGATATAAAAAACAATAGTGTAAAAAGTATATTTCTTACTGCATAACTTTATTTTTGTTTGAATGCAAACCATTATTTTCATAATGTAACAGTTGGACAATTTGTTGCAGAAAACTCAGTATGTGATTTGTTATTGATATTTATGGCCATATTTACATTATTCAGATTTTTTATTGTCAATTAAGAAACAGATCTGTCATTTATCCAGATTCCACCATGGTGGGAGGGGGTTGGATGGGGATAGGTGGTGGGCTGGTCTTGAGCATTACACTCCCGGGCTGAAAATGGATCCCACTCCGGCCCTGCTTGGGAGAGCTTCACAAGGAGTGAACTGAAGCTGGAGTCAGTGCATCAAGAGTCACCACGCTCAGACATCTTCAGGAAAAGGGCTACCAAACCACTTCTGAAACCGATACATTGTCAGAAGCATCTTACCTGGGCTAAGGAGATAAATAACAGGACTGTTGCTCAGTTGTCCAAAGTCCTCTTTTCAGATAAAAGTAAATTTAGCTTTTCATTTGGAAATCAAGGTCTGGAGTCTGGAGGAAGACTGAAGAGGCACAGAATCCAAGCTGCTTTAAGTCAAGTGTGAAGTTTCTGAAGTCAGGGATGATGTGGGGTTCCGTGACATCTGCTGGTGTTGGTCCATTGTGTTTTATCAAATCCAAAGTCAATGTAGCCGTCTACCAGGGGATTTTAGAGCACTTTATGCTTCTATCTGCTGACAAGCTTAATGGAGATGCTGATTTCCTTTTCTAGCAGGACTTTAGCATCTGCCCACACTGCCAAAACTACTTCCAAGTGGTTTGCTGACCATGATATTACTGTGCTTGATTGGCCAGCCAACATGCCTGGCCTGAACCCCATCTGGAATCTATGGGATATTTTCAAGAGAAAGATGAGAAACAGTTTATCCAACAATCCAGATGAGCTGAAGGCTCAATAGAGCCTCAGCAGTGCCACAGGCTGATCGCTTCCATGCCACACCTCACTGATTCTGGAATTTGTGCTAAAGGAGCCCAAACCAAGTATTGAGTGCATAAATAAACATACTTTAAAGAACTTTAACTTTTTTGTTTTGCAAATCCTTTTTTTGATTGATCTTAGGAAATATTATAATATTTTGAGATACTGATTTTTGACATCCATTAGCTGTACGCTCTAATCATCAAAATGTAAAAAAAACTTTTGAAGTGTTTTTAACACTTTTTAAAGTTTTACTTTACATGTTATCAATCTAAAATATATGAAAGTTTCACTTTTTGAAATAAGTTACAAATTTTTTTTCACCATATTCTAATTTTCTGAGATGCACCAGTAATAAATCCATTCTGTATAATTTCTTTATACTATTTACAGAGGTTCAAAAAAAATTTGCTTTAAATCTGCAGGCAGTTTGTCTGCATGTAGCATCTCTTGTGCAAAAGAGTGTAATAAAACGTAGTGCATAATTAATTTGTGTGGTAGAGCTCTTTCCCAGTGTGTCGCAGTCTGTCTGATCCTGGCCATAGTTGCTGTGCGTGTGACGCACAAGGAGATGAAATCCTGCCCCGGGCCCCAGTGACGCTTAAGTGGGTGATGGTTGCACAATCTGGGGAAGTGCTGGCTTTTGTTAAGTTGCCTTTTCAAAAGCCTGCTGGCCCTTTCTCCATAGGAATATGACAATAATAGCTGTATCGGTGTATACATCAGATGGAGATTGTCATCTTATGATGGCATGTTTTAGCTGTGGATGGTAAGGCACTTTAGAACTGGACTCCAACAGGCACATTTATCTCCATCCTCTAGACAGCCAGCACAATATTGTAAAATGCAGGGCCGGGTATTTTGTCCACATGACATGAGGCTGCAGTGCAGTGGCATGTTTTCTCATGATTGTAACTTGATAGCCTTGTGAGCAGTACACAAGTAGCAGCCATACTGACATAGAGTGCTAGATAGAGATAAATATGTTTGGCTATGGCTATAGGATAATATTTGGTGAGAAACTGTATGCTGGAATTGTTGCAGAAATTATTATTGTTATTTTTTATTTGTTATTTTGAGATTACATTTAATTGAATGAAATACTTATTGGTTTGGAACAACATTGTTAGAGATGGGTACAGACTCAGATGGCTCCCCCAACCAGGTGGTTGGAAGCTTAATATGCATTGGAAAGCAGTTAGGCAGGTGGTAGTTTGGCAAAGGCGAGTTCCTTGCATGCTCGGCCCATGGGAGAAACTGTGTTCCAGCTGTGTTGAGGCGGTGGCAATGTGTTCTCAAGAAGTATCCAATTTCCTGGATCTTCCTCCTCATCTGCCCGTTAGTCTGTGGATGTTAACCAGACAAGAGGCTTACAGTCACATCCTGCAGAACGAAGGTGGCATGCCAGATGAGATTAACTGGGGACCTCTGTCTGATACAATATCTTCGGAAGCCCAAAGTTGGAAAACGTTCCAAAGTATGGAAAACTTTCTAATATAAGTATTGCTTATGCAGTTTCCATAGCCAAGGCAAGTCTCTTCAAAAAGTTATTCAACATGCCTTGGAGGATTGATTTACTCCAACTAGGATCCATGTGAATCCATGAGATGCAGGTAATGAAGTCCACTCATAGATGTGACCATTGGATACTTAGAACAAACAGCGGGAGGTCTGATGGTTTATATGTAACAACCTTGGAATAATTGACAGACTTCTTGGTACATGTTAGGCCGCCAATAGGTGTCCTTGTAAAAGCAAGAGGGTTTGATGAAAACCAGGGTGGCCAGTGCCAGGAGGAGTGGATGAATTCAATGATCTCCCTACAAAGATTGGCAGGAATGTAGGTTTGGTTCCTGGGGCACTTCGGCTGATTTGGTGTTGGATTCTTCAGCGAGCTGCTCATCTAGGGTCCATTGAATTGGGATATCAACACAATGCCAACTTGATGGTGAGAAAATCCTAGTTGCCTACATCATAGTTCTGCTCCATAAAATATTGTTTATGGGAGAAGAGGGTGTATGGTCACCCTGCAACTGAGGTGACAGCTGATGGTGGAAGCATGCAGAAGGTTAGTGGAATTTGACTCTTGCCTTGTCCGGTGCCTGGTAATCAATACATGGGCTCAAGCCTCTCTCCTTCTTGGAAAAGAAGAACAATCTCATAGTGGCAGGAGGTCTAAGGGAAGATGTTACCTCACTGAAGGGCCTCCACCACATACTCCTCTTTGACTTTCGGTTTGGTCCAAGGTAGATCAGTTCTCTGGGAAAAGGTGCACTGGGTAGGAGCTCTATGGCACGGTCCCTTGGTCTATGAGGCAGCAACTGGAAAGCACATTGGGGGTAGATGTCATTAGTGTGGGAGCTGTGCTTAGCGGCGACATTCGAAGAAGACTCAGTGATGGGAGTCAGTGGTTGTGGCGTTGATGGTGATGTTGTTCTTGGGGGACTGCCATGTCATATGGACCGTCTTTGGTTGTGGGTGCTGAGGTAAACATTTGTGGAAACATCCTGGGCCTCACTTGAAGATTTATCTTGATTACCATGAGATGACTGGAGAGTGCTTGATGACCCAAGGACGAAGAGAACATGAGGAGAATCCACAAAAAGGAGACGTGAAAGGACATAAAGAAGGTTGAGGTAGGTAACAGGAGGTAAAATAATGCTTGTAAGCATGATAGAGTCTGTAGTTCAAAGACGAGACCAGACAACAACTGAGGGAAACATATACAGTCCATGTATTATTTACAGTATTTACACAGTCCATGATGAGTCCATAACAACAAACAGGTGCACCTGATTAATAAGCTTGTAAATTGAGCAAGGCGTGACAGATATAAGAGGTGAGTAAATTATGACAAATTCAATTTTAGGGTGAACTGTCCCTACATAAGTGGCTGTTGTAATTAAGTTACTGCCAATGAAGACCAGTATGAGTCTTTTTTCAGTAATTGATATGCAAACATTAAATAACAAGATTTTGAGAAACAGACGCTGAAAACAGGGTTAAGTGTTCTGTGTTTATTGTTATTCTAAATCTGTTTAACTTTCATTCTTCTGTGGAACATGAGGAAAATGACAGGTTAACAAGGAGGATCAGGAGAATAAGGAACATGAAGGCTTGCTCATACTAGCTAGCTAGAAAAGGTGAAGGCTTGACAACCAAGATAAACTATCCCTTTAGGGTAATGGGAAATTGAATTCTGTATAAAGGAGAGACAGTTATTTGACCTATCAGAAATCATCCAGGAGTTAATGGCTGGTAGAAAATACAGTTTGAGAGATATGTGAAGAGTTTGTGCTGCCTCAAGGGGTAATGACAACAATACCCCAACATACTGTGTAGGGTATGCTGATGTGTCATGCCTTGAGACGGGAGGATTAGATATTGTGAGAACTGCTTTGTGCTTTCACCTTTTAAGGGGCGGAACATCTAAGACCTTTGCTGTTCTGGAAGGTTTACAAGATTTTCAGAGGCTTGATGACCAGTGATTCATAACATAATTAATGCTTGACACAGGTCTAGCTCAATACTGGATTAGGAATACCACTGTATTGTGACCTGAAATGTATTAAGATTGACACAATAAAACATTTTAAGAATTGTGAGACACAAAAACCAAAAATGGTTAAGAAGATCAATCAAGATTCATATATTTTTTTTAATTACACATTTTTGAGGTGCTGTGCTTCTACATATAGTCTGTATTTAATTTTAGTTTATGTATACATTTTTTCTTAACATCTAATTTAATAATATATTAGCCTGTGCACTAGAAAATGTAGTTATTTTGAGTTTGTTGCACAAAACAAACATTTACACCGATGTGGCTATAGCTAAAACAATTTTAAACAGCTATTTCAGCATGTCTATTATTTATTTATATAGTTTGTACTGCTGACCTTGTATTGATTGAGTTACTACATGTTTGTTTGTAGTTTTAATAATTAACTACACATAAGCACTATTTATGTGAATTGCCAAAAAATAAACATTTGAAAAACATCTAAGAAATGGACAATCGGTAACTGTACACATTGCGTCATACATTTTTATAAATGGCAACCTAAAATGTAGATGTTGTAAAAAAGAAAAGTTCATGTACATTTATAAACTACTTGGTTACAGTGTGCTTTTGCTAAAGAAACAGCTTGTGATGTTTGCACTAGTTCTATAGATGTTTTTATGTTATGACTCCAGTGGGGAGCCATTTTCATGAATTCGCCCCAGGGTCCAGCAAACCCACGAACTGGTCCTAAATGTGGGAATGTAAATAAAACACAGGGGCTTGTATAAAGTACATCCCATATAGCATAACAAATCAGACTGTCAAATCAGTAAAAATACATTTAGTTAAAATAAAAAAATAAAATAAATGACCACATTTGAAAGAGAATTTGTTTTTGAAGCAGTGGCCAAGAGCTTGGCTGATATTGAGATGAAGTGACCATGCTAACAAAACGTTTCTGGAGAGCATGTAAACAAGTAAGGTTGCTTTGAAATGCACAGAGCCAGATGTTGCAGTATGAAAAGGTATCCTTGAATGCTACAGATTTGAGTAATATTTTAGCTAAGTTTGGTTCTGATGACACTAATAGTCATGAAATAGATATAATCATTCATTGATCAACCTCATTCAGTTGACTGAAATTTGAAGCTGCTTGGAATCAGATTTGGTTTTGTGATGGACAACGTGTATTGGAAACATTGCCAGCTACTCAGGGGCTGATCATTTCCTTGCTCTTGACTTCTTTAAAGGTGGGGTATATATTTTTTCAAAAATGCTTTAGAAAACGGAGTCGGGCCCAGTACCAAAACAACCTTCAAGCCAGTCAGCAGTAATGGGCATGTCTACTCACGATCCGGAGGACGGACATTAGCCGAGCGACGACATATTGAGATGGCGGATAAAAAAAACAAAAGAGGAAAATGTCTGCGGAACAGAAGAAGGCTTACACCGTGTCTACACTGGACGCGACAAAGCGACCATTGAAAATCATTTGAAATTTGTGTCAATATGTCATAAATAGAACGCGGCAGCAGTTCACTTTCTGCGATTTGTTGTGTCGCGCATCCAGTGTAGACAGCATTAGTAATTATAATGAGTTCTATAGTCGCTCGCCTTCGGTGTAGACACGGTGTTATGATCAGGCAAGAAGTAGGACCCGTGTAAATATCGGATCAGCTTTCCAGCACTGGAGAAAACTCATGGAGCGGGAAGACCTGCGATCGGAAGCAGAGGTTGCTTTGTTTCTTCTCGATAGGTGAGTAACATTGGTTTTGCTTTGATTCACAGATCTAATTGTTGCCTGCTGCACGTATCTGTGGGGCAGAGCTATCAAAATAGAGGCGAAACACTTTTGGGGTAGGGGCGTGTTTGTTTTGGTGATTTCAAATATCAACATTGGGTACCAGAAATCACTTACCCCACCTTTAAGTATATTCAGCAAAACCTAGGGCTGGATTCACAAAACATTCTTAAGAAAAATTATATTTTTTACAGTTGTTTTCTTCTTGTTTTCTAACTTAACAATGCTAAGAATATTTCAGTAACACTTTACTTAAAGCCTTAATGTATGTGTAATGCATTATATAGGTATTCCTAATGTAATGTAATATAATCTCATAAATAATCCTGTCCTGTAACCAACGGTAAAATGCATTTTAATATTTAAAGGTTTGTTTGCTATGTGTTTTGATGCATTATGTGCTTGCTCATTATGATTATGCCTGTGATCTGCAGGTAATGCAAAAAGTTGTCATTTAAGTTTTCAGCAAGAACTGTCATACAATTTGATAACCAAAGTCTGTCATTGTCTTCTTGGGAAATAATATATGTTCTTAAGAAAAATTTTGAGAACTTTTTAAGATATGCACATTCTTACAAATGTTTTAGAATTCGTCTTAAGGAATCATTTGTTTAAGATCCAGCCACTGTTCTTTTATCTCTCTGATGAGTCTGTCATGTTACTTGCATGTTCTGATTGAACTGTTTCTTGTGGGCGTGTCAGGATGGGCTATAATTCAACACAATATGTTTTTGAAAACCGCTACATCTAGTAAAGATGACATTGACACCCCTGATAACAAGTGTTCGGTTAATAAATAATCTTTGGGATTCATCTCTCGACACACCTTTGACAGAACACGAAAGCATATATTTTTCTTGTGATTGTAAGTTTTATCTATAATGAAATAGCTTTTAGTATATTTTGCCATCGCATGTGTTAATACTGAATACTGGGCACTTGATAAAACTTGTCCTCTTTGGAGAAACTGTGTCTGATTCATTGATCACCGAGCAGATAGTGTCTCTTTTCATATGCCACAGTAAAAGTAATGAGGTTTCTGTGTTAAGGAGATAAAAGTATCAACATTGAGTGGGTAGTTAAAGCTGAGCCAAGTAGGCCATGCTGTTCAACCATAATAGTGGCAGCAAAGCCTTTTTTAATTAATACGCTCGAAGATTAGAGACTAAAGTAAACAATGAATTGCAAATAAGAGTGCTGCCCCAAAAACAAGGCACAGATTGTTCTTATGTTCCATTAGCAGTCACTATACTTGACAGAAACCCAAAAAACAGGACTTCCAAAACCTAGTGATTCACCGCCTAAAGCAGTACTTTAAAAGTACATGACACAAAGGCTGTTTTAAAAGAGGACAACTTAATGACAACTTAATAATGCTTCCAGTATAACATACATAGTCCTGGGGGTATAAATATATAATTTAAATAATTAGTTAAAATAATATAATACAATACACAATTTTTCCAAAGAGTACAAAAGTCTTACTTAGTGTTTTCAAGTGCCCAGCTATAATTCATTTAATACTGAAAAAAAATATATATATATAAAATTATTTAATTATAAACTATTTTGTCCATTGTGTGTATGTGTATACACACACACACACACACACACACACACACACACACACAGGATATATATATATATATATATATATACTGTAAATAATTTAATCATGTATCATGATGTTCCTCTCGCACTGAAATTAATTTTGAAGGCTCCAATATTCTTCAAGCGAAATCTAAGAATTAACTAGTGTACCATCATTTTCAACAGAATCAGGGCAAAACATAGTTTCTTTGGTGTTTGTTTTTTGGAGTTGCCAAAGTGAACCTTCTGGAAAGGCTTGCTCCAGCTGGTGAACACCTTTGAATGACCATTGATTCGTAGCGATTACATAATAGCTTTACATCATTTCTTCTCTAGTTAAATTTTTCTGTTCAGTCCATTGAGGTCATCTTAGAGTAAAAACATGAACACAGTGAATAACTGTTTTATAGATATTAAAGTTGTAATTCTAAAAGAAAAAAACACTGACATTTGTTTTAAATGTTTAATACTGCTTGCTTTAAAGTAATCTCTTATGCTAAGTGCTATATAAACAAAATTACGTGACTCTACTGTATTGCCGAATTGCAGAGCTGGTGCAAACATATCCACATTACTACTGTATGATCAGATGCTTTGTTGTGTGTTTATTTTGTTATTAAGAGGGAAGCGCATGGTATGTACCTATTTTTACTCATAAGCAAAGAACAAAAAAAGAACTTCACCTTGAGTAAGTCTACTTGTTTCACACAAGGAGCACTGGAGCTCCAGCCTATGCAGAGCGTTTAAAATCAATCACTTATGAGCTTCCTTTTTCGATTAAAATACTGCCAGAGAAGCCAGCTTGCCTATGTTGCCAATAGACAGTGAGGGAGCTCACTTGGTTTTGGAAAAGAGCTATAGTGTCTGTACATAATTTCAAGGGCTTTGATATTCAAATGGTACTACACTACCAAAAGTCCAATGCTATGGGCATAAGCAGAATTAGACGGAATTTGTGTTGACCAAGGAGAAGGCAGGGGTCGTGGCCTAATGGTCAGAGAGTCGGACTTGTAACCTGAAGTTTGCAGGTGAGTCTGGAATTGGTTCAATACCACGACTGAGGTGCCCTTGAGCAAGGCACCGAACCTAGACTGCTCCCCGGTGCTGCAGTAACATGGCTGCCCACTGCTCCAGGTTTGTGTGCACTTGGATGGGTTAAATGCAGAGAACACATTTCACTCCTCATTATACTCTGTATAATTGTGTATGTGACAAATAAAGCTCATCTGAGCTTAATTTGAATTTGTATGTAGAACAATGGGACAATGTTAGTTTTATTGTCAGGGTGAGAAAGAAATAGGGGTGAAACCTTCAACCCACATGACCTGATAGTATCATGCCATCATGAAAAAAATCTGTGAGTTAGATTGCTTGTAGATGCGAGTGCTTAAATATAGGAGATACACTTTTGGAAACCCTTTCCAAAAAATTTTAGTAAGAGGTACCCAACAAGAGGGCCAGTAGTCAAGAGACCTAAAAAGATTCCTCTGAGGCCTGTTACATGATACTAAAAGGATGTCAAGGCTTGTCTGGCCAGTATAATCTTACTCTTAGCTTAATCAGAGAAAAGACAAAGCAACCTAGCCTCATTGAAAACCACAAAAATGTACCTGTACATACATTTCACTCCAGTTTCCAGGTGAAATGAATACTGGAGGCAGTAAAACACCAACAGATTTTTTTTAATTTTTTTTACACAATTTATGATTTCCGGGCTTCGATTATCAAACAATAAATACATTTTCACACAGTTCTTTACACAATACTATGCTATGATATATAAACAGTTTTACCATAGTTCGCTGTTTGCAAACAAATACATTTGACTCTCTGCATCACATAATCTTCTTTATATGTGTTGCTTTTCTGATCTAGTAAACATGCTCGGTAGCTCACCTGGTACAGAATTGCACTTGCAATGCAGAGAGCCTGTGTACAAGTTCTATAATGCAAGAGTTACGGCACTCCATAAAAGAGCTCAAAGCCTTGTGAAAGGAAACTAAAACAACATGGTTGCTTCATGGTCTCCTGTGACCTCTCGTAATCGGATTTCAAGGGGAGAGTTTCTGTTGTTGGTACCAGATGGTGACATCACTTGTGATAGTCTAGCCAGGATGGTTTAGTGTCCTTCTTGTGCTGACTTTGTCAAGGTAGAGGTATCATGCTGGCAATGTCCTTTTGTACATTATTCCCTTTAATGACACAGTGGTTCCATTCTCAATCTCAACTAGAGATACATTAAAAGGGGCTGTCACTAACGAGGAGACAAAATAGCTGCGCTAAAGGACACTCATGTGGAATGAACTGGGGAATACATTAAAGCCAAGTGCAAGAATTCCAGAAAAGCCCTTTGAAATGGACTTTCTTAATCGACTTGAAGTTCCCAACCGGGGTAAGACTGAATGATTACATTCATATTGGGCACAATGAACATTCTTGCCCTTCTATGACACGGTGCGGGGTGGCTGCTGTACGCAAGTGCCGTGAGACTTTACCAGGACCGTTCTCTGAGGCTGGGGCGTACGTGCCGACTGGCAGCATCCCTTCCAGAGCCCCCTCCTCTTTCCTCCATCTCTCATTCTTCCCTCTCCAACTCTCTCTCTCGATCCTTTCTGAACAAGTGTTTGTATCCCACACTATGCCTCTCTCTGTCGCCCTGTGTGCCAGGATCACCCCATAGTAACTGCCTGATGCCTTTGTTTGCTGCCTCTTGTTCACAAACACAAATGTACAACCAAGCAGATGCACAAATAGCTCTCTTTATCCTTGCCCAAGAAGGGGCAAAAAAACAGGGAGGGGGAGAGAGAGGTTTGTGTTAATTGCATGCATGGCGCATCACTAGTCGCATAATGAAGCCACGGCCACCCATTCAGCAGTGTTTGACAATATTCCCGCGTTATTGGTCACATGATGTTACGTGAGTTCCATGCAAACTTTGCAAATTTACTGGCAGTTATATTCCCTCAACGACTGTTTTAAAGGACAAATTAGCACACAAGTAAGGCGTTTGCCATCCCGGACTATGGCAGCAGCTAGTGTTTCTCTTTTCAGGCCAGCAGCTCTGCTCAAATGAATAATTACGAGCAGAATGAATGAAATGGGAACATTCTGGAAACCACGTCAGAATTATCATGCTGAGTGGCTTTGGAGGTTAAGCTGACTCTCTTCTGCATGGCCAATACTTTCTGCTACAGTAGAGGAACACTCTCATGCAATCTAGCCATCAATGCTCTCAGGCATTTGTTTGGTAGCTGTGCATCACATCTCAGTCAACACATGGGCTATTACAAGCATGACAAATACTTTATGAGCTTAGTCATAGTTTTATTGCTCTTCCATAGCTCACATGAGCTCAAATCAGACAATTGTTGATATAGAGAACTGTCAAATGAACATTAATTACATTACTCAGAATACTTGGAAAATGTTATTATAAATTCCAAGTTCATATTTTGACTTTGTAAAACTCTAGGAATACAATTCAAGAAGTTGGAGACTTTCTATTTACGCTGCATTTAAAAGAGAGATTGCATCATCCACCTTTTTTACTTTACATGAATTTTCATGCACTTTTATAATGCATATTTTTCTATAAGATTAATATTCACTCACCAGTGATTTCATTTCTCTAGTTAGCATTGCCTGCGTTTGGAGTGAGACTATTCTTGGGTCAGTTGTGCAGTGATGGTGAAAGTTACCTTTAAAAGTAATGCATTACAATATTGCATTACTCCATAAAAGGCAACTAATTGCATTAGTTAAAAAAAGGTTATAGTCAACTAATTGGAATTGGACAGTGTAAATGCGGCCTTAGTTACAGCTTCATGTTCACCATCTGCAATATGGTGGATAAAAAAATAATTTAATAATTTTGAGAAAAAGCACAACAAATTGTATGCGTTTTGACCTTTCAGGGCTGCATTCGCCCAGCAGAACACTAATAACACAGTTGCAAGGCTATTAGTCTACACACAGGCTACAGGCCTTAAATGAGGCGTGCAGAGCCTTTGAAATTGTATCTGTTGTTATATCCTCTGCTAATAAATACTCTGTGTTCTGTCAGTGTAACATGTTAGTTTTGGTCCTCAGACTTCCTTTTCTTGACTCCAGAGGAAGGAGGAGATATATTATGTAACTTAAGTATTACATGATTGATGGAATAACTGAAAAAATTGTAGCAGCTTTTATCACCGAAAAGACATCATCTCACTAATCCCTTCACACTATGTAGATTTATTAAAGACCAAGTGCTAAGTGGAAATGTGATGGTTGCCAGATAAAGTAGACTGTTGACTTTTGCATCCATCTTAGTGATAAACCATATCTTTTTTCTACACCAATGAGGCCTTGAATGGACACCAGATGTATGACTTGCACATGTGCACATAGCAAAGTTAAGTCTCCTTGCATGCTGGGGCTGAGGGAGTAAGTGTGCAGGAATAGGCAGGGTGGAGCTGATGGACATATTTCAGTGCTTTTATTGCAGCTGCGTGCCTCCTATGAGAAAATGAACAGGAATGCAAACAGCTGCTTCATGTCTGTTGTGTTTCAGTTGACTCTCATCATCTTCAGAGCATCCTAGATCGGCAGGCTGTCCTCTTCAACTGCAGGCTGTGCCCCCCCCCCAAATTAATTACTGTGCCCTCCACTTTTCATCCTCTCCCCTCCTTGCTGAACGTGATCGATTTCGAAAGCGAAAGTGAAACTGATAAAACAGCGCACATAAGAAAGCGATTGCACGCTTTAGCATCAGCAACTGACGCTAAAGCCCCCCCCCACACACACACACCCACAAAATGTGATTTGTGCTCACCCTTGAAATTCAAATGCCCCCCCGATGGAGGTGCCCTGGTGCCAGCTCTGTCTGAAATAGAAGACAAATACAAATGCAGTGGTAGGATTGACACAGTGCTGTATTATATAGCAGCTTGACACCTGAAAGGTTTAGGGTAGAAAAATAAATAATTTCAAGAAAACAAAGTCTTAAAAGGATCATATGATGCTATTTTAAAGATCATCATTTTGTGTATTTGGCATAACAGAATATGTTGACATCCTTTAATGTTCAAAAAACACATTATGTTTCAAATACTGTACATTATATTATTGTAGTTCCTCTATGCCCCACCTCTCTCAAATGCGTAATTTTCTACAAAGCCCCTCCTTCCGACAAGCACAGTCTGATCTGATTGGTCAGCTGACCCAGTGCATCGTGATTGGCCGAACACCACAAGCGTGCGTCGGAAATGTAACGCCCCTTACCATAATCGCGAGCTTCATCTTTCAAAGCAAATATAAAGACAGTTAATAATGTCCTTAGTTTTACCATCAGTACCAGCCGAAGAGTCGCGTGATATACACAGTGATGATGCTCATATGTATTTGCAGTACACAAGCCGCAGTTAAGACAGCTGGCATGCTATAATTTCTGACGGGCTGTACACACTCGGGTGATGTGCTATTATACATTGTGCAAAACTCTGCATTTGAATTTGCCAGATTGTCATAGCAAAGTCGGAACTGACTTTTTTGTTTTTGTTTTTGTTTTTAATAGCCTTTTTCACAGCCATCCTTGTACTCTCCTAGGTTCACGAAACTGTCGTCAATAAAATGCGTTGCGCAAATTCGAAAATTTGGTTGTGCTGTTCTGTTGTAAACAAATCTTCAGTTTCGGAAGGCCAAATAAAGTGATTTTGCTTTCGGATAGAAACTGACAAGACTGCATCAACACAACTGTGGTTACTGAAACCACGCCTTCTTTCTTTGCATGCACATTTGCCGGCATTATGCAAATATTCCCACATTGTGATTTAGACCTGTGGGGGCGTGTTTAAATGAGGCGTTTTTTGCCGGATCTGGATCTGGCTTCTCTTTTAGATAGAATAAATCCTTTTGTGGGAGACTTTGAGCTTTGTAACTCTGCAGATCTTATGTATGCGCAAACAGCTACATAACACACTAAAGAAAAGGAAAACAAGAAATCGCATCATATGACCCCTTTAATTGCCCTCCATGCAAAAATGTTATTTCACAATCGACTGCAAGCTTGCATTAAAGGAGACATCAGATGCCCAATTTCCCAAAGTTAGAGGGATTTTTAGTGTCTTAATGAATAGTCTCTAATGTACTTGGGTTACAATTTCCCAATGGTAGTGTAAAAACACCTTTTATCTTGTTAAAAACAGCTCTGTTCACAGCAATCCATTTCAGTGTATGTCCCTTTAAATGCTAATGAGCTCTGTCTCTTCCGTGGGGTGACGAGCCGTTCTCAAGAGACTGTAAACTTTAGCCACATTTGCAACGGAACTTGCTAACTAGCACATTATTAGGAAAGGCGATTTGCAAAGATTCATAAAAAAAAAAACTTATACTCACTTCTGAATGTTAAGCTGGATCGCGAATGATTGGCAAGAACATAGAAGTATTTAGGTTGCTCGAGGCGCATTCTCTTCAAAAAAATACGTAATCCACTGCGTCTTCAGTGGCTCAGATGTCGGGAGTAAATGACGACTGCTATGTTCATTATTACATCAAAAAACAAAACACCTCAATCGATTAGGAGCCATTATTGTCTACACCTGCTCCGGCATCGAAACAATGGTGGACTGTTCACAGCTCTCTCAGGGAGGGTCTAAGGTAAAACACCAGTGTCAATCAACAATCATGGGAGGGGCCTGTGTAGAACTATGTCACTCTGCCAAGAATCTGTGAATGGTTTGATCTGAGAAAGTGCTTATTATTTGTGGAGATTTAAAAAAAGTACTGGGTGGATTTTTATCATTATAGGGTGGTTGTGTACACCTTATAAATGTGTTACACACATTTAAGTTCAAACACCATAAAAAGTGAATTTTGCATCTGATGTCCCCTTTAAGATGCCTCAATCTAATCAAGAACCAGTTGGTAAAACCACATCTCAGATGTAAATCACATTACTGAAGAAAAAATCTGTTGTAGGGATGCAAGATATTGGATTTCAGTCAAAATCCAATATGGCGATATATTTCAACTAATTTTGGCTGATATCTGATAACGATATAAGTCTACATGTATTTCATTTTGCATCTTATGTACTGGAATCTTTTTTTAAGCATAAATTATATTTGTTTATGTATTTATTGTTCGTTTGTTTCAGTTTCAGAGTCCCAAGTCTTGTTTTGAAAAGGATATGGATTCAAATTACATGAAATAACAATTAAAAATGTTCAAATTAACTTACAAAATAACACTGAATCAGTCCTTACTGAATTTCAGAGACAGATGGATTTATAATCAGATAGTTTCTGAAACTTTTTAAATGATATTCCGAAAGTATTTCCCGTAATATTTTGAGTATTATTAATAAATTTTATTTTTAAAATATTTATTTACGACTGTCATGTTTGTGCTTTTTATTCATTATAGCTTCATTAAACCAATACAGATATGCTTTGATAACATAATTTGCTGCTTAATTAGAAACGAAAGTAACTGTTATTTCTTTTTGTTTTATTTTAGCCTACAACAAAAGTTCAATGCTTCAATCTGCTATTCAAAGGAGCTGTAAAGACAGTAAATAGATATTCAAGACGCTACATTTTTTCTCATCCTTTAAAAACAGCTATCAATTGTTAAATTGCATATATAAAATTATGTCATGTCTGCTATTTTTATGTATTAATACTGTTTAGTATATAAATAAACCATCAGAAACGGGTGAAATTAAGGCCTATACTTTTTATGCTTTTAGAATATCAGACAGGCTACATCAAAAAATATATATCATTTTTTTTAATGAACAATGTTGCGTGATAAAATAAAACATGAAATCAAGATGTGTAAACAAGAACGAATATTTGACGTGGCCTAGTGCAATGCATTTGTTTTAAATTAACTGTTAACTATATGGCTTCTTGGGGATTATTCCTTTAATTTACCCTTATCATAATAACCTACCTATTGCAGAGGAAGATGAAACAAACTCACAAATCAGCCTAAAATATATTGGGAACAGTACAATTGTACAAATTCAATGAAAAATTAGGAAAGTGCTGAGCAAGATATAAAACATGACATTTTGGATTTAATGTTTAAATTGGAACAATGAGTTCTCTTAGCCAATAAGCATTACTTAAACTAGATCAACAACAGCAATTTAAGCTGTATTATACATTTACACTTAAAATTTACTCTAAGAACATTAAATGAATATAAAAATGTAGGAACATACTGTGGCTATTTCAGCTGTTAAAACTGAAACCAACGAACGATGTTACAGAACCACCACTTAGACCCAGTGGTGGTCAGTAACGAAGTACAACTACTTCGTTACTGTACTTAAGTACATTTTTCAAGTATCTGTACTTTACTGGAGTAGTTTTATTTTGAGTAACTTTTACTTTTACTTCACTACATTCCAAAGCATAAGATCGTACTTTTACTTCACTACATTTCATAAAACATATCGTTACTCACGTGATACATCACGTTCGAGACGCAGAAGCGTGTATGATTCATGAACAAACTGATTCTTTTCAATGAACCTGTTCAATCGGTTCGCAAATCGCAACAAACGATTCATTCACGAATTGCAATGATCCGATTGCAGCTGTTCTCGAGTCGAAAACTCACTGATTCAAATGATCCGCTTAGAGCGAGTCTTCTTCAGTGAACTGAACTCACAAGTAAAGAACCGAGATCTTGTGAGCGCCGCTACTGATGCTGTGAAAAGTACGTTACTAATGTCGAATTTTAGGATTAATTATTGTAACTGAAAATAATATTTAGGTCAAAACTGTCAGTTGTTTGTGAACTAAATCTGCTGTAAAGGGTGATCTATTTAAGCCCACTGAAATGCTTGAATGCAGACAGATCAACATCAGTGTCTCTAACGTTATGTTTTAGGTCAAAACAAAACATTAAAATAACACCGATTAATTAAAATAACTGATGCTCGTGTAACGGATGTATACCAGTAAGGGCTATGTGTAAACCTCACTCCCTCACCTCAAAAGAGGCGCCTAGCGACTGATGCAAGAGGCTGTAGCCTTTGGCTGCCCTTGTTAGAGCGCCCGCCCCCCGCCGACTCCCGGGTTCGCGACCCGCCGGAGCAAGAACGAGTTAGGATGGTATGGACCCGGGGAGATATACACGCTCATATTCCCCGCTGCTGTAACGTTAGCAGTTTTTTAAATGCTATGCATTTAGACCTATGTGACGCCTGTTTTATATTGTTTATTAACAGTATACATTTTTATATTGTTTAGATCAACTAGCCGAGTAGACAGATATGAATGTTTATTCATAACCATACTGAAAATAAGTAAATATTGTTAGCTGATGCTAACTGTCTAGCTAACAAGCTTGCTGGTGCTAAGTTGAGGAAATTTTTGATATAAAGTCCAAATATCTTTATTCAGCCACCTAGATAGATTCCATCTGAGGGAAAAGAAAGGATGTGATGTTCAGAACATAGTAACTACAGTAATTATCAGAGTGGGAAGTGATGCCTCCGGGGCATTTGGCCAGGGTGTTGTTACACCACAGACAAGGTTTGAGAAGAAAAAAATAATTATGAAAATATCATTAGATTTTCCTTAAAATGTTCTTCCTAATTTCAGGCCTAATTCTCATGTCATATATAACTGACGTTCTGCAAAACAACAAGTTCTAAAACACTTTTTCTTACTGGTGAAGATTAGATGGTGAAATCTGTTTTCTCTCAGGTACATGGCAGTGTAAGCTTCACAGTGAACATTACTACATCACTCTCATCAACGTAGTCCATATCAACAAAATATATATCTTGACTCTATATAGTGGTTATTTTGGGAAAAACCCAGGTATTTTGGGCAGTAGGATTATAAAATATGTGCTAATATAAAATTAAATAAAGTAGTCTATATAAAATTGCAAAATAAATCTGTCTATCAGTACTTTTTACTTAAGTACATAAAAATTGAGTACTTTTGTACTTTCACTCGAGTAAAATTGAAAAAGCAGTACTTTTACTTTTACTGGAGTAATATTTTAGTATACGTATCTGTACTTTTACTCAAGTACTTGATCTGTGTACTTTGACCACCACTGCTTAGACCTATACGCCGATTTCACGCAGCCGCCATTTTGAAATCAAAAGCGAGGCTCCGGTGGGAAGAAACCCGGAAGTATTGCCTTTAATCTCAGGAGCAGCGATGTCATATTGTTGTGTTCCAGGCTGTACATCCTATCAACGAAAAGAGTGTGATAAAGAGTTGTCATTTCATCGCTTTCCGATTGTTTTTTTTATTTTTATTTTTTATAATTTTTTTTACAAAACAGCTCGTGGGATTCAACATCCTTCATCGGACCATTTTTCGACATCTGCAATATTAAATCGCGGTAGCAGCTCTAGGTTGGTAGTCCAAGTCATTGTTGTTTACCTTTACTTCCGGGTTTCTTCCCACCGGAGCCTCGCTTTCGATTTCAAAATGGCGGCTGCGTGAAATCGGCGTATTCCTTATTAAGCAGGGGCAGATTTCTCTGAACAAAAATCTACATTTCTGCTTTTTCGCCATCAATGCGATATCTTTTTTCATCCATTACATTGGAGCCTGTGCTAAACAACCGTTCACTTTCATATTCCGGGACGCACTGAGGTATCTGCATGCTACATGTGCAACAGCGGGAAATGGGCCTGGTTGGATTTACAGTATTCCAATGGACTGACTCTCCGGGGAATTGTGGCTTCAGCTAGGTATGCGTTGACCTACAAATTAGCAAAAAAAAACTAATCTTTATATTTTTTTTGCCATTGTGTTCTTTAAAAAAAAAAGTATTGTATTTATCTGAAAGAATACGAACCTGAGATGAGGTCTCAGACAAGACATTTTCCTCCAACATTTCATCATACACGCCCAGCAGCGATCCTGTTTGTGTCTTCTTCTCTAGCGGACCCTCTTTGCTGACATCTCGTTGATCATCACTGCCAATCATTTCATCCACGACTTTAAGCAGCATGTCGCGGACACACATCTTCTTATCCTCGTCAAAATACTGATCTTTGTATCGGGCATCAAGCACGGTTGCAACTAAATACAGTGGTTCGCACCACTGAATCGAACACTGACCGCTTTCAGCAAGATTTCTTTGGCTGTCCGCACACCTCGGTCCACGTCACTGCTTTTGCCAAGCAGCCGTGTCAGTGCCATAAAATCTGGAATTACATCAGCTACAGAGGCCTCTGCAGAACTTATATCTCTGGTCAGCTGTTCAAAGGGTGCAAGTAGTGTGATCATATTTTCAAGAATTCCCCATTGATTTGCTGTCAAAGATGCAGGAAGTTCAAATCCTGGTCAATCCAATGGGCAGTGAGGCTTAACACACTGACAGGGCTTACACTTGATGTCCAGATATCAATCGTAAAGCTCACAGAAGTGGCATCAGCGAGGAGCTTTTCTATGTGGACATAGACGACACTATACAGTTCAGGTAAGGCCACATCTGAGAAGTAGCGGCGGCTAGACATAGCATACAGTGGCTCTAAGCAGTTATTCAGTCTGCGAATTCCTTCGTCCTCCACAATGTCCAGGTATCAGTCATAAAGCTCACAGAAGTGGCATCAGCGAGGAGCTTTTCTTTGTGGACATAGACGACACTATACAGTTCAGGTAAGGCCTCATCTGAGAAGTAGTGACGACTAGGCATAGCATACAGTGGCTCCAAGTAGTTAATAAGTCGGAGAAATCCTTCGTCCTCCACAACGATAAAAGGGTGATTATCAAGAGTTATCAGTTCGATAATTGTTCTGTTCAAATGTTGTACCGTTTGGTGGTCGTTGCTGAATATTTTTGCCTTTTCAAATGATTATGCACCTGACGAGTTTTCCTTGGCACGGTTTTCTCTTTTTGCTTCATGAACCGAGCTCATAGAGATCATGATGGTGATTTTTAAGATGAGCTATTAGATTTGTTGTGTTGAAATAATGTGGCTTGTCTCCTCCCAGAAAGACTGATGCCTTGCAATTCATAGCTTTCAGTCACGTGACCTGCTCGAAGACATGGAGGGCAAAACATCCTTAGAACTGCAGGACAAGCCTGTACATTTTCCATCAGTTTCACATTCGCAAATATTTAGATCACCTCTCAAAAGAATAAAACAAAGGTATGTGAACAAAATTCAACTTTTGGCCATTTGCAATCCATATTTAGCACCCGTGGCAATATTACAATCATTAAACAGTGCGACAAAATGATGTAAAAACACTTAAAGTGCCTTAATACAGGTGCATCTCCATAAATTAGAATGTCGTGGAAAAGTTAATTTATTTCAGTAATTCAACTCAAATTGTGAAACTTGTGTATTAAATCCATTTAATGCACACAGACTGAAGTAGTTTAAATCTTTGGTTCTTTTAATTGTGATGATTTTGGCTCACATTTAACAAAAACCCAACAATTCACTATCTCAACAAATTAGAATATGGAGACATGTCAATCAGCTAATCAACTCAACTCACCTGCAAAGGTTTCCTGAGCCTTCAAAATTGTCTCTTATGGCGCTTTTTCACTGCATGGTACGGCACGGTACAGTACGGTTCACTTTTGGGGGGATTGCCCACTGGGTACTGTATCTAGTACCCGGTACTTTTTTAGTATCACCTCGGCCGGGGTTCCAAGCGATCCGTACCGTTACCAAAACATGACGTGTAAGGTGTTTACTGAATTTCACCCCTTTAAATATCTGTATTTTAATTAATATTATTAATAAATACGGGATTAGTTTCCATTGTTATGCTGATGATACTCGACTATACAGCTCAACAAGACCAGATGAAACTTCTAAACTATCTAAGCTAACGGAGTGTGTTAAAAATGTAAAAGATTGGATGACCAATAATTTTCTCATATTAAATTCAGATAAGACAGAGATATTACTTATTGGACCACAAAACAGTACACAGAATCTCTTGGATTAAAATTAGCAACTAGACGGATGTATTGTTACTTCCTCTACAGTTACAAATCTGGGTGATATATTAGACAGCAACTTATCTTTTGAAAATCATATTTCCCACGTTACAAAAACAGCATTCTTCCATATTAGAAACATTACCAGGCTACGGAACATGTTAAGTGTTTCTGATGCAGAAAAGTTAGTTCATGCATTCATGACCTCTAGACTGGACTATTGTAATGCACTGCATCTTCAATAAACAAGCTACAGATAGTACAAAATGCTGCGGCTAGAGTCCTTACCAGGTCAAGAAAATATGATCATATTACTCCAATTTTACAGTCTCTGCACTGGCTTCCTATTAAGTTTCGTATCAGTTACAAAATATTATTACTTGCCTATAAGGCCCTGAATGATTTAGCTCCTGTGTACCTAACTAATCTTCTATCACGCTACAATCCAACCCGCTCCCTTAGGTCGCAAAACTCTGGACTCTTGGTAGTACCTAGAATAGCAAAGTCCACTAAAGGAGGCAGACCTTTTTCATATCTGGCTCCTAAACTCTGGAATAGCCTTCCTGATAACGTTCAGGGTTCAGACACACTCTCTCTGTTTAAATCTAGATTAAAGACACATCTCTTTAGCCAAGCATTCATATAATGCATCTCACAATCTTGTACTGCCAGTCTATCTGAACAAATGCACATTATTATTCTTTAGCTTGGGCTGAACAAACAATTTTTGCTTGGATGAAACAACAGCTACGTTAATTATGTTTCTATTTATTTATCTGTTTGTGGTAACTAGGAATTACACAAGCTTCAGTCTGGATCCAATCCTTAAATGATTAGAGATGACCGAACACCTGAGAAGAGATGATGCCAACCCCTCGGAGGACCTCAGAGGATGCCAACCCTCAGAAACTATACAGAATTACCAAATTTTGCTATAAGTTAAACATATTAATTCTCTACAATATATAAATATATTGTAGAAACTTAATTTCCTATAAAGCTGATTTGCAATGATTGTATCGTAAAAAGTGCTATACAAATAAGCTTAAAGTAAACTGAATTTGACTATATTACTACTTAATGCAAACTGCGTAAAAATAACTGGCGGTCAGTGGAGCAAAGCTTCGTTTTGCCCTCCCGGTAGCTGTTCCTATAGGGGTGTGACGTCACGTGAAAACTATCAATTGTTACAAATGGCAACTTTGCAGTCAGTGTGACTTACTGTGAAGTATGTCCACACGACTAACATAATGCCGTTAGCACTCTTTACAAAAACATGCAAGTTGATGCATGTGCATAATCAACACTCTTTTATCGACAAAGCATATCAGCGTGATTTTCCGTATCGGGCCTATGCCGATAATTAATTTATATGCTAATATCTGCCGATTCAGATTATATTGCGATAATATCATGCATCCCTAATCTGTTGCTATGTACTTCCGCAGCTTCAAATACTACTTATCTCTACAGCTAATTTAAAACCCTCATATCCAAACCTACATCCTAACTCCTACTCCTTTGTAGCCCTATATCCTAACCCAAAGCTGATCCTATAGAGTTAAACCACATGTTGTCAATGCTGGTCCATGTACTGTGATAAGGATAATGTTTTCATTGGCAGAATTGTGAATATATATGAATATTTTCCACTCCCTCTGACTTGGATGCTGTAAACAGGATAGTGGATTTTTGCAGACTGGAAAGAACAAACTACTTGTAGCCTCAGAAGCCCCATAGTCTCATAGAAACATTATGATTGCATAAAGAGACCAGTGGAAAGCAAGCCATGTCTATGAGTTAGCAGGTGGTTGAGAGATGCTTCAGAGGTTGAGCAATGGCTATATTCATGAGACACATTCGTGCATTTGAGCAGCGAAGCAGCAGGGGGCAGTCTGATCTCAGACAGAGTTACTTAGACTTATCCAGATCTTTTTCATTGAAGAGTGCAAGACCTCAGTCAAGGAATTTTCAATTTCTATGTCTGGTGAACACGCCTTGACCCTGCCAGTGTAGTCAGAGGGTTGTGCCCATTGGTGCCTCCCAAACTTGATGTAATGTTTACAGTGGGTGACACAGTTACAGTATGTGCATCCTAATAGAAAACATATTGGACAAATTAAACCAGTTTTGTAGAGCAGTGATTTTACGAGTTGTGAGAGGGGTATGGGGTATGAGTGTATGGAGAAGCTCTGCAGGATTGTGATTTACTGTCAGTGAGATGACTAGCTCAGCGTGCCTGGATGGCTTTCTCTCAGATAGGAAGCAGCTGCTCTTCTGGAGAACCCTGGAGAGGCTTGTTGAGGGCTAGAAGGTGGTTGCTCTGGGTTAACCTCTCCTGATAATCCAAATATGAGAAGAACTTTTTTCTATATATATTGGCATTTGTACCCCCACCCTTAAACTGAGGAACCATAATTAGGGCCCTATGAAATTCCACATTTAATTTTTTTATTTGTTTTCTAAATTCCATTTAATTTTTTCATTTAATTTTTTCTGGATTCCATTGCAATGGTGAAATTTGAGTAAATTAATTGAAAAATTAGTAAATTAATTGAAAAATGTATTGCATATGTGAAATCATGAAACTTGTACAATTTATCAAAGGTTTAACAAAAATGTAAGTTTTAGGGCTTAGTTCCCTCCCAAAGGCATTTTTTTTCCAAATACTGTGTTGTTGTTCAGTTGAAATGGTTTAATTAAATTGTATTAATCAATGTCTAATCAATTAAATTCCTAATATGTTTATTTTAACAATTGAACAATAAAAATAAATGTTTGAATATGTTAATAGAAACTTTAAAAAATACAACTTTAGGGCCTTAAATTTTTATTTTTTTTATTTCTTCCTAAATTGGGGTTTCTGTTTAATTCAATTTTAAAGGTTTAATTAAATTGTAATAATCAAAAAGCATTTCCAGTTAGTTTTATTACAATAAGAGTGCCCTGTAAAATATTTATATGAAATATCAATTTATTATCAAAAAGGTGGTAATCAAATTAAGTCATAAAACACTGAAACTAAAACATTGAAGAAAAAATGTGTGATAAGTTTTAATATTTGTGTAATTATTAATATTTTGTTTCTACTGTATAATAATAACATTCACATTGGCGTCACATTTTTTAAGTTAAATTAAACTGATCTTTTATTTCGGCGGGTCGTAGAGAATACTTTTGAGATTTGTGTGTATCTGATGGTAGTTTTTCTTAAATGAAATGGTGAAATTCTGGTGAAGTGACTCTCGGAGCAGCTCTGGAGATGAAGTTCACATGTTCATGTCTTTATATACTGAGACAGCAGAGGCTGCTAGGGCTGTGACGGTGGCTGATTTTTATCACCGCGGTGGTAATGGACTAACTACCACCGGTGGCGCGGTGTTGTGATATATACAGTGCTTGAAGTGGAAAAAAAGAAGTGCTGGTACTCACCCGACCCCCCTTATTTAACTATTTATTTATTTACTTATTTATCAGCATTCATTATAAACACTCTTGCTTTTAAGCCTCTTTCTTTAGGCCTATTGTTAGATTGTAATATCGTACTAAGAATAGAAAGGAAACCTGTTACAAATAGGTTTAACTGTTAAAAATTATTTTTGTAATGATGATTTAAAAACAATGAAATAAATAATAAGGGTTGTATATATAGAAGACTAGTTAAAACATTTATATTAGATATGTATTAAAGAAGCTAAAACTGAAACTAAAATTAAACCTTAAAAACATTTTCAGTATTTGAAATAAAATATTTAAATGATATTTGAAATAATATAAATGTTAAGTAATAAACTATTTCATTTTCTTATTCGGTGTCTTTCAATTTTATTAAACGAAACACACGCTGCACGCACACACAATAATAATCAGGAAGAACCCATATTTGTCTTAAAGGCATACTTTAAAAGTTATGGTGCCCCTGACAGCTTCTCGGTTAAACACAATGAAGTAGAGCGACTCTGCATGCTCTTTCACGTGATGGTAGATGAGTATGTGCTTTACATAGCTTCTATATAATTTCTAATCATATATGGGATCATAGAATCACCCAGACCCTGACGATGCCTGAGTACCGCACCACAAAAAGTGCAGGTACCTAAAGTCAAAATATAGAAGTGTACTGCATCGTGACCGCCACTTCAAGCACTGGATATATATATATATATATTAGGTGGGATTAATTTTTTTAATCTAGATTATTGGAATTAATCTAGATTAATCTAGATTAAAATGGCTCATTTGAAGTCAAGGCATTCAGAATATGTCTACCCAAATAATGACTAAAAGTAAGTCTTTGAGAACGGGTTTCTCAAGCCAGGTGGCGATTAGACCAGGGCTCATCTCCTGTTTCCAAAATGCATCACAAACTGCTTGAGAAAGCTGTTCTACTATGATAATTGGTGATGAAAATAAACTATGTTCAATAAGATGTACTTGTGTTTACTAACTGTTTATTCAGTTAAACATGAATTGAACTGTAGGCCTACATAAGAGGTCGTGATGAACTGTTTACAGTTTCCATTGGGAAGCTTCTAAAATAAATTTTCCCTGAAGCAAACCCGCGGCTTCATAGCTGCATCCATGTTAGCACGCCACGCTTGATGTGGTAATTTCACAGTAACGTTAGGCATACACACAGGTTCAAGCAGAGGGTGACACGAGTGAATTCTCAAGTTCACATGAGACCCAAAGCGCATCCTGTTTGCTTAAAAGCAACGCTTCGGTTATTCTGAGTGCACACAACAAACGAGAGTCTTTACAGATTCGAAAGATGTATTAGGCTACTTTATCTGTATGACCAAGAATGACGGAGATTTTAAGAGCAAGTGAGCGCACCGGAGCCTGTCCTGCAGCAAACGCTCCACACAAACACTTCAATAGCGCATATTTAGGTTAACATCATATTGAGCGCCATGTAAAGTTGTTACTACATACATCTTTCAGATGAAAAGCCATATTTGAGGTTGATGAATGATAGGTGAGCGTTGATGTCCTGCCCGATTGTATTACCACATAGATCAGCCGTTAACAATCTGTCCATCACGGACTGAGCCTCAGTTAAGACTGTCCCTCAGTAATTCGCTAGGTATACATCCGCGCTAAAATATCAGGGTGAAAGTCATCATAGCTTGAGTATAGACCCATAACCCAACTTTGAGAATAGATTAACGGCGATATTTTTTTATCGCCGATAAGAGTCTCACGTTAACGCAGCACGTTAACGGATAAAGGCTTTACCACTAATATATATATATATATATATATATATATAATATGAAACAAAAATAAATAAATTAGGCTCAATCATCTATTAACAACGCATGTTTATTTTAGCACTTCCTTCAATGAACAAGTCAGCAAAACACTAAAATAAATATCAAAGAAATAATTTCAAAAGTAGCCTTAAAAAGAAAGTTAAATACACTATGTTCAAGCGAAGCGAGAACCCATTATAATCAGTGATGCTGTCTATACTAACATTAGATGCGACAGGACAAATCCCTCACATTAAGCTGCCTCGTACTATTTATGACGTCCTGACACAAAGTTCAAATGTCCTGTGTAGACGGACTCAACCCGGCGTCCGGTTTAGACACGGTTCACTGTTCCGCCACCAAGCAAGCGGGCGCGCTAACTCCTCGTCTGCTGCACGCGATCTCTGTGGAATAGGAATCGCGCTATATGTTGCCACATTTCTTGTTAGCATCTTCCATTTACCGCTGTCTCGTTCGTATTTGGCCAGTTTGGAGAAAACCTCACCAATACAAACCTGACCAGCTGGGCGTTTGTGATCACGTGAACTTGAGCTTGTACAAACGCGGATGAGCGTCATGAATGGAAATTATTCCAGATCGGCGATGTAGTATTTGGTTTCCCAACAAGGTCCATCGCTCATCACAAAATAAATTTGCTGAATGCAGAATAAACTGTATTTTCCTGCACTCAACCCCTGCCAATCTAAAGTAAACACTGTGTATGGCGTTTGATGTAATTTGTGAATTAGCATAGATTTAAAGTCTAAATAATAAAATTTGCAACTGTTACTATTATTACACTTGTATACAAAACTTTGTATTACGCTTGTTATAGATTGTGTGACATCACGCGCACTACCGCCATTGGCAATACACAACCGCGGTGACAACTGACCACCGCGGTGAACACGCCGACCGTTACAGCCCTAGACGCTGATATCCTGTCCACATTTTACATCTCGGAGAACATAGGGGTCTAGATAATTGTAATAAATGTATCTAATGTTGAACCTGAACTTCTAATACTGATGCATTCACTGCTGTCTTTTGTTGCTCTCTTGCAATCATGCTTTTCTTGCAGATGCAAACTTGCACACTACAAGCATTGGTGTTATATGCTCCAGAATTTGCCTGAAAGCTCTAACTCTCCCCTTCTCTCTTTTTCTGCATTTGCATGTGTTATTAGTGTGACATCTTGTGACTTTATATGGCAGTTAGTAAATGCTCTACATACCTTGCACTTAGTTTTTCAGATATCACTTGCTTTAACATTTGATGCTTGTAAAGTAGATGCACAGCTGTTGTCTGGTGTAAGGTGATACATAATATGATCCTTGTAAAATCTGAAGCACTCCCTGTGGCTCACAAAAATTGGCATCTCCTCCTAAAACATGGCTATAAGTAATTTGGCTTTAAAGTACACGTATAGCTGGCTCTGTTGGTTAAAACCAGGTTTGGTGGTTTGGAAGTGCTAAATTCAAAAGTCCACATCACAAAAAGAGGATCTTCATCCACTGTAAATCACAGTGGCATGTCTGTTCGGGCTCATATCGCACTTCAAAGGCCTGGAGCCCCTCATCATCTCTCCCAGAAGCAAGGTATCCCCCACCTTCTTCTCTTTGCCACAGGAGAGAGAAGAGACTGTGAGAGAGAGAGAGAGAGAGGACATATCCTGCTGGCTGGGGTTTGATGTGGAAGGAGGCATTGTGGAAAGTGCAGTGACCCCAGACGTAAGCTGACGGAATGGGGAAGCCCGCATGAAAGTGCTTGAGTGATAGACATAACAGCAAAGAAGCCCGAGCTGGCAGGGCCTCTCAGCTCTCACAGAACTTTAATAGTCGCGCTCATGAGCCGGCCATGTGCGCCCCATGCAGCACAACACGAAGAACATCAAAAGCCCCAGCTTGCTCCACTTTTATATGAGATCATGCAAGCACTTTTCTTTAATGTTTGCAGCTTCACAACTGTAGTAGATGTGGTGGCAGGACAAGTTTTGTGGAGATCCTGCTCGTCCCGCAGGCTCTTCCACATGTGCATATTTCTCCAAGTCAGCTGATGACTTTGAGATCTTTGTTGAAGCTTCATTTCCTCAACAGAAAATGAGTAAATATCAAATTCACTGCTCAGCACCTACAACCCCAATTCAAGAGAAGTTGGGATATGTTGTAAAATACAATAAAAATCACAAATCTGGTATTTGTTCATTTTCTTTACATTTTATTAGATTGACAAAAGTAGAAAGAAAAGATTTCCAAAGTTTTCACTGACCAACGTTAATGTATTTTGTAAATATGAGAAATTTTTTTTTTGACAGCTGCTACACATTCCAAAAAAGTTGGGACAGAGGCAAAATAAAAGTGAAAAGGTTATAGAACATCCATGTTAAACTGTTTTGAGAGAATTGAGTCTCATTTTCAGCTCAATGACTCTCGGCGCATGTGGCAGGGACTGAGGACCATATGTTCCTTTTGAAATAAATCCTCCGCAGATGTGAGAGCAGATCCATTGCTGGCCGAAGAGTTAAACAACTTCTCCGGATGCTTTGAATACATTGGCGGCAGCGCGACAATGCCGATCAGCGCATCAGGAAACAGCAGACAGAGCAGCGATGATCATGTAATCACTGTGTTGGAGGATGAGGTTCAGAGAGAACTAAGGAGAGTGAACTTCAGGAAAGCAGCCGGACCTGATGGGATTACTGGCTGTGTTATGAGGTCCTGCGCTGATCAGCTTGCTGGTTTGTTTACATCCATCTTTAATGAGTCACTTGCTACCTCTGTGGTTCCCACCTCGTTTAAAAAATCTGTCATCATCCCTGTGCCTAAGAACAGTAAACCCTCTTGCCTGAATGACTATTGTCCAGTTGCCCTCTCATCAATAGTCATGAAAGGTTTTTGAGTGACTTTTAAAGAGCCACATTTGCTCCTCCATCCCTGTTACTTTGGACCCTCTTCAGTTTACCTATCACCCAAATAAATATACTGATGATGCCATCTCTCACGTCCTGCACTCTTCCCTCACACACCTTGACAGCAGAAATGGCAACTATGTAAGGCTGCTATTCATTAACTATAGCTCAGCTTTCAATACTATAGTCCCCATCAAGCTAGCTGTTAAACTCACACATCTTATTCTTTCTTCTTATTTTTATTTGTACATTTTTTACCTATATTTATGTATATTCTCTTGTGTTGTGTTACATTATTTTGCACTGTCCATTGAGCGGACCTGACCTGACTTAAAAAGTGAGTGATTATTAATCACTAGTGATTATATTCTGTATAATTGAGTATGTGACAAATAAAACCTTGAATCATTGAATCCTTTTGAAAGAGTTCACAGTAAGCAGGCGAATTGGTAAAATGTTTGGGTCTAAAAGGAGCATCTCAGTCTTTGATCATGGCTCATTACTTTGTGCCAAATTTCACAAGAGAAGTGTCAAACAAATCAAAAATCACATTAAACAATGCAAAATTGCAAAGAATTTAGGTCTTTCACCAAGTATCATACATAATATTGTGAAAATATTCAGGTAATCCAGAGAAATCATAGTACACAGTATAAACCTCATTGAATATGCTTGACCTTTGAGCCCTTAGATAGCATTGCATAAGAAACCGCCATGCTGCAGTGTTCAATATAGCCACATGGGCTCAGGAGTACTTCATAAAACCACATTCATTTACCAAAGTCTGCTGCTGCATCAAGAAATGCAACTTGAATCTCTGTTATAGGAGAAAGCCATACATCAATTCTATGCAGCGATGCTGCCGGGTTCTTTGGGCCAGAGCTCATCTCAGATAGTCAAGGAGACAGTGGAAATGTGTACTATACTCAGATGAGTCTACATTTCAACTTGTTTCCGGAAAAAAAATAATTTTGAGTTCTCAGGCCCTAAGACCAAAGTGACCATCCAGACTTTCATCAGCGACTGAAGCAAATCAAGTGTCTGTCATGGTACGGGGTTGCATTGGTGCAAACGTCATGGGTGACTGGCATATGTGCGAAGGTACTATTAACATGGAGGCATATATTGGGATTGTACAGAGATATATACTGCCATCAAGATGATGTCTTTCATGGGAAGTCCATGGTTATTATATCAAGACAATGCCAGCTCTCATTCTGCATGTGCTACAACAGCATGGTTCCGTAGGCAGAATGAATGTGCTGGACTGGCCAGATCTGTCTCCTGTTGAAAATGTATGACCAGTCATAAAAAGGAGAATCAGACAACGACAGTCATAGACTGCTGAGCATCTGAAGTCATTTATCAAGCAAGAATGGACAAAATTTTGCTTGCAGAACTTTAACAATTAGTATCCTCAATTCCTAAACAATTAAACATTGTAATTAAACCGTCCATTGATGAAATTTATGTCCATTGATGTCCACAGTGTGAAACACGCCTCTTTCCCAACTTTTTTGTAATGTGTTGCAGCCTCTAAAATAAAACATTCTTCATGTTTACAAAATCCATTTACGTTGGTCAGTGAAAACTTTGGAATTTTTTTTTTTAAAGAGAATGAACAAATAACAGATTCTTGATTTTATTGGATTTTACAAAATATCCCAGCTTCTCTGGGAATTGGGGTTGTATCCATGCTATGGTTTTGCTGGATAATCTTGATGTTGGTTGCACCACTGGGATTTTGCTTGTCGCACTACATTGACTTTTTTGAAGTATATAATAATGATAATGTGTTACATTTATAGGTTATGCTTTTATACGCACTCAAATCGCTTTACATGGTAAAGGGGATATCTCCTCATTCACCACCAGTGTGCAGCATCCACCTGGATGATACAACGGCAGCCATAGTGTGCCAGAACACCCACCACACACCAGCTTACTGGTGGAGAGAAGACAGTGATGAAGCCAATCAGTGTATGGTGATGATTAGGAGGCCATGATGGTCAGAGGACAAATTTGGCCAGGTAAACCCCTTTTTTGGTACATAAAAGGTAATTACTATTAAAATTAAAACATGGAAGAAATAGTGTGTGATTTTTTATTAGAAAATAAAGATAGAAGATTTTTTTTTTTTAAACAGCAGTAGTAGCCTAATATATTTCTGGCACAATGTCTAAACCGAACTTTTATTTAGACGGGTTGCCGTGAATACCTTTAAAGTTCTGTGTCTATATTATACGACCAGGGGTGCCTTAAGATAACCAGAGACCCCTGGCCTACAGCATTATGGCAGGCTCCCCTACCCCAGAAAGCCATTTTTTCTTTTTTTTAAAGCTTCCTGACAGTTATATATATCAAATTTCGATATTTTTTTTCTTGTTAACATGCCAAAAATTAACATTGACAACACTGTTCTGCATAAAATTGTAATATAAGTGAATTTGCACATTCATTCTTTGTGCTTCTAAACAGCAGAACTATAGTCATTACATAAAGAAAACACTGCGATATCACAAGATTTATATGGAGGTAATATTAAAATAAAATGCCATCAAAACTTTCCTGGCTGAAATGTGGGTTTACAGGTATGGTTTAAACACCACATATCACACAGTATTTTCATTACTCATCATCAGTTGATCGAAACAACACGAAATGTTGGCATGAATGTGGACTGTTTGGTTATTGCTAACTGCAGTTTTATTTTGATGCCGTGCTCGCAGCCATATATACAATTTATTTTAATACTTTTATTTCTTCACCATTGTATTAGTACAGATGTGTCACCCTGAGATCACACCCCCCCCAAACAAATTTAAATATGATGAAATTATAAATGTATTCCTTAAATTACTAATTACCCCCCAACAAAAATAAATAAATATATATATATATATACATAAAAAAAATCTGTCGCCATGTTGTTCAAAACCCGTATGACTTGGTTTCTTCCATGGAACACAAAAGAAAACATTTGGAAGATTGCTCTGGTCTGTCTGTGCTAGGAACTAAGCCTTGCAAGCTTCAAAAATAAAAAAAGTATCTTTGTTCCTAATACTTGTGTGTTATACAGTCTTCTGAAGTCATACAGTATACAATTTTTGTTTGGTGAACAGACCGAAATTGTTATTCACAAAAAACTATCTGAATAAGTCATTCACACATTGGACAGACATGGTTCTAATTCAAAATATATTTTGCTAATTTGTTAATGGAAGAAAAGAAAGATGTCAACAGCCAATGCAAAGATGAAGCTCTTGCTCTCACAGCTAATCTCTCAGCATGATAAGAATAAGACACTCTGGCATTATCACAGGGTAAATGAGATTACATGACAGTCTGGACAGTGTGTGTTTCTTTTGCTCATCCAGGGAATGAAGAGAACCTACATTTTTGTCCACTATTAGGAGATAATGGCATGTCTTGGCAAATCTGTGATATCTTATGTTGAATGTGTTTTCCCGCTAAGAAGGTTGATTTAGTGTTGTTTGAAATATGCTGGCAGCAAGTTGTGTTGGAGTGAGACTATCGCTCTCTTTCTCACACATATGCTTTACTATCGTCACGCCTTCTTACAGCCTCTCCTCTGCTAGCACATGTTCTGTCTATAATGTCTCTTTCTGGCAAATCTTCACAGTGGAGCAATGCCAACAATAACCACTTGATTGGCTCTATGACTCCTTCCATGGAGATAAGATTGACTTAATGATAATTATATGAAAAACAAATGTGTTTGTTGTTAATTCCAGCTTTTTTTCGTTTAATTATTTGCTATATGAAATACTAGTCCAATTACTTCCAGGGTTACAGGAACACAGGTTAGCTAGGGTTGCACTTAGCAGCAGCATGTATTATATAGCAATTAGCAGGTATTGATGTAGGCTGCAATAGAATATGTGGTACCGGGAAAGATGCGCACATCACCACTTGGCAAGTTTCGGTACTGTGTCTTGCTGCCAGTGGGGAGCTCACGAAACAATCTAAATAAATATCGTTATATTTACTTAGTTGACATTATTTGTTTTAGCTCTTCTGCATTAAATTAGTTGAGTTAACAGTTAATAAACTTTAAATTAAATAAAAAATATTAAATTAAAATGATAATCATATATTTCTGCATGCAGGAGCATTACTTAAGTTCCTGTCACTCACCACCACCTCAGGCAGATTCCCCAGTCCCTTCTCCTGACACTGAAAATGGTAAGTTCAGTGTCAGATATAGTGTTACTTACTATATCAATAGATTTACTTGCATTATCCAACTCTTCTATTAAATTAGTTAACGTAGCTAGTTGATAAACTAATAATAAATAATAAATTAAGATGCTAACCATATATTTCTATAGGAGTATTGCTTAAGTCCCTATCATCACTGCCTCAGACAGAAGATACCCCAGTCCATATGAAGGTCTTTGAATATGGAGGACATAGTGACAGCATTTGCTGTAGCTAAGGCCCGTAAGCACCATTTTTAAGGTGACAATCCGTTACTGTAAATATGAAGATTGTTCAGTATCTTCAAGATTGTATTGTACAGTATTGTATCTTCTGCCATGAAGATGATTACAATTTTGTTAAAGAATAAGCACATAAAAAAAAAAAACCATTTATGTTATATTATGTGTTTTGACTACTTTTTGTATGTTGTATAAATATATATCTAGGTAACAAAGATATATTAACAAAATAATATTTTAGAAGGGCCTCATCTATTTTGAATAGGGCCCCCATTTCATCTTGGTTCGCCTCTGAGTGTGTGGTGAGCGCATACACTTGATTGGCTCTATGACTCTCTCTCCTCTCCACCTGTAGCTGGTGTGTGGGAGCGCACTTGATTGGCTCTATGACTCTCTCTCTCTCTCCACCTGTAGCTGGTGTGTGGTGAGCATACACTTGATTGTCTCTATATCTCTCTCCTCTCCACCTGTAGCTGGTGTGTGGAGCGCATACACTTGATTGGCTCTATGACTCTCTCTCCTCTCCACCTGTAGCTGGTGTGTGTGAGAGCATACACTGATTGTCTCTATATCTCTCTCTCCACCTGTAGCTGGTGTGTGGTGAGCGCATACACTTGATTGGCTCTATGACTCTCTCTCCTCTCCACCCGTAGCTGGTGTGTGGGGAGTGCACTGGCTCCGTTGTCCTGTGGCAGCAGTCGCATCATCCAAGGGGATGCTGCACACTGGTGGTGGTTGAGAAGAGCCCCCACCCCACATGATTGTAAAGCACTTTGGGTGTACAACAATACACAATAAAGCGCTATATAAATGCATCATTCATTCATTTATTCTTTAAAAGTGCGGGATATCTGTTGGAAATGTAATTACACTGTCTTGTATAATAAGTTGGTTACATGTGGAAAAAGTTGTGTTTTTTCTAAGAACGTTGATGAAAAGGCCTGCTTAGATCAGCATTGATCCCCATGCTGATTTAAGCTTGTTTATGACGGTGTGATGCTGGTCTAACTGGTAAACCAAATGTTGAAAGTTGTTGGAATTTTCATTGAGACCACATTACTCGTAAATTTTATTAGGGCTGGGATCCTTTAGGCACCTTGCAATTCAATCTGATTCAGATTCTATGAATCATGATTCAATTCTATAAGACATGTCACATGTCAAGAGATTTTGGTCTGTGGTGAAACAAGAATCACGCTGTGTCTGCAGATTTGTTTGCTGTGCATTCATGCTGCAACTTCCATTCCATATTGGATTTAGAGGGATTGACTGTGGAGGCCACTGGAGTACAATGGACTAGTTGTCATATTCATGAAGCCAGCCTGAGATGATGTGTGGTGTGGCATGTTATCCTGCTGGAAGTAGCCATTACAAGATGCCTTATGTGACCATAAAGGGATGCACATGGTCATTTAATGATGCTCATTTGCTATCAGGGAAATAATCCATGTCAAGGAAATATTCTAAATACCAGGTTGAACTGTTGACACAACCGTTTACACCAAATTGTGCTCATATTATCTGCTTGACATACTGTATTCACCAATCTTCTACTTTGAAGTGAGCTTGTGCTCAGTTTTTATTTTACTCTGCTGAGTTGAGTGGAAACTGATGTGTTCTGCTGCTGCAGCTCATCAACTCTTGTAACATGTAGTTATTTCAGTTACTTTCTCGCTCCTTCCCAGCTTGAACCAGTCTGGCCATCCTCCTCTGGCGTTTCTCACTAACAAGGTGTTTTCACCCAGAGCCGCCTCTTCCAGAATGTTTGTTGACTTTCACACCATTTTATGTAAAGTGTAGTGACTGTTGAAAGTGAAAATCCCTGGAGATCAGCAATTTCTTTAACATTCTCATGTTCGGTTTGAACATCAACTATGTCTGCAGGATTTCATGCATTGTATGCCTTCCATATAATTGGTTTATTGAAGTATTTATACAACCCTCTCCTTATCATCGGCCATTCAAGTACACAGAATCATTTGTAGGCCATACAATTCTAACCATTAATGAAACTGTCATTGGATGAGGGGCGTTTGAAGAGCTAGTCTCAGTATGGCAGCAGCAGTGGATGGATAGGTTACCAAAACGTGAACTAGCAATCTGAAACAATGAACTCAGCACACGAAGGGTTAGGGACTGGGTGACCAGACGTCCCATTTTTCCTGGGAGTCACAATTCGTTGTCGATTTAAAGGCGAGATAGGCGGAATCACGCTGATAGAAGTGCTCTCTCTCGCATGCTCCACATCGTCAGTTCTTATACAGCGCGTGATCAGTTCTCAGTACTCAGTGCTCAAATACACGTAAATAGAGTACACGAGTATCTCACGCAAATCGAGTCAGTTATGGCTTAAGTGAACATAAACAGGTGGGTGAAAACGGAATATGTGACGTATTACATGCATGCCTTCTGTCTTAAAGGGACAGCATTCCTAATTATCTGTGTCATCAATGTTAACCAACAAAATATGTTACATAAATGTATGCTTGTTAAGTAAACCTACTGTATCTGAAAAATGAAAAAAAAAAGTTGTATTTGTATCTCTACCAAAGAAATTAGAATTTATTCCAGTTTTTCCTAATTCAATCCTCGGTTCAAATTGATTTGGTCTAAAGAGAGAATAATTGATGACTATTTTTGTTTGAAGACTATATAGAATAGCTACCAAAATAAATGTTGGTTACTGCAGTTTGACAAAGTAATGACTAAAAGTTGACTAAAATGCAATGACTTTTTGTCGACTAAAACTAGACTAAAACAATGCAATACTCAAATGACTAAAATGTGACAGACTTAAGCATTTTCGTCTCAAGATAATGACTAAATAATTGACACTGATCCAAAGCTTTACAGTCCCAAACCACTTCCTGGTTCGACATTTTATTCAGAAATGTTAGGCAGTTTTAATTCATATGCTATTTAATGTTTGATGATTGCATTGTTTTACATATTCATCTGCTTACATATGCAATTGCTTGTTTCTGCTTCTCCTTCACAGTGAAAATGAAATATGGAAAATTCTGGAAAGAGTAAAACGTTTTGTTTTACTTTGCATGATTTGTGGTGACCAAAATATGCTTTGTAATGCAGTAAATTGCAAAATAAGTGATTGTATTGTTTCCATGTATTTACGTCACTGTTTACGTCAAAATCTTTCATCTCAAAAGTCATCAAAAACTCTGATGAAGATCATGCGAAACTGCATGATCTCTATAGCTGTTTGGACATAAGGGTTTAGCAGAATTGATCGTCTCTGGAGCTTGAAGGTTCCCTGCAGCTGTGTGTATGTCAGCACGAGCTTTGCTGTTGTGCGTCAAATGCGATGTGTGTGAATCTGGGAGAGATCTCTGGAGACCTTGAGGTCATGTGATTCTTCCTGTGGCGGCCTGGTGCTGATCTGCCTCTCCCTCCATCTCTATATCCTCTAAGGTCTTGTTCCCACAGTACACTCCTTGCTTGCTTTAGGACATAGAGCAATGTAAGCAGTTGCCGTGGATCCATCGGATATCAGAAGACATCCAATTATTTTCCTTCTTCTGTATCCAAACTTCCGTGTTCTTTTTATTTGGAGAAAGGTTTTTTGGTGGTTGTTTTTCATTGGGTTCTCTAGTTTGGACAATTCACTGTGTCGTTCTAAGGTAACCAGTCACATACTTACACACCTGGCTCTTGTCCCCCTGTGAACTGCACATAGAGAAAAGCCCACCTACCTTGAAGTCAGTTCTACTCGTTTAGCCCCTGAACCCAGGCCTGGCTGGTGCATTTGCTCAATTTCTTCAGACCCACATCTGGCAGAGTTTAGGTGTGACAAGGTCCGCTGAGCTTTCAGCTTATCGAATTCTATGGCATCCTTCTTCACTTAAGGTCTCTATTTTGTGAGAGTATATGTGTAATTGAGAAAAAGTGAAGTTAAAAGGGGAAATGTGTAGTCTTTAAAGTTAATAACCAGCCCAAACACATTTCAGATGTGTTGGTCATGGATCACAGATCAGCTGTTTTTCTTCTATTTCGCAATCTGATGTGTCAGACCGCCTTGCATATTTTTCAGTATGGAAAACTGATTGTGTGCATAGTGCATCTTGTACCCTGAGATGTACAGACAACAAACAAACAAACAAACACAAAGGTAGTGTTGTCTCTATGCATTCAGTTTATCTACCCCTTTAGGGAAGTGAGCCATGCTTGGCAGAAACCACAGCAATAAAGTCACAGAAAAACTACAACACTGCAACAGTACTTGTCGCAAACCCACCTGCTCATTTCACTTTCACTACACGCTCCTCTACTGTCTGTGCTACGAGAGTGGTCCCAAAACCCAGATATTTTACCCTTTCTGGCTTAGCAACTGGACATCTGCCATTTTGTAAGACAAGCATTTGCTCTTGATTTGGGGGGCGGTCATGGCCTAATGGATAGAGAGTCGGACTTGTAACCCGAAGGTCGTGGGTTCGAATCTCAGGTTCAAGCTCAAGGCACCAAACTGCTCCCCTGATGCCGCAGCATAAATGGTTGCCCACTGCTCCGAGTGTGTGTTCACGGGGGTGTGTGTGCACTTGGATGGGTTAAATGCAGAGCACAAATTCTGAGTATGGGTCACCGAACTTGGCCACAAATCACTTCATTTTCACTTTCACTTCCTTTCATTGTTCTGAATGAAATGATCTAGGAATATCAATATAGGCTCATTTGAAAAATATAATTTTTGCAAAACTGAAAATGTATCTATATTTAGAATTCAGTGAAGAAATTAACACTAAAAGGAGTAAAACACCAACTACTTTTAATATTTTTCGCACAAATCATGATTACGATGCATTTTATCAAGTATGACTTATTTTCTTCTGGGTCCTGTGACTTATTTCCTTCTGTGCCTGATTTATAAACTAATACATTTGGATGTTTGCATCACATAACCAGTGACATATGTATGACTTTTCTAATGTAGTAAACTTGCTCGGTTGCACATCTAGTAGGCATTGCAATGTTAAGAACTCTGGTACAAGTCTTGTAATACATGATTCACAAAATTTGATAAAAGAGCTCAAAGACCAGTAGGAAGACCAAGCTAAAACAGCTTGGATGCATTTTTATCTTAAGTTTTATTTTATTAACACGATTTGTTAGTTTATTTCTATTAGTTATATTATTTTCAAATGTAGTGAAGCACTAACATTTTAGCACAAAATATTGAAACTGAACTTATTTTTAGTACCACTCACTGGGCATTTCACATTAAAGTGTTGTGAAGTGTACAGAAAATAATGTAATAGAATTTTGAAGAAATGTTGCCACAGGCACTTTGTTCCAAAAGGCCTAGGTTGAAAAATACTCAAATATGTCAGAAGCTTTATATTTTAAATATTTACCAACACACCAAGTCAAGAAAGCTCTGTGTGTTCACAATTCTGTCTAGCCCTTATAGGAATAATGTCAATACATTTTTACCATTTTATGAACATGTTTTAACGTCAATCATGCTGTTCACAGAAACATCTCTATTTGTTCCTATGGGCCATTCCAAAAAGCCTAATGTATTAAAACATAAAAAGATGGGACCGTTGTCTCTTGTCTTCCTTTTCTCTTTTTCTCGCATCTCTTCCCTATCCCTATAGCTCTTCTTTGAAGGTGGACGGTCTAACTGGCCATTTGACTGAAATCAGAGATGCCTGTGTCAGTGCTATCACTGGCCTCAGAACAGCTCCAGAAAGCACACACAAGGGGTATTTACAAAGACAGGAACTCTCACTTAAGAGGTATTAAGCTGTCCTGCATAAAGAAGTTAATGGTGGGGCAGCTGGTGCCATAACATTAGCCTCCACTGATCTCAAAAGACAACATAAGATAAGCGGTAGATTAGCTCTCACCAACACACAGGCAGTCCGTACCAGTTACCACACATGCTCTCTGTGCTTAACTAAACACTTAGAGCCCAAGATAAATAGAGAGCATGGGAAAAGTGGTCAGCTTTTATGGGCATACCAAGCTGAGATGTTGCAGTGGCCAGCATTTTTGGGTTTTAAGGTGATTTTTAAGAAGCTAAATCTCATCCTGTCTTCTTCTGTCTGCCCCCCATGTCACTGCTAACACATACCTGCACACATTCATTTACATTCCACACTTTCATTACTAGTAAATCTATAAACCTAACTACTAATCACTAATAAATGTGAATATATACAAAATATTACATTGAAAAACTTTTGAGTGATGCTTTATCCATGTTTTTAGGTGTCAGTATGAAATTCAAAACCACTGTTAATTCATTAGCTGCAGTATAGGCAAATAACTAGAATAATAACTTGAAGTGCAACAAACAGTCAAACTAGTTTTTTGTTTACAATTATTGTTTACGATTATGATAGTAAAATAACATAAGAAATACCACTTTGTGATATAAAGCAGCCAAAAAAGACCAACACCAGAAATCTTTTTTCTCTAAGTTAGCAATTTTCAGAAAATAATATATAAACATTCAGCAAACAATATATGATTTTTACCTGATTTCGGATCAGACACATATGTGTTTAATAAGAGTTAAAGTTTTAAAAAGCGGAGCTGAAATTGATTGATGAACCTCTCACAGTTATTGATCAGAACTGAACCAACACTGAACTGAGGTTAGCAGAATCTGAATGGTCTCCTAAATAAGCTTCCATAATTGATTTTATTATTGTCCTGTTTATCTCTGTGAAGCTGCTTTCAATCTGTATTGTATAAAGCACTATAGAAATAAAGGTGACTATCTTGCCCTGTGGAGGTCATGATTATTGAATGGCATGCTTTTGGCAGACAGAGGGCACCACTGCTCTCCTCAAGAGCTGCCGTTGGTGCTGAAGAAGGTGGCTTGGTCATTTGTGTGTGCAGCTCTATCTAGTGTATTTGGTACTTCTCTCCATTACATGCATTACACACATTTTTATAACATTTTGTTTTCATTAGTTAGTCAAGAAATAATACAACTGATTGGCAGGCAGTTTGATCGACATGTATTTGAGTGAGTATCCATTAGTCATAGAATCTCAGGGTCCATTTATAAAAGTGGAAACATTTTGCTTTGGATTTTTTTTTAAGTTTCTCGTACAGTCCACTATCTTCTCAAAATGATCCCTTTTCACACGGATCTGTGACAACAACTAAACACTCTATAATGCATGTCTGGGCAGTAGTCAGTGATTTTACTTTGTAAAGAAACACTATGCATCTCCGCACATACTCATTCTTCTACTGAAAGATGAATGCGAACAATCAAGGTGGTGAAAGCATGCATGTACATGATGTCACCGTTTTCACAAATTTGTGTTTTTGTAGTTTACAAAGGCAATAACAGTATCGTTTTCAAGAACTTGCACTTTCCAACCCGATTTCAAAACTTTGCATATTCAGACAGAACCCCAAAAGCCTAATGTTTATGTGTAAATGAGCAGCCAAAATACATAAGAAGTTTGACATTTTTTGTTGAAAAAAATGTGTTGTGTAATTGCTCTCCTAAAAGACAACTTCTAGGTTTTTCCAGTTTCTTAATTGGTTCTTAATCTCAACAAGTTCTTAATCTTATCAATCCACTGTTTCACATTAACAACTCTACATGTTTGCTGTGTAAAAACATGGGTCGATTTTCACTTTGGTCCGAACAAAAACAGTAGTAATGGACTTCTTAAAAATGCTAATTCATTTTCTGCCAGTAGGTGGCAGAAATAGAGTGGTTTCCCTGGTAACCGCTGTACACAATGCAGCACTGTGATCACAATCGCTACTTTATCAGGCTTTATTAAATTAAATTAAAATGTCGGTTCAGTCAGTTTCCTTCAAAGATACATTCGTAGAAAGTCACCACGTTTTGACTTTGCATCGTTCAGGCCTTTATATATATTCAATGAAATAATTAACTTTTGAAGTTTAATCCTCACTTTAAGACCTAAGTTCCCAAATGTAAGACCTCTCAAAATTATAATTAAAGGGTTAGTTCATCCAAAAATGGAAAATTAGCCCATGTTTAACTCACCCTCAATGCATCCTAGGTGTATATGACTTTCTTCTTTCCGACAATCCCTGTGTTTGTGTTTATATGTGATAGTTTTGAATGGCATGTCACATATCCAGCTTCATACTGTATGTAGGGGTTTCTAACACATTAGGTTTGCTCGATAACTCATGCGATACAGTGTTGCACTTGTGAGGTGAAGCACTCTGGTACTAATCCTGTGAATATATGGTTCGACAAAACATCTCGAACCAGCATATAAGGAAGTTAAAATAGACCAGCTGAATCAGCGAATGTGTTTTTGTATCACATTTGTTTTGTTAATACTATTAGGTAGGTTTAGGGTTGGGTTTGGTGCAGGAGGTATGTAAAACGTACCTGTGGGAACATTTTTGCAAGATGTATTTGAAATTGAAAGCAGCCTTCTGTTAGTGAGGTTCATATTTTAAATATACAAGTCCACTGCATTCCAAACCACATAAATTATGACTTTGTATAGCATTGTAGGAAAATACAGATGGGTGAGACTGCACACTTCAAGTGTAACATCAAACAAAGCACACATCTCTCACAGCACATCCTGTGCAATGAAGCCTGTGAATGTCCTTGTAATTCACTTCAACCTTTCCGAACTTTATAAAAGATTATTTATGGAAGGTTTGAGTGGTGTGTGTGTGTGTGTGAGGAATTGGAAGCAAGCAGAATACGGGTGTTTCTAAAGCAAACTCTGGTTAAAAACTCATAATTCTCCGATTTTTTTTCTCCCGTCCCTAGTAATTCATACACGCAACTTTAAAGTCTCTCTCTCTCTCTGAAAATGGCCGCATTTGAGGAAAAAAAGTTGAGAAGATTGCGTCACTGCACATTTCTATCTTAAAGCAACTTCCATTTTATCTTCGTGCTGGAATGCGTGCTCTTCTTTGAACAGCAAACCCCACCTACTTTGATTCGATTGGCCATCTACATTTTTTACATTGCCGAGTTAGACCACTGAGGCATTGATCTGAAGCACCTTGCATGTGCAGCAGTTGCATGCACATCTGAAGAATAGCTCAAGTTAATTATATCACTTTAATGGAGTTTATAGATCCTAACAGGCTGTGTGACTATGAGGAATGATTACTTTAAAATGTAGGTTGGTATGCAGTGTTACCTATTGAGTTATTATCCCTTTGCATTTGCCAGCCCCTGGTATATACCTTAGCATGTGTAAATGTTGCTTCTCATTGATTTTGTCTTTTTCACTGCCTGTATTATTATGGTGGCTATCAGTATATATATATATATATATATATTATACAGGTTAATATATGTTCAGTCCCGCAAAGCCTAAAATGCTAAATTGCTACCACATTTTTACGGGCAACTACTTCTATTTTTACCTTAATTTCAGATTTTGTTTTTAATAGCGTGAAACAAAGACTAGCAACAGAACAGCAGGAAAGAGAAGAAATTTGGAAAAATGGCACTAAAGCAGCTAAGCCTCAGCTAATCTTTAAACCGCCCTCCATCCGCCCTGTTCCCCAGATCAAAGCTACCTTCTACCTTGGGATTTGGCTCCTCAATTAGACGGATTAGTATCAAATCGAGTTTTGATTTGCTTCTCATTGTTACGTTCTCAGTGGGGAATAAGAGCAGAGAAAAGGAAAACGTGAGTGACCCAGAAATGCTGGAAGCAGTCCTGCAGAAAGAGGGGCTCCCATGGAAAGAGGCCCCCTGTATTTGGAGACCCCGGAAACATGTGTTAATGGCCAGTCAGAGACGTTTGTGTGGAACAAAAGGCAGCAGCTCAGCTTTTTCCCTGCTTCCCTTTGCTTCAAAGCCAGTAGATGTGGACAAGGGTGCTTGCCAAGTGACTTTACATGAGAATATTTGATTGGTAATTAAGGCAAAGCTTGAATGAAGGGGTTCTCTAATGTTTAACCGGGCATGGTTGAAGTGTCTGTACACAGTTGAGAATCCGCAGAAGGAATGGGGGGTTATGTGGTGAGGTAAATTCAATATTTTAATATTTTTCTTTTATGTATTGTAATATATGTTTGTATGTTTCTCAGGAGATATTCATTCTCCTGCCAGGCTGTTATTGAAGATAACTTGTGCTTAATTAACTTGCCTGGTTAAATAAAGGGTAAATAAAAAATTACATAAATAAAAATGTAAAACAGAAAGTCGGTATTATGAGAAAAAGAAACTGACAGCGATGCATCTTTCACAGTTTCTCCACAAAACTGCTTCAAAATGGTGTTTGTAAATCAAAAGGTTCAGCAAAAGAACCTCAGGTGGTCCAACAAAATATTATATTATTTTTACTGTATACTATTTATTTTATATTATATATGAATATAGTATTATTTATTCCAAGTTTGCAAAACACCAAATCTTGATGGACTGTTCTACTTAAAATATATGTTAAATATATTTAATATTTATTAAAATATCTAAATGTGTTTAAAAAAATCAATATAAAATAATAATAGTACTTCACTAACAATAATACTATCAATACTAAAATATAGTATAGTAGTATATAACTAATATACTGTTAATGCTAACAATTACTATTGTCAGTAAAAACTGTTATTTAAGAAAATTATATATTAATACTTATTGTACTTTATATTACAACTGAAAACTTACAATACTGATATTTATGGCTGTCTTAACTTCTGCATTTTCAAACATTAAACAATCAAGTTTTAAAGCAACAAACATCGGTTACATGTTTTATTAAGTGGGGTTAACTATTTCGGAACCAAACCTTGTTTTATATTTATTGACAAGTCTATGTAAAGATAAACTCATGGTTGGGATCCCAAATGAAATAATTAAAGAATAACGATTGATAAACACACATTAGTTACAGGGTTGAATGATTTGGTATATTAAGTGTGTAAATTATGTAATTTCCTTGATGTCACATTTCTCTGGAATATTTCTGGTTTTCAGTGAGGGGAATGTTACTGTGGAGACATGATGTGTGATAGAAAATGTGTCAACATTCTGACACATACAGTTGGGATGGAGAAAACCAAACATAAGAGAAAATTGGCAAGCATGGATGAAAGAAACAAAGGGTCCATGAGGTGAAAACAGCCTAACAACGGAATTACCAGAAAGTATGCTGTGTCATGTCTCACTTTACTGAACCTGACACAACCTTCTCTTTTCTTCATTTATGCTCTGTTTTCTACCATTCTTGCTCGCTTCTATGCACCAAAACCATACAAATAACCTAGGAACTTAAGTAATATTATTTATAGACTTCATATTGTCACATACCGTGGAAGCAGGGAGAACGCAGGAGGCATGACATAACAAAATAACAGTCTTTAATGACGAAAAACAGGAAAAATCCAACACTGGCTTGAACATAAATCAAAGAAACACAGGGACCGTAACGAGTAGACTTGATACTGGAACACATGGCAAACAAGAACTAAGTACAAAGGATGATTAACAAACACAGGTCGTAATTAAACTAAATGAGGAAACATCAATTAACTAAACAAGAAAAGGAAAAAGACTATATAAAGAAAAAACAGGAAGAACTCTGGGAAAAACCAGACAAAAACGTGACGCATATGGTAGTGATGGATTCTGACTCTGAGACTTGTTATATATATAATTTGATATAGTGTGTCGGTTTACATTTCCAAACATTGCTTTTGCCATTAACTGTAATAATCCAGTGAGATTTTTACATGAGCCAGTGCTCAATACTATATAATACATATTATGGTATATATTTAGTGTAGAAAACATTGAACTCAGAAATTGTAACACACACACATACATATACATACATATATATATATATATACTGTATATATATCACAATGAGTAAAAAGGGATTATTTTAAATAAAAAGACTGATATAGTATTTTCTCATAAAACGCATCCCAGTAATTGGTGTTTTATTTCCAACTTTAAAATTGTTTTAAAATATTATAAATATTTTATAAAATATAATATTATAAATATACATTATAAATATTCCATAGTTATATTTTAAAAGTAGACCATATGGCTTTATGAACAGGAAAATTTGACCATCTGTACAAAGTCACATGATCAAATTCCCTCATTTACTTGCATTGATTATTGACCAACATGCCTTTTATTTTACATCATGTTTCTTTGTTTTAAGTGGTCCTGAATCCTAAAACTCTATATAAATTAGATTTGAATCCCAGATTTTAAATGTGGTCTCAGACGTTTGGACCCGACTGTGAGGATTTCGCCAAATATTCCCTAAACCCAAAGGAGGAAATGACAGTAGTCTGGATACGCATCTGTGTCCAGTCCTTGTCATGCTGTATACATCATTGGTGACTTTTCATTTGAGGCATCGCATCATCAGAGATGCGGTGATCTAACATCCGGTTCTGAGTACAAGAGAAGCTGGAAAAAGAGGCTTGGTTGAGTGCTTGGAAGCACGTGTGTGTCTATAGCAGATGAGACTGAAAGCACATCGCTGTGTAAACAAATAATGACTCATCTCAGTGTGTGAGTCATCATCTACATCTGGAGAATCAATGGACTACTTGCACTCAACTTCATGACGTACTTCAGATTTGAAAAATCGCGGCTAGCTAGTTGCGATGTGTTTATGTGTCCTAGTCGCTTAATTCCCAAAATGTAATTTAAATTAATTTCTTCAAGAACGTTTGAAAAGCCGGACTTGTTTACAGACAGAATAAATACTCTGAACATTACTGTGGAGGTTTAATCTGAGAAAGCATTGGTAGCTAGAGAGCATGCAACACTGTTTCACCACAGATCAGCTTGAAGTGCAAATCACAGAGGGATGAAGGAGACTAGTGAAGGGTTTCAGTGGGAAATAATTTTCCATATCATTGGAAAAGCATGGATAGATATTGTGTGTTGTGATTCATGCAATGATAATTGTAATTGATTGCATGCTATGTATAGTTTATATACCAACTTTCAAAAGTTTGGGGTCGGTAAGATTTTGTTAATGTTTTTGAGTGTTTTGTTAATGTTATTGAGTTTTTGAGTTTCCACCACTGAATAAAAAAATACAACAAGGTAATTATAACTTTTAATCTTAAAGTTTTGACTTTTTTCTCATAATTGTCTGTTCCTGTGGCTCAGTGGTAAAGCATTGCGTCAGCAGCGCAAAAGGTTGTGGAACACACATACTAATGAAAATGTATATCCTGAATGCAACTGTAAGTCGCTTTGGATAAAAGCGTCTGCTAAATGAATAAATGTAAATTGTGAGTTATAAACACCCAGTTTTGATTTATATAAAAAAAATAATAATATATATATATATATATATATATATATATATATATATATATATATATATATAATAATATATATATATATATATATATATATAATAATAATAATAATAATAATAATATATATATATATACAGTGGTACGGAAAATATTCAGACCCCTTAAACTTTTCACTCTTTGTTATATTGGAGCCATTTGCTAAAATCATTTAAGTTCATTTTTTTTCCTCATTAATGTACACACAGCACCCCATATTGACAGAAAAACACAGAATTGTTGACATTTTTGCAGATTTATTAAAAAAGAAAAACTGAAATATCACATGGTCCTAAGTATTCAGACCCTTTGCTGTGACACTTATATATTTAACTCAGGTGCTGTCCATTTCTTCTGATCATCCTTGAGATGGTTCTACACCTTCATTTAAATCCAGCTGTGTTTGATTATACTGATTGGACTTGATTAGGAAAGCCACACACCTGTCTATATAAGACCTTACAGCTCACAGTGCATGTCAGAGCAAATGAGAATCATGAGGTCAAATGAACTACCTGAAGAGCTCAGAGACAGAATTGTGGCAAAGCACAGATCTGGCCAAGGTTACAAAAAAATTATGCTGCACTTAAGGTTCCTAAGAGCACAGTGGCCTGCATAATCCTTAAATGGAAGACGTTTGGGACGACCAGAACCCTTCCTAGAGCTGGCCGTCCGGCCAAACTGAGCTATCGGGGGAGAAGAGCCTTGGTGAGAGAGGTAAAGAAGAAACCAAAGATCACTGTGGCTGAGCTCCAGAGATGCATTCAGGAGATGGGAGAAAGTTGTAGAAAGTCAACCATCACTGCAGCCCTCCACCAGTCGGGGCTTTATGGCATAGTGGCCCGACGGAAGCCTCTCCTCAGTGCAAGACACATGAAAGACCGCATGGAGTTTGCTAAAAAACACCTGAAGGACTCCAAGATGGTGACAAATAAGATTCTCTGGTAAGATAGAACTTTTTGGCCTTAATTCTAAGCGGTATGTGTGGAGAAAATCAGGCACTGCTCATCACCTGTCCAATACAGTCCCAACAGTGAAGCATGGTGGTGGCAGCATCATGCTGTGGGGGTGTTTTTCAGCTGCAGGGACAGGACGACTGGTTGCAATCGAGGGAAAGATGAATGCGGCCAAGTACAGGGATATCCTGGACAAAAACCTTCTCCAGAGTGCTCAGGACCTCAGACTGGGCCGAAGGTTTACCTTCCAACAAGACAATGACCCTAAGCACACAGCTAAAATAACGAAGGAGTGGCTTCACAACAACTCCGTGACTGTTCTTGAATGGCCCAGCCAGAGACCTGACTTAAACCCAATTGAGCATCTCTGGAGAGACCTAAAATGGCTATCCACCAACGTTTACCATCCAACCTGACAGAACTGGAGAGGATCTGCAAGGAGGAATGGCAGAGGATCCCCAAATCCAGGTGTGAAAAACTTGTTGCATCTTTCCCAAAAAGACTCATGGCTGTATTAAATCAAAAGGGTGCTTCTACTAAATACTGAGCAAAGGGTCTGAATACTTAGGACCATGTGATATTTCAGTTTTTCTTTTTTAATAAATCTGCAAAAATGTCAACAATTCTGTGTTTTTCTGTCAATATGGGGTGCTGTGTGTACATTAATGAGGAAAAAAAAAGAAATTAAATGATTTTAGCAAATGGCTGCAATATAACAGAGTGAAAAATGTCTGAATACTTTCCGTACCCACTGTATATAGCAATCCTGGCTTTATAACATACAATTGGGAGTTTATTTTTCACAATTCTGACTGACCGTTTATATCATGAAATCCTGAGGAAAAAAGTCTGAATTATAAGATGTAAAAAAAATGTATTCAGTGGTGGAAATGGGTTTCCATATTTATCTGCGAAGTCCCTGTCATATCATGGCCATGAATTAAGAATTTGTTCCCCTGTTCCCTCGTTTTAGTTCAATCGTGGCACTGTTGTACTATTTTGTTACAATATTACAATCTATGCCTGTGATCAAAGCTGAGTTTTCAGCATCATTACTCCAGTGATTCTTCAGAAATCATTCTCATATGCTTATTTGCTGCTCAAAAAAACATTTATGGTTATAATCAATGCTGAAAACAGTTTAAACTTAAACATAATTTGTTACCCTGCTGACTTATTTTTTTTAGTTAAGGGAACTTGAAATGTTAAGATACTCAATGTTAATTTAAGGGACAACTGGAATATTTTAGTTGACTAAAAATATTTTAGGTCAGTGGGGTAACAAATTATTTTAAGTTGAAACTATTTTTTTTTACAGTGTTGATGGAAACGGTTACATTTTTATTGTATGAATCGAAAGTTTTAAAAGGAACAGCATTTATTTGAAATATTATGTAAAATGTCTTCAATGTCACTTTCAATCAATTTAAGAAGTCCTTGATGAATAAAAGTTTATTTTCATAATGGAATAAATGTCATATTTCTTGAGGTACAACAATACAGCAACATGTTAATTTAAATGTTAAAACATTATGAACACCCTTTTAACCATGCTACATTTTATGTAGCACTATGATTGGGTGGAATTATATGCTCATGCTCCTCTGGTACTTTCATCAGGAAGTCCATTAGTGATGTCTGTGGGAGTTATGATCCTGTGTGGTCAGGCTGAGGTCAGGACTGTGGCGAGACGCATGCTTGATCGTCTTAATAATATACTCTAGTTACGTCTCAAAGTAGCTGTGTTTAGGTAGTACGTGTGTCATATAGTTCATATGGAGAGTGGGATATAAATGAGCAAACAGGAACGATGAGTGTTTAAGATAAAGTCTTGCTCATATTTATGAAGCGATTGAATCATGGGTAGCTTCAGCAGCATCAGTATCTTGTTGAGAAGTGGGAGCGGAGGCATGTTCCCCTACATGGATGACAGGCGTCTGGCCCAGCTGATGTTCCTCAGCTATCAGACGCACAGTGGAAGATGAATATTCATCTACTCTTATCACATCCTGTCTGTGTGTGTTTGAAGATTTGATATGGAGAGAAATATTCACTGTTTATCGCTCAAAAGTCTCTGCGTAGGATGACCATGAGTCATGCAAGACTCTATTTTCTGATCTAAATTTTATATACATATACTGTTAAATATCTTGAATAGGGAAATATATACTGTATGCTTAATGGGTCCTAATAATATCAGACCTCAAATATAGTAAACTTTACTCAATACTAAATTATTTCGCCAGCAAAACCAAGTTTATTGAAAACATGAATTTGTTAATGTCATTATTAACGCACTGCCATAAACAATTGTAATTATATTTTTAATCACAGATTTTCATTGTGGCCTTAAGCCTTTTGTACCAAATGATGCATATATTTGCTTACAGTATATGTGTAGAACTATTTACCACTAGAATAGTTGCCTTGTCTTCTGCAAAAATGAAAATAGACTTTTTCTAATTGAATGCATATGATGTCTGACATCTTAACGAATTTGAACCATATCCAAAAAAATACTAAAATAAAAATCTTAAGTAACATTATTAGATACTACAGCAGTGATTACTTTGAGGTAGGCTTTTATTTGAAAGACAGTGGGATAATATAACATTTTTCAGTGTTACTATCTATTGCCCCTAAACACTGTTATAACCACCCCCACCAAAAGGGACAACTGAAACACTGACTTCTTGCATTTGATTTACTATTATAGTCTTGTCCTCATTAGTGAAAATATATCAGTTGTATTATTAATACACCTTTGTTTCTTGTTTTAAAAGATGACTAGTTTATTTCAAGTAGTCTGTGAGTTAAAACTCTACAATTGCCCCCATCTCCCCTACATTGTTTGCATCTCTTTGATTGTCTTTGCATATATTACGTCAGATAAAAAAAGTTGATAAATCACACATAAATGTCCTAAAAAGTGGACCAATAATCTTATTTTATTTGCTTACGCAAAGAAAATTGACTTGTTTCATTCTTTTATTCTTTTAAAATCTGATTCATTCTTCCATTAAATGCAAAAGAAGTTCAAAATCCTGTAATTGTTATTCACTGAATATATCCTCTTGGCACAGCTCTCAAACCAGTGTTATTTTTGTATTATTGGGGTATTATTATTATTATTGTTGCTTTGACAGTTTTTTATATTTTATTTTATTTCAGTAAACATGTATTTAAAAGTAACAAATGTTTTGTTTTAGTTTTAATTTATTATATTAATTCGGTCTCATGGCACATTTTTCATAAATGTCCTGTCGATTATTATTTTGTGGTCATTGAAAATATAAATTTTCATATGGGTTTGGAAAAACATGAGGGTGGTTAAATGACAGGAATTTTATTTTTGGGTGAACTATGGTTTGGAGCTTATTGGTAATGTTGGATCCATTGTCATTTGACCAATATGCTATTTTGCTCCAATTCTTTTTTTTTTTACTTCCTTGCTTTATACTGGTTTATGGCACTGAGGGCAACGCTTTGAAGGCCTCCCCTTAAGACATGAGCTCATTGACTTCCTCTCCCACCCATTTCCACAAACACTGCCAGTAAACTGTCACGATTGTGTTCCTCAGCCCAATGGCATCAAAGACTCATTAAATAATGCAATTATAACCTCATTGGCAAGTGAGAAAAGGCACAGTTTAAAGCAGGCTTTGATGACTGGAGGAAGCATTAATGAACAATGATTTGTTGGGACTTTCAGGCCTGCTGGTATGTAAATGTTTATAGAGCTGAGAATGAGCCTTAGAGAGAGAATAAAACAGCCTGTAAACAACAGAGGCCGGGAAGAGTCTGACACACCTTTCAACACTTCACCTTTACAAGAAAATTTGACCGTGGGTTATTTGTATAAATTCAATGAGATTCCCTGGTACCAGGCTCGGTGGAGGAAACAGGGGAGTGGAAAGGTTTCAGGTGGGAAACATGGAAGGCTGGATGAATCCGGGGTAACTATAAATTTAAAAGTGACAGGTTTATTCTGGCTTTCAATCATGAAAGGGCCGATGAACTGGGGAATCAGCTTCCTGCAGGGAAGGCATAGCTGGATGTTCTTGTTGGAGAGCTATTCCTTCTGTCTATGTTTATACGATGGAGTGTAGGTCCACTGGACATCGGCATAGCCCTTTTGACATTGAATGACTCCTTAAACATGGTGGAGACCTGAGTCCCAGACCCTCTCACTCTCCTGGAACCAGTAATGTACTGATGGTAAATTTGAAGGTTCCCCAGATCATGAGAACATCATAGCTTTGAAACAGAGTATGCACTGGAAGGTGGTCAGACAGAAATATTATGAAAAGGAGATTTATTGGTACATTACCCAGGCTATGAACTAGCTCCAGATGTTTTGGTGGTGATGGCAGAAGTTTCAGAGTTAGTTGCGGATTTCTTGGACCTTCTGTTCTGTCTGGCAATTCGATTGTTGGTGGTAGAGGATAGACTCACTGTGACATTAAGTTTGAAGAAACTCTTCCACACTTGGGAGATTAATTGTGGACCACAGTCAAAGATAATGTCCTCCAGAAGGTCGAAGTAGTGGAAGACATAGTTCAACAATAATTCTGTCATCTACATGGCAGTGGAAAGACACTTTATATGGATCAATCAGCAGGACTTGGAGAAGTGGTCCACAATTATTAGTATGCAAGAATTACCATTGGAACTAGGAAGTTTAGTAATGAAGTCTATGCAGAGATGTGACCAGGGATGATTGGGAATGGGCAGAGAAAAGAGATTGTCAGATAATACATGGAGAAGTTTCTTTGAGGTGGCACAATATTGACATCCTCTCACAAACGTCCATAGAAATGCCATATTGATTGATTTTGTATCAGAGGAATTAGATATCCTTCTGGTGGAACTGACATTTCTTGGCTTTGAGGTATAGGTTGAACTCTCTCTAATTCTGAAGGACTTCTGCAACATGGTGGCAATGGCCATGCTCTGGGAGTACACTAGGATATCATTGATGTAGACTACAATGAGGCCGTGGAGGTACTCCCAGAGCACCACATGCATGAATCTTGAAAGACATAAAAGGGCGATGACAAGGTAATGTGGCATAAAACAGTACTTAAATTGGCCAGTAGGGGACACGAAATCTGTGATGACTCAAGAGTTGTTTGAGAGCAGCAGGGATAAGAGGAAGAGGATATCAACATTTTTCGTGATTTTATTGAAAGCACGGTAATCGATGCAGGGCCACAAACCATTATCTTTTTTCGACCATAAAAAAAAGGACCTGGAATGAAGCAAGGGAGGTCTTCTGCTCTGGAATGGTTAGTGGATAGATTTTTGCGGGCACTGGTTCACTCGGAATGAAATTGATTGGACAGTCCCATGGCCGGTGCGGAGGCTGTCTTTTGAAAAAACACATTGCTGAAGTGGTAGTAGCACTCTGAGATGTCGACTGATTGTCACTCTACCGGGCTCTCAGGGGACATGGAGAATGCAGGTTTTAAGAAGGAGTTTCAGGAAACAAGTGGGGAAGCGGCTATTGCCCCACTTCAGGATCTCTTCTTTGCCAGGACATCACCGGATGATGTTTAATTAGCCATGGTTTCCCTAGGATTATGCCAGTGGTGTAATTGGCCAATTCACAGTTGAATTGGACCCACTCTGTAACAGACAAGACTCTGATTTAGGGGTTGGCCAGTTATGGACTGGGTCTTGGTAACTCTTCTCACTGAGGGTTTTCGGGAAGCTGAGCTGATGTCAGAGTTCTCCAGAGATGAAGCTCCTGGCTGACCCAGAGTCAATAAGGCTAGTGACTGAAACAGATATATTACAGGCAGGAATGAGTACATTGGTAGTGAGTGGAGTGGAACTGAAACAAGTGATTTTTACAAACCCCACCAGAAGACGAGGGGGATGATGGGACATGTTATGATGGCATGCCCGAGTCACCGCAGTACAAACAGAGATCCTGAGTCAGCCATTGGGAGTAGAGTGGATTCAACTTGCATTGGCTCTTTTACTACAGCATTTACTACACAGAAACTTAGTTAACTAAGAAGCTACATAAATAGCTGTCTTTAAATCGCAGAATGATATCTTGAATTTTATTAAACGCGCAGTTATATTATCTGTGATATTTTTTTTTTTAGCTTGTCAGTGAACTACGGCTCTGTGTAGTAAATGCTGATCCATCTGAAAGCACGTGATGGAGACTTACACTGTAAAAAATTCAACATTTGCCCAACTCAAAATGTTCTAGTGACTGGTAACATTAAACATTTTCCATTGGCCCAATTTTTACACATTGAAATTCGGCAAATAGATTTGTTTCGCTTGTGGCAACAGTTAGTTGACATTGGCTCAATGATAAATAATGTGTTGAGCCAATTGGAAAAACATTAAATCTACCAAAGCATGTTATTGGCCAAATTGAATATTTGACATAGTACAAGTATACTTTTTTGGTTTTGCCTAATGTAAAAATGTCCATTGGCCAATTTATATAGCTAAAGCAACTTTACTGAATTACTTATTCCCCATTGTCCCAAATAAAAAAAATTCATTAAATGACACTAAACACTGCCAGATTTGAATACTTTTAATTAAATCTACAATACAATATTGTGAAAAATATTAACATTTAACACAATATACTCATACATTAATTCTTACAAGATAAACAAAGAATTGCATCTTATAAATTAAAACACTTACAAACATGTGCAAGAACACCATAAAATTTAATTTATCTGGGGTTACTTCAACCAGCATTTCATTGCAACGTCACCTGAGCTCATGAAACCGCATCTTAACGGTTTAAACGCATGTACATTCACTTAAAAAAATAAATACACACACACCAAATTTACATAATGGGGTGGTTATTTCACCCAGTTTAGAGTAATTTCACAAATTCTACCATGCATAACATTCTCACTTTAAGCTCATGAAACCACATCTTACTTCACATATTAAACATGTTTTTACAAATGTTTACAAGAGATGCAAAAAACAAAAACAAGAAAATTGAGCTTTTGAAACTGCATCCAACCCTTTACAAAAGTGAAGAAAGAGGTAATCTGAACTCACAAAGTTTTATCTAATTCAAATATTAAACATGTATATATGTAAGGTGCAAAAACACATGGGGCTCATATTTGAGCTCATGAAACGGCATCTTAAGTTTAAATACTAAACATCAAATACACTTATGCATTTCAAAACAGCATAAAAATGCAAGTTAACTGGGGAGGTAACTTCACCCATTCTTTAGTGTAGTTTCGCTTGAATGGAACCATTCTCAGAAGCGGTACTTTGAGATTGTAAAACTGCATCTTACACAACCAAAAAAATCTTACTTCTCTCCGAAGGGTTTATCACCACCTAGATTCCCAATAATTTGGACCTAAGAGCTTGAACTTTTTTGCTGCACTCAGTGCCAAGGTTTAAAAACACCTTCTGAATGAACTCAAAAGTGAATTTTAAGTCCTTGTTGTACTCCATATTGAATGCATACACCAATCCAAAGAGTACAATGAACGCATTTACAAAGTCTCCCAAGTTGTCAAGCACCACCTCCTCTTCCAGCACAACGGAGACATTCTGTGTACTTGACTGGGTTCTTGAGGTGCAACTGCTGCTGCTTACCATTTCAAGAATTCCCATTTTCATTTCAGTTGTGTGGTTCTCCAATGGCTCTGTAGAAAAACAACAACAACATAGCAATGTCAATATTAAGTCTACATATAACAAATAAATCCAGAACAATACACAACATCATCACAACCCATATTCTCAATATTTGATAAAATATTAAGTTACTTTAGGATCATTTTACTTTGTTGGCTACTTTGGTTGTTTAGTTTGTTTCATATCCTGTCACAGAGACTGAAGAAAATCAAGAAAAGCATTGTCACATATTGCAGTGCACAGCCAACAACAGTGACAAAACATGATTCCATGCATTTACAAAGTAGATTAAAGAATATAAATTGTTTTTTACCAGTATAGTCTTGCATATGATTCCATGTTCTTTGAAATAAAAGGGAAGACCTCAAGAGCAGTGGCCCTTCTCTGCACAGTCAAGTCTGCCATCTGTACAAGAGGAGAAGAGGTAAAATAAGAGGTAAAATAAATTTAGATATGAAGAGTTTTTGCAACAAAAAAAAAATTAGCTGATTGCGCTCTGTAGTCTCCACAGAGTGTGATCTGAACCCTAAACATGTTTTGTCAAAAGCCGGTATTGTCTTCACGCTTTACTGCAAAAGCGACACAAGTCCATTTTAGCGAACATAAATGTGAATAAAAAATGACTGTTGGAGTTATCTGTGTTTGCTATTAAACACTATTTATATATATATATATATATATATATATATATATATATACTTTCATTGAACTTCAATTTTGTAAATTACCTGTATTCGAGTTATCGGATTTGCAAATTAAATCTTCATATACAAAAAGACCTTTCAGAATAGCATTTCTTAAATCTATGTGGGAACTTCAAAATTAAGCCACATAGATTTTCAGGTCTAAACAGTATTTTGAAACTGTTAAAACCATACACATATATAGACGCTCCATTGGACCGCTCTAGGCACGTAGATGGAATCCATATATATAATCTGTGTATGTGCTACGATGTAACGGTCATATTCAGAAAGCAATGAAACAGAAACTAAATTGTGTTATCCTATATACACAGTTGTGCTCAGAAATGTACATGCCCCTTGCAGAATATGCTAAATGTTAAGAATTTTAACAAAATGAGGGATCATAAAAATTGCATGTTATTGTTTATTTAATACGGTCCCGAATAAGCTATTTCACATGACAGATGTTTCTATACACTCCACAATACAAAATAAAGTAATTCATAAAAATGACCCCATTCAAAAGTTTACATACCCTTGAATCTTAATAATCTGTTGTTTGCTGGATGATCCACGACTGGATCATGTTAGAACATGTTGTTCTGTTTTGTGATAGTTGTTCACGAGTTCCTCATTGGTCCCGAGCAGTTCAACTGCCTGGTGTTCTTGGTGTCTTCTGCATATTTGAACCCTTTCCAACAGGGATTGTACAATTTTGAAATCCATCATTTCACATTGAAGATAATTGAGGGACTCATAGACAGCAATTACAAAAGGTGTAAACATTTACTGATGCTCCAGAAGGCAACAATGCATTAAGAGCTAGGTGGTGTAAAATTTTGAACAGGATGATGATGTATTAATTTTTCTTATTTTGTCTAAAGATCATATTTGTTTCACTTGGTACTGCACTGAAGTTACATAAATACTTGTTACTCAGAAAACTAAATAAGTACAATTTACCCTGATCATCCAATTCAAAAGTTTACACCCCCCAGCTCTTAATGCATTGTGTTGCCTTCTTGAGCATCAGTGAATGTTTTCACCTTATATAATAGTTATGTATGAGTCCACCAGTTGTCCTCAGTGTAAAAGACAGATCTCAAAATCAAACAGTCACTGTTGGAAAGGGTTCAAATATAAAAAAAGATTCTGGAAAACCAAAGAACGTGCAGGAGCTGGAGGAATTTTCTGAAGAACAGCAGGCAGTTGAACTGCTTGGGACCAATGAACAACTATCACAAAGTATAAAACAGTCGCAAATCATCCAGGAAACACAGATTATTAAGATTCAAGGGTATGTAAACTTTTGAACTTGGATCTTTTTATAAATTCAATTATTATTTTGTCTTGTGGAAAATATATAAACATCTGTTATGTGAAATAGCTTATTCGTGACAGTATTAATTAAAAAAATAACATACAATTTTCTTCATCCCTCTTATTTTGATAAAGTTATTAACATTTAGCATATTCTGCAAGGGGCATGTAAATTTATGAGCTCAAACGGTATATATACTGTAATCAAACACGCTGTTGAAATCATTTTAACTTTGAGCGCCAATAAGCTACTACATAGGCTACTAATACATCGATTAGCAATGGATTATAAATATACTTAATTATTATGAAAATACCAGAGATGGCTTGAATAACACAGATAAACTATGCATTGTCGTAGTCGAGTGTTATTGTATTTATTTTATCATTCACAACGTTTATATCTTCGGTTTACTTATCCATATCACGGTGGAAAAAGAGTTCGCTACTTCTGTGACTGGATCTGTGAATTTTCTGTGCGAGGGCGCCTTCTAGTGTCCAGTATGAATTAAAAACACATCACCCCCCGGTTTCACAGACCGGGCTTGAACCTAGTGCTAGACTAAAATGTAACTCTTAGCTGTTTTAACTGATATATTTTAGGATCAGTCAGTGCAAGTTTATTTCAGTGCATTTGTTTTGTCTCAAGATGCACCCCAACAAATGTTTTTTTTTTTTCTGAGCGTGTTTATAAAAATTACTTAAATGTCATAATTGAACTATGATCTAATCCTGGTTTACTTTTACATTTAGTCATTTTGCAGATGCTTTTAAAGCGACTTACAATTGGGGAATACATAAAGCGATTAATCTTGAAGAGGCAAACAGACAGAGGAAGTGCTTGTAACACCAAGTCTCAGGCATTATTCAAATAAGTACAAGCTAGCAAGGGAAGGAGAGAAAGATAAAGAGAAAGATGAAGATTTAGAAAAAGTGAATAATCAAATTTTTGATAAAGAGAGGTGTAGTCTAGGGTTAATCTAAGCCCTGTCTGTGTGTCTGTGAAACCGGGCCCATGTGTTTAGTGCTAATGGCCAATCCAATTATTAATCTGTCTTTTTTTTTTTTTATAAGTATCGTTTCAGGCACCGGTACCGTTTTAAAAGTATCGATTTGGCACCGGTATCGAAAAACCCCCAAACGATGCCCAACCCTAATGGCTAAGCCAGATTTCACTTTTGGACATGGCAACCTATTTTCACAATATACATAACTCAGCCTGAAGGACAGACGCAGCTAATCACACGCAATCAGTTGACCCGTCTCATTCCCAGTGTTTAGACTTGCAAATCTACTGAGCCTCTATACAAATCAACATGGTAAATATTATGTTATCATTACTAATATCTAGTACACACACACAAAGTGTAAAACAAGAAGGGCGTAACCGTATGAAAATAAGCAAATATTTTGGTTGCTGCATTCCTCATGATATTGCAGTTATCGTGACAGTCCTACATAAATGCTTTTCATATGAATGCTATTCATTATTTTTAAGAACTGAAACCATCTATCTATCTATAATCTGACTATCTATCTATAATCTATTAATAATCTGACTCTATCTACCATCTGACTATCTAGCTATCTATTAGGGCTGCACAATTAATCAATTTTCTAATCGCAATTACAATTACAGATGCCACAATTATGTAATCGTTCAAAGTGGCAATTAATCGTTCAAAGTCCACTTATGTTATCCTGCATGCTTAAGATGTTTTTTTTTATTCTTTCTACAGGTTATCTTAAGGGTTTTTCCATTGTTTAAATTTTTTGTATAACATTATAATACCATTCTCAGTTTGGCTTTTCTTTATTTAAAGAATAAACCACTCTGATGTATAATTCTCATTTGAGTCTTAATATTATAGAAAAGTAGGGCTGTCGCGATTCGTCGTGACTAGTCGATTTGTAAAAATCGTCGACTTCATTTTGTCATGTCGACTAACCGGAAAAATACCGGAAGTGACGCATTTCACGGACGAGAATCCATAAAACATTATTAGACAGTTTTCCAAGGCTGCATGATATATTAAACCCATACGTAAGCATACTTGTGAATTTACAAACTCTTATGATTTAATTAAATAATTATATGTGATGCAGTTCTAATACAGTATACGCTTTAATTATTTACATGGATGCAGGTTAAGTGCGTGCTTCACACAGCAGCTCCTTATAGCATTTTTGTCCTAAATAAATGGCCAAATATTAAAGATTAAGTGGACATCTGAATTAAATGGTGCTTGGTCAATATTAAACAAGGATTAGATCGTGCAGTAATGTGTAGAAATAATTATCAGGTGGTCAGAGCCCCCTGCAAGCCTTTGTTGTCATGCGTAATGAACATTAGCTCTATTGTTTATTATGCATTTTAAGATTTGTTCATTAAATCCATATGATCTATTGCTTTGATACTTTATTTGAACTAATTATTATTGCATCATTGCTATTATAGGTGTATTTTAAGTCATTTTAAAAGCTGTTGTTCACTTACATCTATTTTTATTACCTATTTTATAATTATAAGGAACCATGAAATCAGTTTCATTTCCAAATTCAGTTTTATTCATTTACATTTTTCTATACTCCGTTTTAATGGTTAAATTAAATTGTATTAATCAAAAAGCCCGTCTAATTAATTGAGTTTTACAGTTTTATCTTTACTAAATTATGTTTTCCATTATTTTCTGGCTTCCATTTTAATGGTTCCATTAAATTTTAATAATCAAAAGCATCTCCAATTAATTGATTTTACATTTTAAAAAAAGTGCTTAAATTATACTTATATATATATATATATATATATATAGATATATATATAGATATAGATATAGATATAGATATAGATATAGATATAGATATAGATATATAAAATACCGCACATTGACATTTTTCACCCAAATAAATTCTGGTAAATAATATCTCTGGTAAATACTCCATTAAAAAGTGTTTTTTGATTATAACTGTATTATTAGACTAGAACACGTGAATGTTGTCATTCTTACTCTATAATACTGAACTTTGATTTCAGTGATTTGGACTATGAGATAGAGTCTAATAAGCAAGTGTCCATGTTGCACTTTACTTTTGCTTTAAACAAGGATTTCATTTGGTTTAATAACATAGTTTAATAAAATATTCTTAAGTATAATTGCAGTTTTTATGCGGGAAATTAATCGTTTAGATGAATCGATTAATTAGTCGATAGATTAATCGAAATAAAATTAGTCGTTAGTGGCAGCCCTATAGAAAAGCAATAAAGGTTTTTCAAGAGTTTGTTCATGTAAAAATATGGTATGCAGTAGGGATGGGTCACGATTATCGAATATTCGAATATTCTATTTAATTATAGAATATCGATTAGGTTGTGCGATTATTTTCTAAAGGTGTACCAGGGCTTGACAATAAAGACTGTCCGATGGCGTGAAGGTCGCTCGGATTTGTCACTTACCAGATCGGGCCACTGCAGGTGGTCACTAAATTGTATCCTTTGCATGCGTTTTTAAGCCTTGTTTGTTTACAAATGTAAGCGATTCAAAAAGCATTTGGTAGCGAAGACAACTCCTTTCAGTACATGCGTGTTGTGTTCTGTTCTGTGTGAACAGCGCGCGAGCCTGTTCTGTCTCTGACACGCGCGAGACGCCTGAACGGGCAAACACATGAAGTATGTCTAACTAGCCCTCTTGGCAAGTAACTTTAGCAATAATTCATCTATATTGAATTTATATACTGGAGTACAGATGCACAGATCAACAGGATATTTATTTGTTTTATTTTAGAGCAACTTCTGTTCCGTGCTTGAACACAAACTGTACTGTCGGCACTCGGACGCGGCACACAGAGTGTGAGCACTAACCACGCCGAGAACGGAACTTCTGATACGTGCATTCTGATTGCCTGAACAATAGACCTGTTATAGACCTGTTAAGCAATATATTGCGAGAGGGCGTTGCTACAGCGTCCCAAACAACTCAAAATAATAAACCACAAAGTTAACAAAAGCGATGCGAGAGTGCTTTTCTGCCGCCTTCACGTGCTGTTTCCCATTAATGAAGCTATGACGAGCTCCCTGCATTCAAATTATTCGTTTTTTGCTGAAATAATAACGTAATATTCCACTGGTTGATATATTATATTTATATGCAAAATATGTGTTGTTTTTCGTGTTAAATGTGAAGAATGACAGGTTGGATGCCACACTTATTATTATTATTATTATTTGTATTTTTGGCAGAGTATACAGGTGTAATTTTAACTTCAGGCAATGTAACATGATTTTATGATCGTAATTTTGACTTTATTCTTAAAATATTATGACGTTAATTATTTAGTTATTTATTTGAGAAAGATAAACTGATCAAACGTGCGCTGGCCGCTTGGTATTTAAAAAAACAAAAACTTGAATTTAACAAAAATAAGATGTTCCAATCATATTTCTAAATTAAATTAATAAAGAAAGGAAACAAAATAATGACCAATTTGCTATTAAAAACCAAAACTGAACTATTTAAATGGCTACAACAGCCTCTTTGTAACGGAGAGGAGAGAGAGAGAGACACGGGCTCAGGAATTCTGAGAATATATTCTGCTCCTTGTTTCAATTCAAAGCTCACCGAACTAATTGTGAACAACACTCCCGTCTTCTTCATTGTTCATTTAATATATTTATATATATTAGAAATAGGTTATTGTTATGAAGACAGACGTTAAGATTAATGTTCACATAATAAGTGCCGTCATTCAGGCGGTTCACAATATGTTTTAGCGTAATATGTTTTAAGAATTATATTCTGTTTAGCGCGCAATATGTTTTACGCCTAATATTCATTGATGCATTAATCAGATTTAAGATTTTCTTTTTAATAATATTAATGTCCATGCTCATTTTTCAAATAGAAATGTCCTAGCCTTATGAGCAGTTGATAATCGACGGACTGTTCTGTTAATAAATGCCTCCTTCGGTTATGTTATATTAATATGTTTCAGCAATCATACTTTACAATCGTAAATTTTCTTGGATTAAGATAGACTATTCTCTAATTAATTAAACAGTTTGTTATCATAGAGATTGAAAGCCTGGATGGTCTCTCCCCCTCTGTGTGTGTGTGTGTGTGTGTGTGTGCGCGTGGGTGGGCGGGTACATGCGCGGGAGGGGTGCGATTTTTCGAATAGTAATCGAATAATACCCAGTGATTATCGAATATTACTTTTGCTTAAAATGCCCATCCCTAGTATGCAGTTGCTTCAAACAATGGTATGAACCTCATTCAGTGTAAATTTTGATAATCGTAATTAATAAAATCGCAATTACAATTTTAAGGGAATAATCGACAATTATGCTTTTGCGATTATGTCATAATCGTGCAGCCCTACTATCTATCTATCTATGACAGATTGTATTTCCTTCAAAACATTCAAACTACTTTAAACTATTTCAGACTGAAAACCATCAAACTTAAAAAATTCATTATTGCTTGCTAAGTAATGACTCGACATTTTGCACATTCATAAAAGAAAAGTTGAGTTAGAGCTTGAAGCGATCATTGTAGCCAAACATAGTCTAATATGTTGAGCGTGTGAACACACTGGCCAATCAGCAGTGTTTAAAAATCTGCTCAAAGGCACTCAAATGTTAACAGAATATTTATGTTGGGGTGAACTATTTAAACAAAACCTGTGATCTACCTGTCCATCTAGATTGTCCAGCAAACTTTCCAAGTCATCCATGCCTGGCTGTCGTACTTTTGCCCTGAATAGTTTCAGCAAGCTTCTGGTGTTGTTATCCAGTGATGTAAGGAACATGGATTTAAGGTCTATTTGGTTGATCCTTCTAAATTCTGCATAAACCTGTGTGAGAAACATGAGAAAGACAAAAAGGGAGAGAGATTTCAGATATGCACATACGCACACAAAAACAACTATGTACAACATGAGAAACAAACCTGTTCCTCAATAAAGAGTGCTGGCCATCATTTTTTGAGTGTAGATACAAGGGGCTGATCTTCAACAACCTCACGTCTTCTAAGGGCAAATGTGACATCCATCTTTGTATTCAAAGTACACATGTTCACATCTTTTTTCTTCATCTCTTCTTCGATCCATTTCCGTTCATTCTCCAAGGCTTTATCATCAAAACCAGTTGGAAGGTTGGGAAGAAAGTTCAGTTCAGATCTACGTGGTCTTTTCAACATTTGCTTGGATGAATTTCGTCTATTCACAATCATTTCTGCACAACCAAGCTCACGGAGTTTCTGACGGTAATTTTGCTCTTTAAACTCATGGTCCATCCTTCACATCCAGTTTCAGATCCAGGAGCTTTAAGGCAGGGATGTCTCTCTATTAATGCAGATGCAACATTCCTTAAATCAGCATCGCTGGGGTATGCCTTATATGAGTATATGGCTTCTGCCAATTTGCCCAACACTTCCATCAAGACATCTCTTGAGACAATCAGGGACTTGCCATTTTTCTGATATTCCTCATTGGCTTTCTGAAGCTTTAGTTCCACATCATAGGAAAAGCAGGGTATTGGAAACTTGCTTGGCCACTGTTCTGACCTCAACAGAGAAGAGGCCTGTGCTGAATCTGAGGATGTAGATTCTTGGACGCATGTGCTTGCTTCATCTGAAGGGGCATCGGTCACTTCAGAATGCACTGAAATGGGGGTTAAAAGTAGTTCCCAATGAAGTCTCAAAGTAGCCTTTTCTGGTGGAAGTTCGGAAATGTCATGCAAATTGCAAAGTTGATTATTGAAATCTGGATCCTCATACTGAACGGTAAAGCCTCTCTCTATTTGCAGATTTTCACAGAGAATTGTGGAGAGTTCTTCAACAGAGTATGGGGTAGGTACAGAAATTTTTCTAATGTTGTCAGGTGAAAGAATGACTCGCAGCAACATTGCAATCTGGAAGACAGGGAAAGTAGGAGTACAAATGGTAAGTTACTTAATCAAGTAAAAACCTCTTTGGTACAACCATACATCTTCCGCCAACTTTGTAAGCAGCCAGAGGATAAAAATCCACTATCTCTTGTGGACTGAATATGGCCACATCACAGTGCGTACTTGGATTTATCTCATATGCCCGGTAATGTTCAATGTACCATGAGGCAAGTCTCTGCACAATGAATGAAGCCTCAGTGCCACAAATTAAGATCTGATCAATCTGGCCAAACTCTGGAAATCCATTTCCATTTCCAACGCACAGGATCATTCCACTACGGTACTGAGTTCCATTTAAAGTTGCATTTGTGGTGAAAGAAAAGGAAGTTTGGTTTGCATATTTCCTCTCGACTGCTACTCTCAGCCTTGCATTGAGAGAGGATATGTTAAGTACCTTAACGTTTTCAACATGTAGAGGTGCTTTAAACAAGTTTTGTGAGTCCATGGCACATGCCATCATGAGTTGATGCTTGTTGGATAATGTCTTGAGCAGGTTTCTGAAATTCTGTGTTTCATGAACTACCTTCTTGAAAAAGCTGTGTTTCGCCTCGAAGCGCATGGTCCACAGATCAACAAGAGGACCAAAGCAACGGATCAGGTAAGGGTAATGTTCGAGGAAGTGCTGTTTGGGACGCAAATTTGCATCAGGAAAGACCTCTTTAAACAACTCACGATGGCAGGAAATCTTGCTTTCCAGATACCAGACTGCCTCTTCCGTTACTTTTTGGCTCACCACGAGCTCGACAATATCTTTCAAATCCATGATCATATCCCATGCCTTGTCACTCTCAGGGACCAAACCACCAATCATCAGAGACATAAGTCTTAGTAACATCCAGTTTTCGTGCCCGTTTCCTCCTATTGTCTTCTTTGAGAAAAAAGTCTTGGGAATTTTTTGAGGTCTGTTTACTCGATCAGAAGAGCAGTATGGAAATGAGTCGATTATGTTGTTTAGCTCTTCAAGAGTAAAATATTTAGCTTGTATCCATTTCTGCAGACATAGACTTCTCAAATGGCACTATCCCCTCGAAAAGGTCGTGCATTAGATCTGGAGGGAAGCCAGAAATGGTGTGAAAGAATTTAAGATGTTTCTGGAGAACACATTCAGATTTCACACCATCCACAGACATTATAGTCTCAGTGCTGCTGGTCAACTCAGCTATGCAGCGATCATGTTGTTCTTGACTTAGTTGAAAGAGGCCTTGTCTCACCTCTGTATTTTGAATGTCACTTAAAGATGCCAAACAAAATCTGCAAAACTTCTCCACCCGGAAACTCTCTTGAAACCCGGCAAGCCCATGGGCTCCGAGATTATCCGCAGACACAGTAAATGCAGTTCCCCTAACATTCTCTCCAAGCCGTTGAACAAAGATGCCATCCTGCTCAAGAGACTGTAAATCTCTTATGAAAGGGTAAAAAGCTTCAAATCCATTTGCCTTCACTTCTGAGCTTTTCCCAAGCAGAACCAGCTGGATTGAATTTAGACTTGATCGATTCTGGGATGGCCAGTTCAAAATGACCCAATAAACTGCAGTTAGCTTATGTTTTTTACGGGATGTGCCTAAGGGGTTGACGACTTCAAATTCATCAATGTACAAACCAAGTACAAGAGAAAAATTCTGACTATTGACAAGTTGATTTTCTTTGAAATATTTTCCATCAAAAAAGGACTGATAAACACCGTGTGAAGTCTCTTTGCTGGAAAATGTCTTCTCAAACACATCCGGCTGATCAAGCAATGTCTGCAGAACTTTCAGAAGGGGAACATAAAAAAAATGTATGTTTGTCTGCCCTGCTAAACACATATTCAACAGGTTCAATTACTTGGAATTCCTGGTTAAAGTATCGCATTCGTTTATGGTCGGTTGAAAGAATGCCTCTGTTAGAGCAGGCGGTCAAAAATGGGTCAGTTGCATGTAAAGCATGTGCAATCTCAGTGACAACTGACTGATCAACATCACAGTTATGTGACTCAAGAATTTCTTTGACCACAGACAAAGTATTTGATTTGGAGATAGTCAGAATGTCACTAATTTCATTGATGATACGTTGACAGGCCCTTTTTGACACATGTAGTTGTGTCTGCATAGACAAAAACAAGGCTGCAAGTTTGTGTTCAAGTGACTTCTTTGAGACCGCAGGGTTCAAATCAGGGTTCAAATCAGAAGTATGCACTTCTACTTCTTCCTCTAAATTTGGCACACATTCAATGGAAGGAGCTGGATCCGGATCATTGCACCTGTTCTCAGCACAATATGATGTCCTGAAGTCATTCAATCCATGGGATTTGTGCTTCCTGCTCTTATGTGCTTTGAATTTGATGTTACTGTTCGTAATAAAATTACAATTTGAAAATGGACAATGAACCCTCTCATGGTTTTTAAGATGTCCTCTTAAGTGCTGAAGAAATTCAGATTGAGAGCAGATGTCCTTAAAATCACAGTTGTCGCAAGAAAATGTGGCATTCTTACTACCTGTCTTACGATGTTCCCTCCACAAATGTGTCTTTAAAGCCCCAATCGTTTTGAAAATACAAACACATTCTGGATGCAAACAAGAAAAGGAAGTGGCATTAACTGACCAATGGCAAGTTCTGTAGTGCTTAAAAAGAATATCTTGGTGAAGTGAAAAAAACTTGCAGAAACGGCACTGCATGGATTTTTTGGCAATGAAAACCTGCAAAATAAATAAATGACAAAGCATCAAATCTAACAAATGACATAACATTAGCTTAAATTGCATTGACAACTTCAGGAATCCAGACTCCCTTTTTTACTAGAAGTAAAAAATATACTTATAGAAATTAACTTACAGATATTAGCCTACCCCATAAAGTCCCCCATGAGACTAGGAGGAGTGAATAAAGTTTTTTTTTAAGTTGCTTAACCTAATTTATGTTCACCTATACTACAAAAGGGCTTTTAGTATATTTGTTGTTATATTTAATTTCATTTGTTTTTGTAAAATGTAACTTTATAATTGTCTTTTTTTCATGACCCTTTAAAACTAGTCTTTAAAAAACAAAATTACATTCTGAAAGTTTTTTCTGTGAAAATTTCATAATGCTTTAAAACAGGAAAAATGGTCACATAACTCAACCTGGTCACAGTCTGGAGCCTTGATAGACTGACATAACATTGCATTTATTAAAATAAAGTTTTCTGGGGGACAACTACTTACTCAACTTGCCATTAAATCTGGTTAAACCATCAGTCATGTATTCATCCACTGACCTACAGAATATGACAATGGTTAGCAGGTCAGACGAAAAGGTTATACAATTACATTTCACTAGTTACATTTTGTAAGATTAGTCTAGCTGCTCTTTTTACAGTAGTGACAACCACATCTACTGACAAAATTGCTCACTGTTACAATATGCATGTAATATCATCAGCATGTAATAATACTGTCAAGTAACGTAGGCATTAACCCAAACACCACTTCCATTTTATCATTATTCCGAAATAAATTTTATTCAATAACTTAAAAAAAGCCTTTTTTATAGTTATGTATTAATAACAACAACAACAACAACAACAACAATAAGGGATGCTCCAATCAAAAATTGAGGCCGATCACGATCCTCGATCACAAAAGCAGTATCTGCCGAACTGATCACCGATAGCAATCTTTTTAAAGCCTTATTTTTATCACGTAGAATTATTTATAGTGATACTCCAGTCAGGATTTTTGGACATTTAATCAGGGCCTGAATTATTATTATTATTATTGTTTTTTTGAAAAATGGGTAGGGCTGAGACGGTGGTGATGGGCCAAGTACCGTGTAACGCTGTGTTTAGATACATTATATATATATATATATATATATATATATATATATATATAGGGCTGTGCAATTAATCGAAATTCAGTTTCGATGTTGGCTTCAAACGATCATGAAAATACAATAATCTAGATGAAACGGAGCCAATTTCACATGCAAATCCAGTCAAATCATGTGACTTTTATAAAATGGGACGTGCTTGATTTAATGTTTCTTTGATATTGTGTTTTTAAAAGGGCTGTTTTGTGAATGCACTCGGAGACAGAACAGAACACGGACATGTAGCTGTATGTATGTATGTGTGTGTGTGTGTGTGTGTGTGTGTGTGTGTGTGTATATATATATATATATATATATATATATATATATATATATACACATACCTCGATTCTGATTGGTCAACAGCTGTGTTTAATTTCACGATACAGCACGGCTATGACCACTTCACCCAACGGTTCTGTGTCACTGAGCAACACCCTTAGCAATCATTTGTAACAAACATGTTGATATTGTCCGGTTTAAAGGGATAGTTTGGCCAAAAATGGAAATTTGACAGTCTTTTACTCACCTTCAAGCATCCTAGGTGTAGGTGACTTTGTTTCTTTCAGACGAATCCACTCGGGAGTTATATTTAAAAAAAAATGTGATCGTCCATGCCTTAGAATAGAGCGTATTTCCTTATTTGATAAAATAAGGAAACGTTACGTTTCATTTGCTCACTATATTTCCCTAAGGCGCACGCACGACCCATACGTGCTTCCATTTTACCGTTAGAGGAAGTGAGAGAAAAGAATTTATTATGTTTGAAATATTAATATTTATTACAACAACGCACGCGATTGCTACAGAAGGCCTTCATTCATGCCCAGGAGCCGTGTTTTAGAATCGATGATGGATGTATCACTGCCTTTGGAGTGACACCCATAGGGCTCTATTCTAAGGCTTGGAAGATAAAAAAAAAAAAAAAAAAAAAAAAAAGTAATATAACTCCGACTGGATTCGTCTGAAAGGAAAAAAGTCACCTAGGATACTTCCAACGTGAGTAAAAGACTGGTGTTACAATGTTTCCAGCCACACTGAACACGCGTTCAGATCGTGTGCTTGCGCAAATGCATTTAAAGCAGCCGTGGTCAGGTATCTTGCCTCATTATTCCACCACCAAGCCGTCATCGCTGGCCTCCTCTTGCAAATAGCAACTGGAAACGCACCGCACCGCTAAAATCTGTCTACACTGGACGCGAAAAAAAGACAGTTAAAAATCATTTGAACTTTGTGCCATCATGTCATTAATGAAACGATCAGTGTACTGTTGGGGTTTTTGTGTTCTATTGTATTTTGTCGTGGCGCTCAGTGCCTCCCGGTGTAGAAATGCCATGTATGGTGTTTGAGGTAATTTGTGAAATTACCAGTCTAAATAAAACAATTTACAGCTAAATGGTATATGCTATAAATAGTGAATTCTATTGGAACTCTTACTATTATTGCATTTACTTACAAAACTTACTTTGTATTTTATGCTTGTTATAGAGTGTGTGGCAGAGTCCTGCATACGGGCGGGTACGGGTGGACCGCAAAAATTGACGTAACGGGTGGAATAATATTGACGTGTCGGGTGCAGTGCGGGTGTGACTGGTGACAGGCACGGGCGGGTTGCGGGTATAATTATAACCAAGACTATTTCGACTTAATCCAGTACATGCTGATACGCAGTTCAATTCAAATGGTCCCATGCTTGTGTTCACGCTCTGTTTGAAGACCGGGCTTCTACAGTGGGATTTGCAAACACTGAGCACTAGCTAATCGACATCTGTATTGACATTGATTTAATGCGGGAGCGGTTCGTGTTGTGGTTATGTCAAATGGGTCGGGTTCGGAATTAAATTAGTGTTGCTGTTGGATAACGGGTCGGGTATTCGGTTAACTACTGCGGGGTGCAGGTTTATCAAACAGGACCCGTGCAGGACTTTGGTGTGTGGCGTCACACGCATTACCGCTGGAGGCAGTCAGGTTGTCATGTAGACCGTCAGCCCTAAAAATGGGGTAATTCCTCTCTTAGGTGACGCTTTTTAAGACATTTTTTTTTTTTTTTATAATTTATCTCACCTACATTTTTGTTCTTGCAGTGCATTTTTGTTTTTACAATTGTGAAATTATTGCACAATAGCTTACACACAGCACAAACCTGATTTCCACAAACACATTTATCCATTATTTTGATTTCAAATCCAAACATTGTTACTGAACATGATTTTGCAGCATTTATATATTTTTTTAATTACCTATAGTAGCATACATTTAGATCATAATAACCACAGTTAAAAACACATAGCGTGTTTAGTACGGCAATGCCATAGTAAAAATATAACTATATGGTTTCTAGGTATTTGTATGATTGAAAACCAGTATTATAAATAGGCTACATTTAAAAGCACAAAAGCTGTGGCTTAAAATCACAAAAAGACTTTTATATTCTATTACTTCTTTAATACAAGCCTACGAATGTCCATGTTTCTGACACAATACAATTGTGCAGTTAAATTATAGTCGACAACAAATTTGTTGTGTTTTACATAATATTTAATTTTATAGTAATGTATTGGGCTACAAGATAACTGAGGTAACGTTTATCATGTATAACGTTAACTCTGCTATAATGAGAAACACCGCAGGTGCTCCCAAACATTTACACAAAATGTCAGACATCAACTTCAGAAAATTACACAACCTGAATACACGGAGGCCGAGCCTTGTCTCATGGCGACTGTCAAAGCAACTCCACACAAATTACATTTACAAGCTAATACTATTTGACACTAATATCGAATAAACATTTATTCAATAAGAACTCGTTAATACTCACTGTTCAAGTCGTACGTTAGTGTTCTTCAGTAAATGGTGCCTCGCGTGTTCATGCAGGCCTAGCAATGGTGGGTTCACTGAGGGGGAAAATATATTTATAGCAGAAACGTATTCATTGTATCTCATACATTTAATATAATAATTATAAAGTGACATAACATAATTTAGTTAAATAAATAGTAACTTTAAGTGACCGAGGGATCAGCATGGGCTGATGTTGTAAACGCCAACACATTAACTTGAAGATGTGAATTCACCTTTACGTTATTTTGCGAAATAAACACTAGTAAAGGCGTGAATTCACACTTAATCTGCTAAAAATACAATGTAATATACGTAAAATGTACTGTGTCCTCAAGTATAAACCTGTATAATTCGGAGAACCTGGCCATTCGTTTAGCGAATAAGGTCAACTTAACTTACTTGTATGAGGCGGTAATGTAATGCCCATGTTTTACGTTTTTTTCGTCGAAATTACTGAGAGCTGCACTCTATTTAACCTAAAGAGGACTTAATAAATACAGTTCAGTACTCACCGTAACTTTATAGATGAAAATCCGTCTGGAAATTATGTTTCGTTTCGTCGCTCCTAAGCATCTCTCGCTCTCCCGCACACAGGAATTTTAATCCACTATGATTCTCTCATGCGCATGCGCACACTCGTTTTTTACTGCAAGGCTTGTTGGGCCAAAAAAGATTTTTCACTTCTGCTTGATAAATTGGCTGAAAATAATTTAATATGTTCGGTGAATATATATTTTTAACTTTAACTTCAGACCTTAAGCTAACATTAGCACAATGTATTTTTTTTGTTTTGGGGTAATTTTTGGGAAGTAATTTGTTGAGCCAATGTTTATTTGTCAGTTTCCTCAATTTTTCTAAATGTTAATTTTTTTACAGTGTACTACTGATTACAAAACCGGCTTTACTGACAAGATGAGCATGCAAACTGCATTCGATTAATCGTGCAACCTTAGAATACTATGTCTGGTCTTCTGTCAGGGAACTAGTGATGTGTTCGATATGACGATGTATCGTCACAGAGATTTGACAATACAAGTTTCGATACAGCTGGCCTTGTATTGATATTGTGGCACATGTGCAGCAGTAGACCGCACTTAATTTGAATACAAGAACGCCATTTAAAATGTTTAACAAACACCAATATTTAATATGGCCACAAAGGAACACTACTGGGTTACCTGATATACTGTAAAGAGACGTAATTCCTGTAACAGAGCTTTCCCACTTGCGCAATATGGAAATATCTGCTAAGTGTGATACTTATCAATGTCAACCTGGCAACCATGTGTACGCGCGCTCCCTCCACAGTGGATAAATGCACTTGCTTTCTGAAAACATCGACTAGCTTGCAGTTTAAATAAATAAAAATAATAAATAAAATGAAGCTCAGGTGAGCTTTATTTGTCACATACACAATAACACAGAGTATAACCAGCAGTGAAATGTGTTCTCTGCATTTCACCCATCCAAGTGCACACACACACCTAGAGCAGTGGGCAGCCAACTCTGCGGCGCCCGGGGAGCAGTTGGGGGTTCGGTGCCTTGCTCAAGGATATCACCTCAGTCGTGGACAATTCCTGCCAGAGCTGAGATTTGAACCCACAACCTTGGGTTATAAGTGCAACGCTCTATCCATTAGAGCCACGACTGCCCCCATAGCGATCTCCACTTCAATATTCTCTTCTCAGAAAAGTTTAATTCATCAAGTGTTCACTTATGAGAGAGAGAGAGATGCTGTGTATTTATGAATTACCACCATAACAGTGAAGCTGTGGGTTTAATTCCTTCAGAAACAACAATGCTTTGTTGAGTAAGGTAATATTGCACTTGAGCGATTAAACTATTTCACTGATAAAATTGCAGGGCAGCGCTTAAATGTTTGTTGCTGAATGTCTGTGTGCGGCCGCAACATGATCCGTGTGTGTGACTGAGCGTGTGTGTGCACATTAGGTTCAGTGAAGACAGCGCATTAGTTTAGAACTCTTCTAATTTACATTTTTTAATGTAGAGAGTGCGTTAATTTGTGCAATGATAACCTACCAGTAATGTTAAGATGATTTTTTTTATATTAATGAGAGTATATTAAAAAATACATTTATTAGACGAGTACATTATTATTTTTGGGTTTAAAAACAAGATGCAGAATATTTTACCTGGTGGGAGTGCATATGCTATTACCTATATTGTACTGTGGTACAGTTATGGAGGCCCTTCATATTGCAGAGGTTAACTGCCTACTCTGCCTATAGTTAGCAATGGCCCTAAAGCATGCAGTGTTTAATAAACAGCTGTTTTACTAAATTCTTAAATGGTAATCAATGGTGATCTTCCAGGAATCATCATACACAATAGGGACTGGGGAAGGAGACTGGAGTTTCGACAACAAGGAGATACTTACTCAGGGTTCATATCCAGGTAGGTAGCTCGCAGTGGCGTGATAGTAGAAGTCCTAGTAATAGACCAGACGTTGAAGTAGAGGACAGGTTAAACTTAAATAGTGCTTGTGATGAGTGTGATGATTGATGACAGGTGGTAATGGTTAGAAATCAGGGGAATGTGCTTGTTATAAGTGAGTGCCGGTGGAGCCTGGTGAATATGTGACAGTACCATTAAGATGCAATTCTTTGTTGTCATTATTTTGAACTATAATTTTTTTTTCGTTTTAAGTTTAGTTAAACAGTAATTTTATTGTGTTTTTGTCATTTTATTAATGCTTTCTATATAAATAAGTCAATTGTCTGTATAGTTTTTTTGTTTTATTACAAGCACGTTTAATTAATATTGCTTTGTCAACTACACTGACAAAAAGGGCTAGAAACAATAAGAACACTATTAATACTATTTAAATTAAATTATAGTGAATTTCATAAATGGTTACAAAGAAGTGGCAAGTGACATAAATGTGAAATTAGGAAGTACAAAGTGATATAATGTACCTAAAATGATATGACTGAATCTTTAACAAAAAAATAAATAAAAATACCTTAATGACACAAAAATAACAATAGTGCTGGCAAATGTGCACAATATGAGGTTGATAGCGGTGCTTCTCAAATAGAAGGTCACAACCTGAAAATGGTTTACAGTCTGTGACTGGTGGGTCAGCGGAGAAACAACAATACTTGATGCAAAAATAAAACACAGTTACTCAAATAACTCTAGATAGCAGAAGAGAAAAATAGGCTTGTTGAATTTTAATAGAGAAATTAGAGAGAGAAAATGTTTTAAAATTATAGGTCATGCATCCAGCTAAACTTAATTAAAAATTAATTTGTCATTTGGTAGAAGCCAGATTAGAAAGATGCTAACACTGACAGTTTGCGTGACAAGCCCTCGTCCTCTTAAATTATGAATCTCCAAAATCTCCACAAGGTAAAAGAAAACACAACCCAGATAATTTTAAAAACAGGTTTACATGCAGGATAAACACAGTTTGTGCTGACAATGTGTTTTGAGCAGGTAATTACTGGTTGCTAAGAGCATACAAATTTACAACATTTAAGTGATGTTTAAAAACAAACACTGTGCAGCTCATGGTGATATTTCAGTGTTGGATTTTTTTAAGGATCTTTTGGTACAATTTTGGTACTGTGTGGGGCCACCATTTGACTTCCAGCCAAACTGGTAGACAAGCGGTGTTTTATAGTGGTCAGTGAGCTGTCATCAGCATCTCGTTGCTCTACCATGTGGACACTTTTAAAACGTGTGAGCTGATTTGAGGTCTGCAGAGGCTCCTGGGTGAATGTCACTCAACAACCCACATCTTATGCTGTTTGGCCAATGACCTACCATTTTTGTTTTTTACACCCAAACCTTTCACATGAAATCTCAATAACTTTTTCATAAAGCTGACTTAACTTTTAATTAAGCAAGGCAAGTTTATTTATATAGCACATTTCATACACAGTGGTAATTAAAACTGAAAGAGTCATTAAAATAATAATTACAGGAATAACACCACTTACTTTAACCTTCTGTTTAAGATAAATATGGATTTAAAATGAATTTAAAACAGTTAAGTATATAAAATGATTATACATAGTGCAATCAGTTCGGACGTAGCACAGCGCTCATTCAACAAACGCACAGCTAAACAGATGAGTTTTGAGTATGGATTTAAATGTGGCTAATGTTTTAGCTCATCTGATCTCTTCTGGAAGCTGATTCCAACTGTAGGCGACAACATAGCTAAAAGCGGACTCCCCTTGTTTTGCATGAACCCTTGGTATTCCTACTGATCTGAGTGGTCTGTTAGGTTTACATTCAGTGAGCATATCAGCAATGTATTTAGGTCCTAGGCCATTGCGTGATTTATAAACGAGTAAAAGTACTTTAAAATCAATCCTAAATGTAACTGGAAGCCAGTGTAAGAACCTGAGGACTGGTGTCATATGCTCAGATTTTCTGGTTCTAGTCAGAATCCTTGCAGCAGCGTTTTGGATGAGTTGTAGCTGTCAAATGGTCTTCTTTGGAAGACCGGTTATGAGACCAGTACAATATTCCACCCGGCTGCATGGTCATCAAGTCTTGACTGGAAACAAAACATCCAATTCCTGCAATGTTTTGAGATGATACTGCTTTGACATGACTACTAAAACTAAGGTCTCTCTCTAGAATCACCCCAATATTTTTTTGACTTGATTTAGTTTTTTGACCCCTAGAGTCAAGGTATGCATTCACCTTGAGAACTTCATCTCTGTTTCCAAATGCAATTGCTTCAGTTTTCTCCTTTTTATAACTGAAGAAAGTTCTGGCACATCCAACTGTTAATTTGCGTGTTCCTGTGTGGCTCAGTGGTAGAGCATTTGCGTTAGCAGCGCAAACATTTGAGGGTTTGATTCCCAGGGAACACACATGCTGATTAAACAATGTATGACCTGAATGCAATTGTAAGTCGCTTTGGATAAAAGCGTCTGCTAAATGCGTAAATGTAAATGTAATTTCATCAATGCATTGGCAGAAGGAGTCAATGGGTCTATAGTCATTTGGAGATAGGGCTAGGTAAATCTGGGTACCATATTATTAATTAAAATTAATATTTTATGCCTTACCATTTTTGGTGTGGCTTGTCATTCTTTAGCATTTCATGTACCTTCTTCCTTTACCTTCGCACCAGATCATTCACATTACATTTTTTATTTTTTTTTTCAATTTAAACTGAATTCAATATGGCGCCGAGTATGGCAGCCGTGTTGCGAGCTCCGAGAAAACTTTGCAGTTTTTCGTATGTTTTTTTTTTTTTTTTTTCGTGTTAGATGTTGTTTGTATAACTGTCTACGATAGACACACGCTTTTAAACATTGGTTCCTCCGTCGCGCAACGCAAACCGGACTTCGAGTTCTTGAATGCCGGTGCTTTGTTCATAGACACCGCATCAGAGCCCTTCGTCTGGGCTGCCAGACCGAAAAAACGCAAGCGGAAAAGAGGGAAGAGAGCTGGCATCCTCGTCAGACTGAGACGCCATGCTTTCTGACCTCCTCTTCCAACCATTTTGCTGGCTAACGTTCAGTCACTGGACAACAAACTCTGTGAACTGCGGGCGCGCATCTCATACCAATGAGAAACAAGGGACTGCTGCGTTATTTGCCTCACAGAAACCTGGATGTCTGCAATGGTTCCAGACTCAGCCATCGAGCTCACGGGCTTCTCCGTGCATCGCTCGGACAGAACGAAAGAGCTCACAGGGAAAAGCAGAGGCGGGGGTGTTTGTTTCTATATCAACAACTCGTGGTGTGATGAAAGGAACATACACTCTATTAAATCCTTCTGCTCCCCTAATCTGGAATTTCATAAGCTTCTGTGTCGACCATTCTGGCTACTGAGGGAATTTACAGCGATCATAATCAGGGCTGTTTACATTCCCCCTCAAGCCAACACAGACCAGGCACTCAAGGAACTGTATGGGAATATAAGTGAGCAGGAAACCGTGCACCCAGATGCAGCTTGTTGTGGGGGACTTTAATAAAGCCAACTTCAGAACAATAGCTACAAAATACTTTCAACACATCACCATAAACACGCGTGGAGATCGTGTACTGGACCATTGTTACTCTCCCTTTCGGGATACATACAAATCCCTCCCCCACCCACCTTTCGGCAACCCGGATCACTCTTCCGTTCAGCTCCTGCCTGCTTATAGGCAGAAACTGAAACGTGAAGCACCCGCCCTCAGGAAAATCCAATGCTGGTCGGACCAATCGGACTCTATACTAAAGGACTGTTTTGATCACGTGGACTGGGACATGTTCCGGGCAGCGTCTGATGACGACATAGAGGCGTATTCAGATACTGTAACGTGTTTTATCAGGAAGTGTATAGAAGATGTAGTTCCGACTAAAATAATCTGTATCTACCCCAACCAAAACCCGTGGAATAACAGAGATGTTCGATCAGCCTTGTCAGTGCGGACATCTGCCTTTGAATCCAAAAACACTGACGATCGAAAACAAGCCAGTTACGATCTCAGGAGATCCATAAATGCCGCCAAACGACAATACAAAAACAAAGTTGAGGAACAATTCAACAACAACAACAACCTAAGAAACATGTGGCAGTGTATCTACAACATCACAGGCTTTAAAGGGAACAAACCAGCTACTGTGAACATTGACACCTGTCTACTGGACGAGTTCAACACTTGTTATGCTCGTTTCGAGGCTGACAACACCGCCCACATAGAGAGTGCTCCCAAGGCTGTTGCAGAAGAGGTAAGTCCACTCTCGCTTTCTGTCGCGGATGTAACCCGATCCTTCAAACGGGTGAACATCCGAAAAGTCGTGGCCCTGATGGCATACCAGGCCGTGTGCTCAAAGCATGCACTTTCCAACTAGCTAGGGTTTTTACAGACATTTTCAATATTTCCCTCTCACTGTCTGTGGTTCCCTCATGCTTCAAAAAATAGATCATTGTGCCCATAATGAAGAAAAATAAAATCACATGCTTGAATGGCTGTAGGCCCGTTGCTCTGACCCCCATCTTCAGCAAGTGTTTTGAGAAGCTCGTCAGAGACTACATCTGCTCTGTGCTGCCTGCTTCACTGGATCCGCTCCAATTTGCAAACCGTAACCGTTCCACAGACGATGCTATTGCCATCACCCTGCACACTGCTCTCTCCCACCTGGAAAATAAGAACACCTATGTGAGGATGCTGTTCGTGGATTATAGTTCAGCATTTAACACCATAGTAGTGCCTGCCACATTGGTTGCAAAGCTCCAGACTGAACAGATCTCTGTGCAGCTGGATCCTGGACTTCCTGACAGGCAGAAGTCAGGTGGTCAGAATGGGCAACAACATCTCATCTCCCCTGGTCCTCAACACTGGTGCACCGCAGGACTGCGTCCTCAGCCCACTCCTGTACTCCCTGTACACACATGACTGTACAGCTACACACAGCTCCAATGTCATCGTCAAATTTGCTGATGACACAACGGTGATAGGCCTGATCACTGAAAACGATGAGATGGCCTACAGAGAGGAGGTGAGTACCCTGACTAAATGGTGTCAGGAGAACCACCTCTCACTCAACATCGACAAGACCAAGGAGCTGGTGGTGGATTTCAGGAGACAGAGCAGAGTACACACACCCATTACCATCGACAAGACACCTGTGGAGCGGGTAAACAGCTTTAAGTTCCTCGACGTTCACATCACCGAGGATCTCACATGGTCTGCTCACACAGACGCAGTGCTGAAGAAGGCACATCAGCGCCTCTTTTTCCTGAGAAGGCTGAGGAAGTTTGGAACGAGCCCCAGCATCCTCAGATCCTTCTACACCTGCACTGTGGAGAGCATCCTGACCGACTGCATCACCGCCTGGTTTGGAAACAGCACCACTGGCAACCGCAAAGCTCTGCAAAGTGTCGTGCGAACTACCCGCCACATTGTTGGAGGTGAGCTTCCCTTCCTCCAGGACATCTACACCAGGCCGTTTATGAGGAAAGCCCGGAGGATTATCAAAGACTCCAGCCACCCATCCCACAGACTGCTCTCTCTGTTGAGGGATAGCTTTTTCCCTCAGGCTATCAGGCTAATGAACAGAAAAAACTAACACACCCTACAGCACACTCCCACTTTACAATATGCACTAACACAGTTCAACTGGACTACACGCACACACTGCACAAACACAACAACCTATCTGCTACCACTGGATTAGAGGTCTGCTACCCGACCCGAACTCGCGGGTCCCGAAATACTGTCGGGTTTCGGTTTCGGGTTAATGTTTAATGGATAGCTTCGGGCTCGGGTCAGGTTCGGGTTTGTAGCTAAACCCAAACTATAAGCAGAGGCTTCGCTGCTTTCATAGACGGACGCACACACATATCAGAGATCGCGCACAAACAGCACGGAAGCTTTTATTTGTAAAATAGCTTCGACAGGCTACTGACTCGCAAGTCACAACATTATATTTATCTGCAATGAGGCAGCAAAATCGCTGTTTTTGAAGTAACTAAGCCTCATTGCTTGTAGAGAGAGACGCGCAGACGCAGGTTCACATGCACGCGCAACTTTCCTCGGTCTCTCGCCGCTCTCTCTCTCTCTCTCTCTCTCTCTCTCTCTCTCTCTCTCTCTCTCTCTCTCTCTCTCTCTCTCTCTCTCTCTCTCTCTCTCTCAAATAAATGATTAATTCATTCAAATAAATACAATCTTATTTAAGATCTTATGTCTGATTTAAAGTAGACAGAATGCTAACGAGCCTTAACTGACAAAAAATGACCATAATTTGCACGGTCATCATCTTCTTGTCCATACAAAATTCATAAACTCGGCAGAATGTATGCGATCACAGACCTGATGTTCACAAACTTTCATAACTGGTAAATGTTTGTGAAATGGCAGAGCCTTGATTAATCCGCTTTCTTTGCATGCAATCGTGAAATGCAACCTTTTTCCTTATTTTTTAGTTATTCGTTGTGGGGGATTTCGGTCGGGTTCGGGCTCTAAATTTAACTGTGCCGCTCGGGTCGGTCGGGTCGGGTCGGGTCGGTTCAGACGATCTCGGGTATGGGCCGGGTTCGGGCTTCAGCTTTGAGCCCGTGCAGACCTCTACACTGGATACCATGCAACGCACATCCATGACATTGCGTATCCGGCCTATGTAAATCTGCTGCAACTTTTTTTTTTTTTTTTATATTATTATTATTATAATTTTTTTGCATACCATTGTGTATATAGGTGTACATAATGTAAAATGTGTACATTTTGTGTATAATGTGTATTGATTACTGCGAGTATGTCTAATAGTACACTGTGTGTACTGACAATGTGTATGTGTATTCTGCACATTGTCTTCTGTATAAGTCTGTAAGTATGTACTGTCTATATGTACATTTTTTCTGCACTGTCTGGAGCACGCTCTCAAGAATTTCACTCACCAAGGCACACGTGCTGTGGTGATGTGACAATAAAAGTGATTTGATTTGATACCGTGGTTGTCAAATGACTCAATTTCTTACATTAACTCTTCATCATTGACTGAATTTTCTGGCTTTCCGTGTTCTCTATCATGGGTTCACTTAACGCTCGCTGCGTGAGCTTTCATGCTTTGGGAACGCCCCTGGGCGTACGATTGTCTGAAACCCGTATAGAATCACACCAATTCATTGGCTGATGGTGCGATGGTACGCACTCACGTCGTCAGCTTATACTGGTGAACGCGCCATCTGCTCTTCAGATTTCTCTGCCTTCACGAAGCGGCCATACTAGCCTTCTGTTGCGATTTTTCTGGCCCAAAAATAACTTATTCGGACACGGATTCACCATTTCTCCAGGTTTTTGAAAAGGAGTCATCCGTTTTTCCCCGTCACGCCCCGGAGGCCTCCGCGGCCCCCCGTGAGTCCGCGACCTGGGGTTCGGATGTCGAGCTCGAGGCGATGGAGAGTGAGCAGACAGGCCTCGCATTTTCTCTCCCTCTCTCTCGAGCACACTGGTGGTCGAGGACACTCTAGACTCCCATCTTTCACCTTCTTTGGCGCCTTCTTGGAAGTCTCGTCCCCTCCTTCCAACTAAGCCATGTAGGACCACTTCCGCCCTTATCGGAAAGTCCTACATCGTGGCCGGTCAGGCAGGCATGGCCCTCCATACGATGGCTATCCTCCAAGCCTACCAGGCAGATATCCTTAAGGAGATGGATGAAGGGACTGGTCTGACTCCAGAGGCAGTCGAAGAGCTGCGCAGGGCCACTGACTTGGATCTGAGAACCGCCAAGCACACCGCACACACCGTGGGGCGCTCTATGGCGGGTTCAGTGGCCGCAGAGTGCCATTTGTGGCTCAATCTCACAGAGATTCGTGAGAAAGAGAAGGTGTTCCTGCTGGACGCACCCATCTCACAATCTGGGTTGTTTGGAGAGGCGGTTAGCTCTATGGTGGAGAAATTTCGCTCCACTAAGACGCAGTCGGCTGCTGGAGAGCAATCCCTACCCAGAAAGGAGCCTTCTGGCAGGAGCTGCGCCCAGGCTGCGCATCCTCCCCCGACCCCGGTCTGGGGAGCCCGTGGCCAGCCTTTTTCTCCAACGACCACGCAGACGGGTTGACCTGAAGCGACCCAGCAGACCTGCTGCTTCGGCTCCTCCGAGTCGTTCCTGATCCTCGAGTCGGGATGAGGAGAGCTTCTTCATCGCTACGAGGCGAGACCAGACCGCAAATGCGTATCTGCCCGCCTCAAACACACTCTCCTCACTTAGATCTGTCACACCCACCCTTCGAGGTTAGGTGTGCAGAAAAAGTCCAGCATCATTTTTCTTCGGTCTGGCAGTTGGGGGACGTGTTGGGCCTTCCCCCTCTACCATCCGTCCTTCTGCCGCCAGCGGACCACGTGTTAGGAGACACAATCGGTTTTCTCCTACAGCGTACGGACACCGTGCCGGCCATCTTTCAGTCCAGTGCTTCACTCTCCATCATCCCAAACAAGGACGCCAGGGGCTTTCCTTCGTGGTGGAGAGCGTCAATTCTTCCAGGCCTTCTCGACACCCCAAGTCAGGTATGTCTTCCTCAGCACGACACTCTGCTTCCTCCTATCGCATTTCATTCACGAATGGGAGCATCTATCAGGGGTATCGCTTTGGGTTCTCTGCACAATTCGGTCCGGCTACACACTTCCGTTTGGGAGGAATCCCCCCCGCTTCGACGGAGTTCAGCTGACAGTTGTAAATAGCGCCTCGAAGGCTTCTGTGCTACAACAGGAACTTTCCTCCCTCCTACAGAAAGGAGCGATAGAGGAAATACCTCAGTCGGACATCGAACGAGTGTTTTTCAGCCGCTACTTCCTTGTTCCAAAAAGGGACGGCGGCCTGAGACCCATTCTGGATCTGCGGCGCTTGAACGTTTCCCTTTACAAAGGGAAGTTCAAGATGTTGACGATGAAGACGATCATGTCTCAGATTCAAGGAGGGGACTGGTTTGTCACTATCGACCTAAAGGATGCATATGTTCACATCCAGGTCGTCCAGCGACACAGGAAGTTCCTTCGGTTTGCCTTTGGAGGGAAGGCTTACCAATACAAGGTCCTTCCCTTCGGCCTGGCCTTGGCACCGAGAACGTTCACGAAGTGCATGGATGCTGCACTGGCCCCTTGAGGTTCCAGGGCATTCGTGTTCTGAACTACTTAAACGACTGATTCTGGCCCACTCCAGGGAGTTAGTGAGTCGTCACAGAGATATCGTTCTCCGCCACATTCATTCTCTTGGCCTCAGAATGAACGCCAAGAAGATTGTTCTCTTCCCCTCTCAGCAAACTGTGTTTTTGGGGGTTCACTTAGATTCTGTTCAGATGCAGGCCCGTTTGGCTCCTGCCGGGATATCCAATTTTACTACATGTCTGGCCCGCTTCAAGCTAGGCCATCATGTCTCAGTGAGTACCTGCCGCAGGTTGCTAGGCCTCATGGCAGCGGCCTCCCCTGTGTTGCCCCTAGGGTTGCTTCACATGAGGCCGTTCCTTTGTTGGATGAAAGGGCTGAGACTACACCCCACGATACCAGCCACTCGCCTAATCAGGGTGTCGCGTAGTTGCTTTCGGCCCCTTTTACAATGGCGGGACCCCGCTATCCTCCAAAGTGGGGTCAGAATGGGTGCGATTGGCACTCGTGTCATATGATCACGAAGGCAGACGGGGGAATGGACTGAAGAGTTCCTTTCCTGGCATATAAACTGCCTGGAACTCAGAGCTGTCTTCCTGGCTTTGATGCATTTTCACCCCGTTCTTGGGAAGCATCATATAATAGTCAGAACGGACAATATGGCGGTAGTGTCCCACATAAACCGTCAGGGGGGTTCACGTTTGCGCACCCTGGACAGGCTTGCGCGCCGTCTTCTCCTTTGGTCCCGGGGAAAGTTCCTTTCCTTGAGGGCAGTTCACGTTCCGGGAATATTGAACCTTGCGGCCGATTTTCTGTCTAGACAGAAACTCAGGCCGGGATAGTGGATGTTGAACCGTCAGACGGTAACCCAAATTTGGAATCTGTTTGGCGAAGCGGAAGTGGACCTCTTTGCTTCTCAAGAGTCGACCCAATGCCCGCTCTGGTTCTCCCTAAGTTTCCCGACGACTCTGGGCATAGATGCATTCACCCATCCGTGGCCGAATGTAAGTCTGTACGCGTTTCCACCAGTAAAGCTGATTCCAGCAGTCCTATGCAGAGTGAAGGTGAGCGGTGCCCGTCTCCTTCTCATGGCCCCATTCTGGCCCTCCCAGAATTGGTTCTCGGAGCTAACTCCCCTCCTGTACCGGCCCCCTTGGGAGATTCTGATCAGGCGGGACCACTGTCCCAGCTTCAGGGCAGGATCTGGCATCCTCAGCCAGAGATCTGGAAGTTGTGGGTATGGCCCATACGGGGCCAATGGCCTTGATGAATAGTCTGCCTGTCGAGGTTCAGGAGACCATCGCCAGTGCCAGGGCCCCCGATACTAGGAAGCTGTACTCTTCCAAGTGGGGTGTCTTTGAGTACTGGTGTTTGGCTCGTACCTAGTTAACTGACTTTTGTCCAGTGCTGGAGTTTTTGCAAGAGAGACTGACAACAGGGGCGGCCGCGACCACCCTGAGTTTATGCCGCGGCCATTGCAGCTCGGAGAGAGCTTGATGAGGTCCCCCTGGGAAGGCATCGTATGGTCTCCGCTTTTATGCGTGGCGTCAAACGACTTAGGCCGGCTCGCCCTATGGCAGTTCCTTCTTGGGACTTATCAGTCATCCTCGAAGGTCTAGTGGCAGCCCATTTTGAGCCCTTAGAATCAGCTCCAGAGCGGATACTGACTCTTAAGGTTACTCTTTTGTTGGCGCTTACGTCATTGAAAAGAGTTGGAGACTTGCAGGCCCTCTCTGTCAGGGACTTCCTCCAGTCCATCACTGGCCTTCAGTCCACAGCAAACCATTCAGTCTACAAGAAAATGACTCTTCCTGGTTGTAGTGTTTTGTCTATGATAGGCTGATGTCTGCTGACATACATTACATAATGTGTCAGAAATTAAATAAACAGCTGCTTATGTGAATATTTCACCTGTAGATTATCTCATAGATTTCAGTAGGTTTTGATTTAGCTGCTTCTCTTTTACGTTCACACAGTGCTTTGTATATTTATTATTCTGCAGCCGTAAGGAACACTGCAATTTCTCCATAGAAAATGTATCCACTGGTAATGATGAGGAGCTCCTCTGAGAGAGGGTGGGAGTAAAGCACACTGTCATGGCTGATGGTCCAGATTTAACACCTCATTTGAATGTTTTCTGTGTTGTTAGGGAACACTGTCTTCGAGACTTGCAAGTAATGTTTGCTGGTTTCTGAAGTTAAGGAACAGGCTTTCTCTAAAAATCCTTTCTCACAATCCAGATTTAAATCATGCCAAATTAAATAAACATAGGGCACATGCTCACACCACAATATTATATCAATGTAATGTTTTTTTGTTTTCATAAAAAAAACAACCTTCCTACGTGTACTGCGTTAGGCTAAAGAGCACTTGCATGTTGTTGCTCTTTTGATTGTTTTTATTGCTTCTATAATGTCCTCATTTGTAAGTCACTTTGGATAAAGGTGTCTTCTAAATGACTAAATAAATAAATAAATCAAATAAATAATGTTATTCACACTGTTTTTTTGTCATGGCAAGACAATGTATTGTCAATGTAAAGTTAACACTATATCAGAAGATTATTAGGGCAATCAAGCATCAGTGTTGCTTTAGTAACAATTATATATTTTGTAACTTCTATAGATTTATTTGGTTTGTTAAGCTGGAATATTTTTTTATATATATGTATATATATTATATAACATCTCTCTATCTATCATATATCTATCTATCTTTCTATCTATTAGGGGTGTCGCGATATACCGGTATTGATGATAACCGTGATATTCAAATAAACGATTATCGATATCGTGTTAATTTAGTGTGTGAGACGATATACCGGTATTGGCGATAACCGCAATATTTAAAATTAACAGGACTCTTTAACACCACATGTAAATACTCCAGCACCAGTAAGAAGAAGATGCAGCCTCGCAGCTACTCTCAGAGAAAAATGTGTTCATCAGAGTAAGTTCTCATTATTTTACTGGTCACAGAATGGGAAATGTTACATTAACCTGTTAACAGGGTTTTTCTCACCATTTCGGCAAAGAGTGTGGCGGACGCACTGTTTTGCATTATTATGCACGACACAACAGAAAGTAAGTTGCATAATGCATTTCTCTCGTGGAAATACAAAGACTATTATATAAATCTGAAAAACAACATCAGTGCAGTGCAATGCAATGCCTACCTGCAACAAAACTTCTATTAGCATCGAAGGATACAATATCTAATCTGAAAAAAAGCATCTTGTGGGAAGTTGCTCTTGATCGTTGAAAAATATTATCCAGTAACTCGTTTTTTCTATTTTCTCATATTTGAGTGTTGAATCGTTATCATTACATTTAATATTTCTAAGAATTTAATTGAAAAATGACACAAAATTCTCCTAGAATTCACACTTTGCATTCAGTTAACAGATCCATATGAATCATGCATGAAATAAAAGTTTATAAAGTCACACGATAGCTTTGTGTGATTTTCGACTGAATAAAGACTTTAAAATCATCTGTAATGTTCAAGAACAGATCATCTTTGACGCGGTAATGCGAGTTCATGATTCAGTCCGTGAACAGATGATTATTTTGAGTCAATCTTTTAAATGAATCATTTATTTTGTTTAACGAAACCAGTGTGAATGGCTCACATTAAACTGGATAGATCTGGGGTATGTTTCCCAAAAGAATCATTAGTGAACTGTGGTTGTTAAATTACGTTGAACTACAATGACATTACTTGCGACCATATTTGCTTTGGGAAACGAGCCCTGTCAATTTTGATTCAGAAATTATTTTTTGAATCCATAGAGAGGGTTATAAAGAAATAATTTAAAGGTTGGTCCATTCATTAAACAAATCTATTGCATAAATTGGAGAACTGTGCCAGTTGTTTTGGCTACTTTTATGATATGTTTGGTGTGTTTGGATTTGTTTTGAAGCTTGGAATGCAGCATGAAACTGCACAGAATTCCATTCATTATATTAAAATTGAATTTATATTGATTTGTAGATTTAAATTACATAACTTTTTTAGTTGTTCATAGAAATGCGGTGGAAAATTGATGTTAAAAAAAACACAAATCTTATGACTGGTAGATGTCACTTTTATTTAGAGTTGGAAAACAAAAATAAGACATTAAGTATGTGTTTCCTTGTGTTACATAGCTTAAGTATTTCAAAGTTTTTACATGACTAAATCTAAGTAATCTAACGAAATACATTACTTATTACTTTTTAAAGTATGTATTTTGTAATCTGTAGTAAAATATATTTTAAAAGTAACCTTCCCAGCCCTATATATATGTATATGTTATTTTTATTTTTGTATTTTTTTACGGAAGTAGACTTCACACAAAGGGTTAATTCAAATGCACAGGATTTATTATGACAGCAGAGTAATGCAGATGAAAGGTTTGTAAGTATGATACTCTAAGTAGCGGATCCAAGGGATGATGAGTTGATAACTGGGGTATTATGTCTTGACAGGAACTCGTGGACGCGGGTGGAACCACACACCTCAATATGAGATTTGGATGAATTGACAGGAGATTGCTGGAGAAACTGGACAGAGGAGATTGGAGGACACAACGCTGGAGAGGACACAGGAGGTAGGTAAACAGGAAGGGTAGTAACAGGTATATATCTGAGATAGCTACAGGAGTCCACTTCGTAGAAACGAGACTGGACGTTTGAGTGCAGTAAGGTGTGTGGCTTTATAGTGCTGGTTGATGAGGTTCAGATGACGTGCAGGTGTGCTCCATTAGTACTCAGGTGATGATGTGCATTGTGGTTGGCTGGCGTGGGAGCCTGGCCGATCTGTGTTATTACCCCCTTTCCACGGCCCGCTCCAGAGGGCCGAGGAAACCGACATCGTGGTGGTCTACCTCTTCCCCTGGCGGCTGGTTGATCTGGGTAGGTGGAATGGAATTCGTCGAGCATTGCAGGGTCTAAGATGTAATTTCTGGGGACCCAAGACCTCTCCTCCGGGCCGTAGCCTTCCCAGTCTACAAGGTATTCCAACTGACCACCACGGCGCCGGGAATCCAGGATCTCCTTGACCTCGTAGATGGCACCATCCTCCAGAATCTGCGGGAGAGGGGGTTCTTCACTCGGACCAGGCTCTGTGGAGGGAGAAACAGGAGAGTGGTAAGGTTTTAGGAGTGATACGTGGAATTCATTTTGTATCGTGGAGAGAGTTGCAGTTGGAAGGTGACTGGGTTGATTTGCCTCAGGATGGTGAAGGGGCCAACATACCTGGGACTAAGTTTCTTGTAGGGCAGGCGCATCTGGATGTTCCTCGTTGACAGCCAAACCTTCTGTCCTGGTTGATACTGGGGAGCTTCGGACCTTCGAAGGTCTGCTGTCATCTTGCGCCTGCGTACTGCACGTTGGAGTTGATGGTGAGCATCGTCCCAGACCCTCTCACTCTCTCGGAACCAGTAGTCGATTGTGGGTACTTCTGACGGCTCTCCAGACCAGGGGAATAGCGGTGGTTGGTAACCGAGTACGTACTGAAAGGGAGTAAGTCCAGTGGAAGGTTGATGCAAGGAATTCTGAGTATACTCGGCCCAACCAATAAACTGGTTCCAAGAGTCCTGGTGGCTGTGGCAGAAGGTTCGTAGGAAGTGCCCAATTTCCTGGATCTTCCTCTCCGTCTGCCCATTTGTCTGGGGATGGTATCCAGAAGACAGACTTACGGTCACACCTAGGAGCTTAAAGAAGCTTCGCCATACTCTGGAGACGAATTGGGGCCCTTGATCCGAAACGATGTGCTCAGGTATACCATAATACCTGAAGACAGAGTTTAATAATACCTCGGCCGCCTCCATGGCCGTAGGCAGGCCTCTGAGGGGAAGAAGTCGACATGATTTGGAGAATTGGTCCACAATTACTATTATGCAGGTATTATCGTCTGAGGCTGGTAGATAATCAATGAAATCAACTCCTAGGTGTGACCATGGACGGTTGGGAAATGGCAGCGGAAGGAGTTTGCCTGCTGGTAAGTGGCGTGGGCTCTTGGAAATGGTGCAGTCCATACATCCCTGGACGAACCTTCTCGCATCCCTGGCCATGTTGGGCCACCAGTAGTGGTCTTTCAGCAGCGAGAGGGTGCTGTTGGCCCCAGGGTGGCCAGTGATGTGTGAACAGAGTGAATAAGGGGAGTGCGCCGTGTTCAGGGGATATACTGTACAACCTGTGGACAGCCTGGTGGCTTGGCCGTGGAAGCATCGGAGGAGGTGACTGGGTCGGAGTTCCACTGGATGGGACTGACAATGATCTTTTCAGGGATGATGGGTTCTGGCTCTTCCTCGTTTTCTTCTGGAGCATGGAGACGAGACAGGGCATCAGTTTTTACATTCTTGGGACCTGGGACGTAGGAAATTGTAAAATTGAACCGGGTTAAGAAGAGGGCCCAGCGGGCCTGGCGTGGGTTGAGTCTCTTGGCATCTCGTAAGTACTGCAGGTTTTTGTCATCAGTGAGAACGGGTGTGGTGCATCCTCCAACCAATGCCTCCACTCCTCTAGGGCTAACTTAATGGCCATAAGTTCTCTATTGCTGATGTCATGATTCCTCTCCGCCGGGCTGAGTTTCCTGGAAAAGAAGGCACATGGATGGAGTTTGGCGGGAGTCCCCTGCTGCTGAGATAGTACGACTCCAACCCCTGTGGTAGAAGCATCTTCTTCTACAACGAATGGTTCCTTGGGGTCTGGGTGAACGAGGATTGGAGCGTGGGTAAAGGCCTCTTTCAACTTCTCAAAGGCCTCAGTGATGGCAGGTTACGTAAGAGGCTGGTAAGGGGACTGGTTATGACACTGCAATTCTGGATTAACCTTCTGTAGAAGTTGGAAAAACCCAGAAATCGTTGGAGTTCCTTGATGTTGGAAGGAACTGCCCAGGTGGTAATGGCCTCCACCTTCCCCTCATCCATCCGGATGCCACCACTATCGATGTTGTATCCCAGAAATTGTACTGAGGGTTGATTGGAATTACATTTTTTCGGTTTTAAGGAACAGATGAATCTCTCAGGCGTTGTAGAACCTCTGCAACGTGGTGGCGATATTCGGCCAAGCTCCGAGAGTAGATGAGGATGTCATCGATATAGACCAGGACGAACCGATGCAGATACTCTTGGAGCACCTCATGCATGAAATCCTGGAATACGGAGGGGGCGTTGACAAGGCCATACGGCAGAACTAGATATCCATAGTGGCCAGTAGGTGTCCCGAAGGCTGTTTTCGACTTGTCCCCCTCACGTATTTGGATGAGGTTATGCACGCTGCGGAGGTCTAACTTGGTGAAGATGGTGGCCCCGCAAAGATGTTCTAGGGCTGCTGGGACGAGAGGAAGGGGATAATGGAACTTTATTGTGATGTTGTTTAGTGCCCGATAATCTATGCAAGGCCACAAGCCTCCATCCTTCTTGGCCACAAAGAAAAAACTCGAAGCAGCAGGGGACGTTGAAGGGCAGATGTAACCTTGCTTTAAGCCTCCTCGATATACTCCTCCATGGCCTTCTGTTCGGGAAGTGACAATGGGTATATTTTCCCCTTGGGCACTGGCTCACCTGATAGGAGGTCGATCGCGCAGTCCCATGGCCGATGAGGAGGTAGTTGGGATGCCTTCTTCGGGCAGAAGACTTTACTGAAGGGGGCATAGCAGGTGGGTATGTCAATGGATTGTTTCTCTATAGGGATCTCAATGGAGGTTGAATTCAAAGTAATGGGTAATGGGTCTTACTGGGAGATGGTAGAGGGAGGTGTGGAAAACAATCTGGGAAACATTGGGTGCCCCACTTCAGGACTTCTCCGGTGCACCAAGAAATCGGAGGTTAATGTTGTGCAAACCACAGACGCCCGAGTATGATATCCATTGTCGCTCCCTCCAGAACAAGTAGCTGAATGTTCTCCACATGAATCTGACCAATCCTCAGCTGAACGAGGCCTGCACTGAACCTAACTTTACTGCGACCGATGGGTTTCCTGGTTATCGACTGGACTTGGTAAACGGTTTGGCTGTGAGTTTGAGCTGGCGGCAGAGGCTCCCTGATATGAAATTCCCAGCGGACCCCGTGTCAAGGAGGGCATGGACTGGAAGAGAGATGTCAGAGGCAGTAAGCAATACAACAGTGGAGAGTGGTTTCATATTTTGCATGACCGGTTGAATAGCACTCACCAGGAGTTGAGGAGGGCGAACTGGGCATGAGGATATCATACCCACCGGTTCCACAATATAAACATAATTTCTGATTCATCCGCCTCTGCCGCTCAGCAAAAGATAGATGTGTCACATCTGCATGGCATGGTTCTGGAGGTTGGCGAGAATAGGGAGTGAAACGGGTTAATTGCGGTTGTTCCTCAAAGCAAGATAGCATACGAGTGGCACATCGGATGGAAAGTTGGATAAGATTTTCCAAGCTGCGGGAGTCATCATAGCAAGCGAGCTGCAGCCGCAATCGGGGTTCCAACCCCTGACGGTAGGTGGTGAGGAGAGACCGCACATTCCATCCACTGGCTGCTGCTAGGGTCCTGAATTGGAGGGCATAATCATGGATGGACTTGGATCCTTGGTGGAGATGGTACAGCTGATCACTGAAGGATCACCAGTGGATCGGCCAAAGACGGAAATGAGCGATTAAGTTAAGTGACTGGGTAACAGTGCCTGCTTGAGACCAGATCGTTTCAGCCCATTTTAGTGCTCTTCCCGTCAAGAGTGATAATATAAAGGTCATTTTGGAACTTTCGGTGGGGTACAGATGCGGTTTCATCTCTAGGGATCATTGCAGGATGAACCCGTTGCACTCCTCTGCCACACCAGACAAAGGGGCTGGTTTGGCCATGGGACTGGAAATCACGGGAATCGAAGAAGAGGGGATACCGGTTCCTGAGGTGCTCGGTGGTGCTGGTGGTGATGAATGAACAAGAACTCGTTGAAGCTGTCCACGAGTTCCTGGAACAGATCGGATTACTCCTGCTGTGTCTTCGGTGTAGGTCTGGTCTTCTGTTACAGAAGCAGACTTCACACAAAGGGTTAATTCAAATGCACCGGGTTTATTATGACAGCAGAGTAATGCAGATGAAAGGTTTGTAAGTATGATGCTCTAAGTAACGGATCCAAGGGATGATGAGTTGATAACTGGGGTATTTTGTCTTGACAGGAACTCGTGGACGCGGGTGGAACCACACACCTCAATATGAGACTTGGATGAATCGACAGGAGATCGCTGGATAAACTGGACACAGGAGATCGGAGGACACAACGCTGGAGAGGACACAGGAGGTAGGTAAACAGGAAGGTTAGTAACATGTATATATCTGAGATAGCTACAGGAGTCCACTTCGTAGAAACAAGACCGGACGTTTGAGTGCAGTGAGGTGTGTGGCTTTATAGTGCTGGTTGATGAGGTTCAGATGACGTGCAGGTGTGCTCCATTAGTACTCAGGTGATGATGTGGTTGTGGTTGGCTGGCGTGGGAGCCTGGCCTATCTGTGACATATATATATAAATATGAAGAGTTTAGATGCAAAAGTCCAATCTGAATTGTTCTTCTAAAATTAGCATTTTTCTCAGGATCCTATGCTGATGTCCAGTTATTTCAATTTAATGGCAATGAAAATACAAGTTACTTACAATAAGTTAAAGTATATATAAATTATAAATTTTAAAGTATATTAAGTATATTAAATTGCAATAATATTATATATTTAAATAACATTATTTATTTATTTGCCTTTTATTCATGTCAAGCAAACAAATCTTAATTTAATATATTCATAATTTGAACACTTGTCATACTTATTTTTTGTTTTTGTTTTTCCCTTTCTTTACTTCATGTGGTAGTGATTCAGTGAAATGGTGAAATGGCTTGCTTCAAAAGTGTGTGCTGTCTTTCTTTGAGCAATGACATCAAGCAATGACAATCTAAAGCAATAACATTAAAATATTTTCTATTGTGACTTAAATCTCCAAACAAGTTGGGCTACTTCATAACATAAAGGGAAATAGCTGGCTGTACTTCAGTATGCAATGGATAATTTCATGTTAGCCACTATCAGTGTTTTCCAAAAAAGATTTTGCCTCCGTCTTGAAATTGTCAGAGGTGAACAGACTTCTGTATTTAGTTTATGCCAGACATCTTCGTCATAATGAAGTTGTTATGTAGGTGTTGATATTGTGTTTTTTCATTGCAGTTCACTTGGCCTTCTTGTAAAACAGATTAAGTTGTTATGTTCTTAAAATTTCCCAGCCTCTCCTAATTGACAGTCTTACAAGTCTTTGGTGTAAACGAGACCCCTAATTACTAGCTAACCAGGTATTAGCTGCTATCCAACAGCAGCCCTTGTGAACACAGTTACGGCGGTGTTCGACTCAGATGCATTGTTCCATGAGCTAGACTTCAGTAATTTGCCTTAAACTGACACACCACAGGAGATGATTTTTCATAGTACATATGGCACTTAGCTTTAATTCAGATGAAACATGCTCAGAAGTGATCTCAGCGGGCCATGGCTGTCAGAGATGTTAAAGACTGGGAGATATTTCCACATGTTAACTGCATGACTATTACCTTTTATTACCTCAGTGAATTGGTGCATATGCTTGTGAAGGGAAACGAATAGCTCTTTAATCATGCTGGGTCATCCTGTGACATAATTTTCCAGGGTTTGGTGAAAAATGTCAAGCGTAGGTTACTGTACACTACCAGTCAATAGTTTGGAATGATTTAGATTTTGTAATGTTTTTGAACAAGGTCTCTTCTGCTCACTGAGGCTGATTTCTTTGATTGGAAATACAGCAAAATTTTATTATTTTGAAATATTATTACAATTTAAAAGCATTATTTTATATGTTAATATTTTTGAATATAATTTATTTCTGCAATCTCAAAGCTGAATTTTCAGCATCATTACTCCTGTCTTCCGTTTCACATGATCTTTCAGAAATTATTCTAATATGCTGATTTGCTGCTCAAGAAACATTTCTGATTATTATCAATGATGAAAACAGTTGTGCTGCTTTATATATTTGTGGAAACCATGGTAAGTTTTATTTTTCAGGATTCTTTGAACAGCATTTATTTGAAACAAAAATAGTTTTGTAACATTATATATCTCTTACTCTCACTTTTAATCAATTTAACATGTTCTTGTTGAATAAAGTTAAAAATAAATAAATAAACAGACCCCTAACTTTCCCGTAGTAATGTATCACAGTTTGCCACAAAAAGCAGCACAACTGTTTTCAAAACTGATAATGATTGATTACTGAAGGATCATGTGACACTGAAGACTGGATTAATGATGCTGAAAATTATGCTTTAAGATAACATAAATAAATAACTTATTAAAATATGTATCGTTGGACTAAAGTTCTCTATGGGTTGTTGTTCCATGGACCCTTGCCTCTCTAACTAAACCGGGATTAACAGCAGTGGATGAGTTTGTGACTCAATATTACACAAAGCTGGTATGTACTACTTTTTTATTATGGATGGTTTGATGTGTACTGCTTACTAGGGGTTGCACAGACTAGTCGACTTTAAAAAATTAGAAGTCATTCAACCCCTACTGCTTACACAAATTTAGCAAATACATTCCTTATAAGCTTTCCATCGAAAACAGCGATCTATCGTCGATGCTTGATGCTTAGACCTTCAGAATGCTATATAGTTTGTCAAGATTAATTTAGTCACGTTTCATTTAATATATTTGTAAACAATGACATGTGCAAACAAAGATCGTTCAGTGTGCTGGCGTCAGGTAACAGGTTAAAATATATTACAATAGAAAACTGCTATTTTAAATTCAAATAATGTTTTAAGATATGACTGTTTTGACTGTATTTTTTAAATAAAATAAATGCAGCCTTGAATATATATTTAGTCTTTAGACAAACTGCAGACTGCCACCATTTCACTGTTAAAGTTGTATTGAAGCAATTATATTTTCAAGTTGAGTACATAAGTATGCCACCACAACACTTTAAGTTGTTTTAAATGTTTGTTTTGTTGATGATAAACAGCAGTTAATGTTTTCCCAGAAATCTTCTTTTCTTCTTCTTTTTGCCAGATTACAAGGTGAGAGAATTCTGAAACTAAATGTTCAATCATTCTCTGTGGCATTGCAAATACGATCATATCTATTATGAAGGAATTGGAAAAGAAATCCAGGAGTCCATTTATTCCGACCAAAATCACGTAAAGCAAGTTGTAATTATAACTTCTGAGCCCTTAAATAGGAATTTCCCAGCAGGACTTTCAGGCAGGATTCTCATGCTCTTGTGTTACATCATTTGAGCCTCGCTGCCACATCATTAAAGACTCTTGGCAGTACTGTAAGAATTTGCCTGCCAACTCGTCAGTCTTGATGTTTTAGTCAATACTTCAATTTATGGTGCTTCTTACATAGAAAGCTATCTCTTAATTCATGTTCAACCTGTCATTTCCCATGCACAGTCTTCTTTACCCATGTCCACAGGCAATAGCAAGAGGGTGAAAGAGGTCTAAATGTGTTGGCCAGCTGTGGTGAGGCTAAGGCAGTAAGGCTAAACTCAGTTTAGAGACCAGGAAGCAGGGTGCACCCATCTTTACTGGCAGGGTTTGCTCACTGCAGGGACATCAGCACCTCAGGAAGCCAAGCCTGGCCTCAGCACTCCAGGGGCAGGGATGTGGCATGTTTACACACCTGGTATATTTATGGACCCTGCCATGGGGAGACACTGAGTGTGAGGGATCCAACTCTTTACAATTGGCCACTCTCTTTCCCTCAATACTCCAATTTAAATTATGTTGCCTTCAGAGCAGCATTTACAAGAACCTTCTTCTGTGAAGAAAGATTAGAATGATGACTATGAAGCCTATACATTTACCAGTTATTGTATGCTTGTGATAGATGTCAAACTGTTACTGTATGAATCAAGAAAACAATGAACACCCTTATTTTAGTATCATTGATATTCTATTTTAGTTGTATTAATTTGAATGTTTTTCATTTTTTTATTTGTTTTTATTACTTTAGTAATTGTTATTTGTGTAATTTGTATTAGTTTTAGTCAGTTTTTGTCTGTCTGTTTTATTATGTAGTTTTAGTTTTTATCTAATTTTAATTTAGTACTTTAATTTGGGCTGTAGCTATCGAATATTTTAGTAAGTCGAGTATTCTACCGAAAATTCCATCGATTAATCGGATAAGAACAACTTTTTCTTTATTAAAGAGCAATCCTAAACATACAAGAGAAAATAAGGCAGGTCTCTTAAAATGAACAAGTAATTAGCATTTTTATTGCTGAAAATGCATATATTAATTACTGTGAAAAGCTAAACCCATTTAGTGCATTTAATTGCCATATTACAATCAAAATGCAAATACAAATATAAAAATCTATTTCAAATTACTTTAAAAAGGTAAACATAGTACAACCTAAAACTAAGACATACATCATAATAAGAGTAATTCAAAAATAATAATAAAACCTAAACATTGTGCAACTTAACTTAAACAAGTTTCAGTCTAACTACAGTTCAGACATGACACACGCCTTTACTGTCTTCTTTTATAAGGCTTTTGTGGCTTTTGTAAGAGACACAATTTAGTGGACAGGAAGCTAACGTGGAACTAAAACAAGAGTCCATACACATAACATTTATTAACACATTTTTCAGCAACATGAATTTAAAGTTATTTGGAGATTAAACCCTCTTAAATGTATCTCTGCATACTGGTGTGATCCTTTTAAAGGAGCAGGGTTGCAAACAGTGCAGAAACTTTTTGCACGCAACATATTTTAGGTGTTATAATAATTATAGCTATGATTAAAGAAAATGGCAATTATAAAGTTGTGTTTTATTTTCTGTGACCTAATGTTATTTCCTCTAGAAATTCTGTGTTGTGTCATCTGGTTATCAAATGAAGGCATAAAACATAATTTACTTTATCTTTAAATGTCTGAAAATGAAACTTTTTGGCAAACAAAAGGGAATTCACTATTAAAGTTAAACCATGGAAGAAATGTTGTTTGATCATTCCTCAAAAATTTTAGTTTTCATAATTGTATTAGTAGTAGTAGTATGAACATTCTACTGAACAATAGTCATTTTGTTCAGTAATGAAAATTAGTGATTAGTAATGAAATAGTAATTTCTGATGCAATGTCTTCAAATTAAACCAGACTTTTATTTTGACGGGTTGCCGTGAATACCTTGATATTTCTGTTTGAATGTGATATGACACTAGTTTACTCAAATTAAATGGTGAAATTCTCATGAAGTGACTCTCAGAGCAGTTCTGGAGATGATGTTCATGTGTTTGTGTCCTCATTGAGACAGCAGATGCTTAAATCACTGCGAGCGTCATGTGTGCTTCAGTGTGTAGTAAAGGAAAACGTGTGTCTCTGCCATACATTCATACAGAGATATGACCACGTAATATGAGTTAATGCTCATCAGATCGCTTAAATCAGTGGAAAATGAATAGAAATTGTGATTATGTGTAAAGAAGCATCAAGTAAACGTATAAAATATATAAACCCTGGCAAAGCTATTATTATCATTATTATCATGTGTGCAGAGCATAGCTGGGAAAAGATCAGTGAAGGAGATTTTAACAGCGTTGCCCAGAACAGCTGTACTACAGCATGCCACAGCACAGTAACGCTACTGCAAACAGGAACAAGTATACTACGAAGAAGTTTCCTGTCGGCACGTTATTTTGAGCAGACTCTGCTTTTCTGGTGAGCAGAAGCGGTAACTGAGCAGTATGCACATTGATAGAGAGGAATACTGAACAGAAGTGTCACACGGTGCAGTGATGACGGTTGGAAGAGAGTGAAACCTGAACACTGCTGGGCGTTATGCACGTATATATATATATATATATATATATATATATATATATTAGAGGTGGGCATAGATTAATTTTTTAATCTAGATTAATTTTGGAATTATTCTAGATTAATCTAGATTAAATGGCTCATTTGAATTCTGGCCAAGGCATTCAGAATATATGTGCTATCCAAATAATGACTAAAATTAAGTCTTTGAGAACGGGTTTTCTCAAGCCAGGTGGCGATTAGACCAGGGCTCATCTCCTGTTTCCAAAATGCATCACAAACTTTTTATCTCTTCCGTCCCAATCCCACGAAAAACTGGAGGAAAATCCATTCCACTCCGGAAGAATGACTCCCATTCCCTCCCACTCCCGTGTTGTTGTTTTTTTTTGCCGATAACTGTCAATTACAGTAAAATATAGTACAGATCACAGCGTGCCCACCTTATTAGTTGAATAAAAACCCAAAATGTCGTTTTTGTTATTATATTGAACTGAAAGCCATCTTATTATGCACAGTGTTGCACAGATTAAATTTCATGTAAATCATCCATGCTAACACACACGTCTTCTATTTTTTTAGACATTTCACTCTCTATAGATATATTTTCTATGTACTGTATTTTTAGATATATTTGAGTTTCAAGTTTCTCGCTCAAGTTCACATGAGACCTAAAGCGCATCCTGTTTGCTTAAAAGCGCAACGTTTCGTTGTTATTCTGAGTGCACACAAATAACGTGAGTCTTTACAGATTCGAAAGATGTATTAGGCTACTTTATCTGTATGACCAAAATGACAGAGATTTTAAGAGCAAGTGAGCGCACCGGAGCCTGTCTTGCAGCAAACGCCTTCCACACAAACACTTCAATAGCGCACATTTCTCTAGGTTATCATCATATTGAGCGGCCATGTAAAGTTGTTACTACATACATCTTTCAGATGAAAAGCCATATTTGAGGTTGATGAATGATAGGTGAGCATTTGGATGTCCTGCCCGATTGTATTACCACATAGACCAGCGTTAACAATCTGTCCATCACGGATCATGAGCCTCTAGTTCAAGACTCGTTCTCGCCTCTACAGTGCACCGGCTAAGTATACATCCGCGCTAAAATATCAGGGTGAAAGTTATCATAGCTTGCGTAGTATAGACCCAGCTCCCAAACCAACTTTGAGAATAGATTAACGGCGATATTTTTTTTTTCGCCGATAAGAGTCTCACGTTAACGCAGCACGTTAACGCCGATAACGGCCCACCACTAATATATATATATATATATATATATATATATATATATGCGTGTGTGTGTGTGTGGTTTCAAATTTCATGTCTGTTTCATGTCTGTTTTATATGTGCTTGTGTAAGTGTAATTTGCTAAACAGAAGAAGGTCAATTGCTAGACTACTTCTATAAGTGGATGGCCTATTTACATGAAAAAACGGGCCCATGACACAGTCTTGCTGAACACCTAACAATTATGTGTTTAAGAAATAATTTACCGTTGCTCTCAAAATTGAGCTAACATATCTAGGACAGTGTGCCGAGATGTAATGAAGACACCAAGACATTTAAATGTAATCATTTCGCAGATGATTTTATCCAAAGCGACGTACAAATGAGGAGAATAGAAGCAATCAGACCATCGAGGGAGCAACGGTATAAAAGTGCCATGACAAGTCTCAGTTAGTCTAGCACAGTACACATAGCTAGGTTTTATTTATTATTTTTGTTTTTAATATAATATAATATAATAGGTAAGTGTTAGTATTAGTTGGTCAGGTGCTGGCGAAAAGATGTGTGTTTAGTTGTTTTTTGAAAATGGCTAAAGACTTTTAAAGACCCAAGAGAGCAATACAATGTTCCAGTCTGGAGAGAACAAGGGCTTGGACAAGGAGTTGTGCGGCTTGCTCTGACAGGAAGTGTCTAATCTTCCAAATGTTGTATAAGGCAAATCTGCAGGACCGGGCCGTAGTATCAATGTGGTCTGTGAAGCTTAACTGATCATCGATCACAACTCCAATGTTACTGGCTGTCCTGGAAAGAGCTATGGTTGATGAACCCAGCTGTATAGAGAAGTTGTGGTGAAGAGATGGGTTGGCTGAGACCAAGAGCAGTTCTGTCTTAGCAAGGTTGAGCTGAAGGTGATGGTCCTTCATCCAGCTAGAAATGTCACTCAGACAGGCTGCAATTCGAGCAGCTACCATTGGATCATCTGGCTGGAATGAGAAGTAGAGTTGAGTGTCATCAGCATAGCAGTGATAAGAAAATCCATGCTTATGAATGACCGGTCCTAATGATAACATGTAGATGGGGAAGAGAAGTGGTCCAAGCACTGAGCCTTGAGGAACACCAGTAGCAAGAAGTTGTGACTTAGAAACCTCACCCCTCCTAGACACCTTGAATGACCAATCTGAGAGGTAAGACTCAAACCACAGGAGCGCGGTTCCTGAGATGCTTCTCTTTCTGAGTGTGGACATGAGGATCTGGTGGTTAACTGTGTCAAAAGCAGCATACAGATCCAGCAAGATGAATACTGAGGATTTGGAAGCTGTTCTTGCCAGTCTCATTGCCTCAGTAATCGAGAGTAGGGCAGTCTCAGTTGATTGGCTGCTTTTGAAGCCAGATTGGTTGTTGTACAGAAGGTTGTTCTGTGCAAGAAACAAATAGAATTGGTTGAACACAACTTGCTCAAGTGTTTTTGCAATGAATGGAAGAAGGGATAAACTGATCATGTAGTTTTCAAAAAGTTCTGGATTTACAGAGGGTTTTTTTAAGCAGTGGGCTCACCCGAGCCTGCTTAAATGCAGTGGAAAATATACCAGTGTGAAGAGAGGTATTGATAATGTTAGTAAGCGCAGGTATGACTGAAGAAGAAATGACTCGGATGAGGTGAGTGGGGATAGGATCAAGTGGACAAGTAGTGGGATTATTGGAAAGGATGAGTTTGGAAACTTCCGTCTCCGAGAGAGGAGAAAAGGAGGTGAGAGAGTGTGCATTTGTCGTTATGAAGTTATTATCAATATGTTTTGAGCCTCTATCAATTAAGTCATCTGGTGCAGGAGGTATAAAACATGTCATACAGACCATAGTCAGGTAAACATAGATGCAGATGAAATTGAGTCTGTGCCATAATATGTCATGGATGTAGCAGGGAAGAGTTGAGGCTTGGATCTAGTTGCAGCAATTTTAATAAGCAGCCAAAAAATCCACAAACTCTACAGAATTAGAGCAGCCATATCACCCTGCAGCCCAAAACTGGTTGCCCACTGAAGCTAAGCAGGGTTGAGCCTAGTCAGTTCCTGGATGGGAGACCTGGGAAAAATAGGTTGCTGCTAACACCTAGTGAGGCCAGCAGTGCGTGCTCACCCTGCGGTCTGTGTGGGTCCTAACGCCCCAGTGTAGTGACGGGGATGCTATACTGTAAAAAGCACCATCCTTCGGATGAGATGTTAAACCGAGGTTCTGACTCTCTGTGGTCATTAAAAATCCCAAGTCCTGGACAAATTTCCCCACTTGCCTCTGACCATCATGGCCTCTTAATCATCCCCATACACTGATTGGCTTCATCACTCACCAGTAAGCTAGTGTGTGGTGGGCATTCTGGCGCAATATGGCTGCCATCGCATCATCCAGGTGGATGCTGCACATTGGTTTTGGTTGAGGAGATTCCTGCCCTTCTATGTAAAAGCGCTTTGAGTACCCAGAAAAGCACTATATGAATGTAACAAATTATTATTATTATTATTATTACAGCTTTGCAAAGACCACTACTGAAGACTCAAGACACAAACACATGGCAATATATACACATACAGTATAATCCTTGCCGATTAATATTATTAACATATTTGCTTAACCATTTTAATATGGCTTTTGGTTGCTTTTAGTCAGAAAACATAAAGAAAAGGACTCATAAAGCAAGATACTATAATTTCACATACCTGGCCTATCACTTGAAGCAAACGTCTATCCCTTCTTAAAAGTCTGTGCTAAAAGAGAGCTGCCTGTTGTGCCATTTAATTAAGCCAACTGTTGTAGCCTACATCAGGTGTTCTCCCTTTTTCTTAATTTGTATATACACTGTTTTAATGACAGCTTGGTAAATCTGTTGGTGATCAAATATTCAATATTGCTACTCATCATAAGTAACTTACTTCATACATTATCAATGCAGCGGGAGATGTTGAAACTAATATCATGAAATTTATGTCTCTATAATGAGTGGTATACCAGATATAATGATTCTATAAAGATTGCTGTATCAGAAGGGAGGCTAGCCTCCCCTGCAAGATTTCTTTTCTCAACAATCCTCAGCGCTGAAAGTGAACGTTCGATGCTGATTGGCTATTTTTTTATGAGGCATGAGATCTCAGCTCTCCCGGCCTCCCCCTCCCCTTCTCACTTAGCGGTTGTAATTACATCAGCAGATTTGACACATTCACATTTTGCGTTAGAAAATTACAGCTGTGAAATTACAAACACATTACAATTACGAGACTCATTTTGAGACATGAACTCAAATGAATTGTGAATTTTATTAACATTAAATAGACCTCCTCCTCCCATTTTCACCTCAAAATTTTGGGGAGGCTGAGCCTCCCTTGCCTCCCCCGACGAGCCGCCACTGAACTCAAGAACACAGAAACCATAGAACCAAGTAAACTTCACAAGTTGGGGAAGTCATGGGATAATGGTTAGATAGTCTCAGGTCCGGCAGGGATTGTAGGTGGGGGGAGTGAATGTACAGCATTCTCTTCCACCTTCAGTACCACGACTTAGGTGCCCTTGAAATGCAGAGCACAAATTCTGAGTATGGGTAACCATACTTTGCCACATGTCACGTCACGTTTTCACTTTCAATAAGAGTCTTTAGATAGAATTAGATAGAATGTGACGGATAAAAGTACAGTTCCTTTGATTCTTCAGGGAACCAAACATTGCCCAATAAATATTATCTAACGGCTTAACTTTATATCTTTCCCTCACAGCCTAGTTTTAGTTTACATCTACTTAATTATGGCATCTACCTTGACTAAGGCTTGTAAAAAGTAGAGCAACACAATGATTGAAATGCTCAAATGTGTACTGGTACACACTGTGCTTCTTTTGAAGAATTTAATTTACTGGACATCATCTTGCAAGCATCCCCACCCATTTCCATCTGAGCAAATGCTTCATCGCCCATGGGTGGACTGAGCTAAGCTCAAAGGGGATGTATCTGAGCATTACTCAGGGACAGGACAACTTACATCTGGAGCTTTTGACCACACACAGGTTTGATTTGGTTTAATTTAAACAGAATTACAAGAAAATTAATAAGCAAGTTAGAGTAAATTGTGGAATAAATGTGATTTGTTTAAGGCTCATAATTATATGGGAGTGTGTCCTAAGCTATTAAGATTGAATGTGAAACCTACAAATTATGATGATGCTGAGGGAAATGATGATGCTAATGAGGTCACTGACTATGCAGAAAAATCTATGTGGTTGAGGATGATTATGAGGATATTGCACAAGATGTTTGAAAAAGCCACAAATGCCTTTCCTCTACGATTAACTGAATCTACAGACAATTCCATAATCTTACACTTAGTGTCATCACAATTTCCGCTAATGCTTCTGTGCATTTTCTCCAGACTAGTTATCTTCAAGTGACATATGTGTAATATATTGCATTACAGCCCAAGGTAGTCTCCCCTACTGACTTCACCAGACACTGCCAGCCTAACCATCTTAGTCAATCTGGAAGAGCTGTCACTGTTTCAATGCTTTTTAAACTTAAAGCATGTGAAATTTCATATTATCCAGGTTTTTTTTAACCCTACTTGACTGTAATTCTACAAAACTTGATGGTAGAAAATGATTACTGTGGGTTTCCTCCAACTAGTAATATTGTCTAAAGTCTGGCTTAATAATAATACATGTATTATTATAATAAGTATTTTCCATTGTCAGTGTTCCAAATGGCATTTCAGTATTCAACAGCACATTTTAAAAGAAGGTAAAAAAAAGAGTGTTTTCCACTGTGTTTACCAAACGGTGCATCCAGAGTTTCAGCAGGAACTGTAGGACATAAACTTAACATGTTGTATATATGGACACTTTTGTTCAAGGATGCTGAAACTAATTAATTGTCCGTTATTTTAATACTTACAGTTAAACTAAAACAAAATGAAAGAAAGTTTTTTTTTTTTTTTTTTTTTTAGTTAATGTTTATTTACCTTTTTGTACCATAGCCACTGTATAATAATAACCATGGCAATGAAGAACTTCAAAATTCATGTCTGTTTTAAGTGTTTTGTGTAACTGTAATTTGCAAAACAGAAGGTAAATTACTAGACTACTTCTGTAAGTGAGTGGCCTATTTACTTGAAACATGGACCCATGACAGAGCCTTGCTGAACTCCTAAAAACTATGTGTTTAAGAAATCATTTACCTTTGCTGAAAATGTTGAAATGTATTAACGAATGCTGAGAGAATATAGTATGCGCCTACAACATTATAAGATCAATATTTTAAAAAAGTTCCTCTGAAAATAAAAATGGTCATGCCCTCGTTGCATTGTAAAGCCATATACTACTTTTTTTCTTCTGCAGAATAATTAACATTCACAATAAATGACAATGAATGTTGCCCAAAATATCTAGCCTCAAAAAGGATGTAAAACCATTACAATTTCCGTAATTTAAAAAACAAGTCCATACTCGTCTATATTCTTCTGAATTCATATGGTAGCCTTGTGTGAGAAAAGTAAAAATTAAAGCAGTTATCTACCGACAATTTTCAAAAATGTTAATTGCTGTAATCGGGTCACCAAATGAGTGTTAAACTTGAGAATCAGATCAGTGTGATTTGTTAATTAATCATTCAGTGTGGCATTTCACAAAAGCATCAATAGCTAACTATGGTTGTTAGTTATATTGAACTTTATTGGTAACAACGGAACTTGCGACAATAGTTGCTTTTGGAAATGCACTCCAGATCAACTGAATAATCGAAAGGATTCATTGGAGTCCTTGTTCTCTTGTCCTTTAATGAAAATAACAGATGTCAAGATTTTCAGTGAATAACAGCTTTACTTTGGTCTGTTCCACACAATTATATATAGTAATATATAGACACAGAATGTAGTACGCAAGTTACATGGGTTAATTTAATCGCACATAATGGTGGTTTGTGACACCATTTTCATTGCATGGAAAAACAGAAGACTGATGAAGTTTGTTCTCCTTTTAGAGAGGTTTATGTGGACACTCAGCAGGGAGCCAGGTCACACTGAATCACCAAACCTGGAAACATGGACACTAAATATCTTAAAACCTCATTATTTTAAATGGGAATGAAATACTAAATCACTTATGTGGTTCTTCCTTTATGCCCCAAATATTTGGAATTGTTTACCAATTAAAGTGAAAGAGGCTCCTAGCATTTGAGCTCCGAGCGTGAGAGATTGTCTGTTTCTCAATTCCAAGAACGCAAAGAACGGACTCGTGTCTTGCCAGGCTTCCTTGGAAGAATGAACTCGGAAGGACATGAGGATACAGAACACACACGGTTAATGATGACGTAGAGCGAGAACACAAGGACGCATGATTGCTGAAGAACGTATATTGAGAAACAGCCATTAACTCCTCTCAAACCCGTCAGCAAGCTCCATCTGCGATCCCCACGATCTCAGTCTCCTCGCTGCCTCAGCAACGGCTGGACCCGAGCCGCGAGGGGCAGATGATTTCCCCAATTCACTCGAGTAAAGGGACAAACGAGAGCGGAGCTTTTTCAAAGAAAAACGCTCCCAATTAACGCACTCTATTCCCTCGAGAACAGAGCGTGCGTGCTCTTCGCCCAAACACATAACGCATAGCACTCACACTTCAGAAACAAACGTCCCCTGAAGACAAAAAAAGAGGATGACCTGTTTGTCCTATATATTCCCGCTGTCGCTCATTTGCTTACGTCATATGCTTCCACCTGCCAATGTCAAGTACATTGTCGTTTTTTCATTCATGCTTCAGACACTGGTCACACTGAAGGCGTTCCCATAGCGCCCTCTAGAAGATGCAGCATAGAGTTCCCTTCGGAAGGGATTAAGTATACTGAATTTAAATTCAAAGGAATGTGTATAACCCCAATAAGTTTGCAAAAACATTTCCCAAGAAGCAATTAACTGTTGAATGTTTCACTTGCATTTTATTTAAACCCCCTGACTTTAATTCCAATTAAAAGTGAAAATCATCCAATTCTCAAAAAAAATTCTGTCTGAGTAGAGTTGTATTTATTTCTGTGTAGTGCGAGTACATGACCAGGTCAACATCTGTACAAGTTAGCTGATTAATGAATGTAGAAACAGCATGGGAATATGAATCATACATCATCCTATACTATCATTATGTTTTGTTGATGAATCTGGTTTGGTGAACCCTGATCTGGTAGCCTTGAATTCACCCATGGGATGTTTATGATATCTGTGCTGAACACACAACTCTATAACAGCCCAAAGCACTAGGTCAAAGGCAACTAGAAGAGAGGGTGTACGTGTCCGCCACGAGCGGGGATTGGCAGGACTACACATTTTCATAAGTTTGGGTTGTTTGAATGATTTGTTGATCATAGCCAATTAAACTGATTGGAGGTCATGTTCTCTAAATGCTGATCAAATGTGTTTTTCAGAGGACGTGCAATGTGGAGCACAACAGAATGCAATTTCTAAAAGTTTAATTCTATTTTGAACTGGAGAGCATATTAAAGATGCAGCGCTCATATATTAAACTTGAAAAAACTGCATGAGACACGTCAGACAAAGACGTCCATCTGCATCTGCATACAGGGACCAGCATTTAACAGCAGGGCCTGAATCCAAGAACACTCAGCCAAGGTTATTTAGACCAAATATTTATAACCTTCTATTGCGTAATACAAGCTCAGTTTACTCCAAAATTATGATCTGCGGATTATAATAATGACAGAAAATACTGACAGTAATTTTGGTGAATTTGTTATGAAAACATTACACTAAATCACACACTGACACTATGTTAAAATCCTCACAGAGAAGCTAGAAAAGTTCAAAGCACAGCTACTACAAATATTGAGGATAAAACTAGTCAGATAAGCTAGTCAGCTTTATGAGGTGTGGAAGACCTTGCAGACCATCTTGACTAGTGGCCAGAGATTGGTCTGTTGCTTTCATCAGAAGATCCATTTAAACATTTAGTTTAAACTCAAAGCATTGGTGCATTTTTGGTATAACTGGAAGTTACAGTTAATATATATACATACATACACACAGTATATGCACAAATGCACACGTGATGTGTGACTTGACATTATTCTCTTTAAAAAAAAGTTTGACAAGCTTAAACCAATGTGTGACATGTCAAAACCACTACCATTGTGAGTACTGGAACCATCTACACTGGAAGCCTTCTACATCACAGTTTGCAGAGTACAGCTTCGTTTTCTGCTTGGTGCCATATTTTTCACCATGGACACACCGAAATATAAAATAATCGCTGCAAGATTTATCTTTGAACCAAAGATAGAAAAGGTTATTCTTGTGGAAAAGAAGTGCACTTAATTGCATTAAATATGTTCTTGTAGTGTTCTTGTCTGCAGTATATATATATATATATATGTACTTGAATCCTACTTAAGTGGGTCAAAACATGCTCCTGCATTTATTATAAATGTATACTAATTATGCATTTTTTTACAGCAATTAAGTGTCCCAAAACATCTTCAGCTTTCAGTAAAGAACATAACTACACTATTTCTGTAATAAGTCCTCTTTTTAAAAGTATGTTGAAGTGTACTTTTATTTTAACAGCATTGATTTTATTAATGTGAATAAAAAAGAATAAGAAAAAATGGGCTTCAGCCTCGATTTCCACAGCGATTTTGCAGACAGGAAGTGAGAAAGCAGCTTTGGGATTCCAATCATTTCCTGAGTCGGTGCAGGATTAATACCAGATGCTGCTGCAGTGTAACCATCGCTGGCTGAAGGCCCCCACTATAGGGAAGGACCCGGCTTGGCAGACGGACAGCAGGGAAAGAGTGTATCCCTTCAGCCCTGACTCACCATATCTCAGACGTAGCTCATACGTCACACACGCTAATCAGGAACTGCTGTGCAATTATGCAATATGTAAAAAATATCTCTGTGTGTGTGTGTGTGTGTGTGTGTGTGTACGTGTGTGTGAGGCAGCACATATGGGTAGGGGTGTGTTTAGGTACCATTGTCGCTCAGGGTGGATGCAGTGCAGATGCAGTGCGTTTTATCAGATCCAGATGAACCAATGAGAGTGAAGTAAGTTTTCACTATACAACACCAGCATACATCTATGCATTGATGATGCTGTTTGCTCAGTTTAAAGAAGGAAAGGGAAGCTACAGTGGTTTTATAATGTAGGGGTTACAGAGTTCATTGGAATACAATCATAAACACCTAAACCACAAGACTACGATTTAAGGAAATGAAATTTGCATACGGTGCAAACCTCAAACCAGGAAGTGGCTCGTCTCACTTAAAATATGAACTGCATGATGTGCATCGTAAATGGCAAAAGCCAGGTTCTCTTTTTCACATAACAAAATGTTTTGGAACAACAACAAAACAATAAACAAACAAACAAATGAAGAAGCAATTCAGTGGTTGAGAATTTTTAACAATCACAATAATAATGTGTTATATTAAATATGATTAAATATTATTTCATTTAAATAATAATCACCTCAATAATAATAATAATAATAATAATAATGTCCAAAATCCATCCGATAATCTAATAAAACATGATCCCAGTGACAATCCCAGAGGAGCTGTGTGTAATGACGACAAGCTCAACATCCAGACCCACACAGATCCTCATGGGCCAACATACCTCAGTCAAACCAAACTAGTTATTTCACTTACTCATTATACGCCTACTGGCATCGCTGTACCATGGTAGCTATTACCTAATTTATTGTACTTTTTCTAGTTACCAGGGGCTAAATTCAGTGGAAAAGCTTTGTATACATGCTGTCACTGGATTTCAGTGAATCACACAGTCGCTTAAATGAGCTACGTTTCGTCTAGTAATCTAAAAGTGTGTTTAAAGTAGCTTGACTCACTTATTTATGGTTTGCACGAAAGGATAAATATAGTCAAAATCAAAGCTTTATTATAATGTGTAGTGTTTCAAAAGATTCTGGCTTGAATGAACATTTGTAGAGATGTTCTCAATGTTTTAGGTTAATCAAGACTGCATTTATTAGATAAAAATAACAGTAATATTGTAAAATATTATTACAGTTTAAAATAGCTGTTTTCTATTATAATATATTGCAAAATGTAATTGATTGCTTTGATAAAAGCTGCATTTCTGCATCATTACTCCTTCAAAACTCATTGCTAATATGCTGATTTTCTGATTGTTATCACCGTTTAGATGTTCTGCTGATTTTTTGATGAATAGAAACTGAAAGAAAAAAGTAATTGAACTATTTTAAATAAATATCTTCATTTTAACATTTTAGTAATTGCTGATTAAAAGTTACATTTTCCCTGTTTAAAACAACCATCACCAGTTGCAATATGAGCAGTGAATACTCTGAACAAAAGTTTTAAAAGGTTTGTTCTAATATGGTTTGTTCCTTCAGTGGGACACAAAAATAACTGAAGCATGTTTTTGCTCTCTTTTCCATACAAATGAAAGTTGACAGAGACCAGAGACTATTTGTTGTAATATTTTGTTCTGGACAGTAGAATTGTTTAAAAAAATGGTCAATTGTTTCATTAAATGTGTCTTAAACAACTGAGACAAACTCATTATTAAGTAGGACGTTTTTTACACTCAGAAGCAAATTACAGGTGCATCTAAATAAATTCGAATGTCGTGGAAAAGTTCATTTATTTCAGTAAATCAACTCAAATTGTGAAACTTGTGTATTAAATAAATTCAATGCACACAGACTGAAGTATTTTAAGTCTTTGGTTCTTTTAATTGTCATGATTTTGGCTCACATTTAACAAAAACCCACAAATTCTCAACAAAAATTTGTATATGGTGACATGCTAATCAGCTAATCAACTCAAAACACCTGCAAAGGTTTCCCGAGCCTTCAAAATGGTCTCTCAGTTTGGTTCACTAGGCTACACAATCATGGGGAAGACTGCTGATCTGACAGTTGTACAGAAGACAATCATTGACACTCTTCACAAGGAGGGTAAGCCACAAACATTCATTGCCAAAGAAGCTGGCTGTTAACAGAGTGCTGTATCCAAGCATGTTAACAGAAAGTTGAGTGGAAGGAAAAAGTGTGGAAGAAAAAGATGCAGTTGGTTACTGAGAGAACCGCAGCCTTATGAGGATTGTCAAGCAAAATCGATTCAAGAATTTGGGTGAACTTCACAAGGAATGGACTGAGGCTGGGGTCAAGGCATCAAGAGCCACCACACACAGACATGTCAAGGAATTTGGCTACAGTTGTCATCAGAGGCGTCTTACCTGGGCTAAGGAGGAGAAGAACTGGACTGTTGCCCAGTTGTCCAAAGTCCTCTTTTCAGATGAGAGCAAGTTTTGTATTTAATTTGGAAACCAAGGTCCTAGAGTCTGGAGGAAGGGTGGAGAAGCTCATAGCCCACATTGCTTGAAGTCCATTGTTAAGTTTCCACAGTCTGTGATGATTTGGTGTGCAATGTCATCTGCTGGTGTTGATCCATTTTGTTTTTTGAAAACCAACATCACTGCACCCATTTACCAAGAAATTTTGGAGCACTTCATGCTTCCTTCTGCTGAAAAAAGAAAAGAAAAATAATCTTCTTCAAAACCACATACTTAATTATTGATAATTTATGTGATACAAGAAACAGAATATCTTCTATATAATAGAATCTTTGCATTATTATTTGTAATGATCTAAAAGCATGTGCAGCAACACTGTAGGATCAAATTAGGCTATTTTATTTATTTTAGCTTTAGCAATTTCACTAAAGTCACATAACCATTATAGTGTAACAATCGTATTATGGTCTGCCAATGGAAAATATTACAAATAACAAACAACTTAAGTGTAAAAAAAATCTACATGTTCCCATTCTTGAACTTGTTACTTGTTCTAAAGCAGGTTGTCCAAAATCAGTCTTGGAGGGCCAGTGTCCTGCAGAGTTTAGCTCCAACTTGCCTCAAAACACCTGCCTGAAAGTTTCTACTATGCTCAGATAAGCTGTTTCAGGTGTGTTTGATAAGGATTGGAGCTGAACTCTGCAGGACTACAGCCCTCCAGGACCAAGTTTCGAGACCTCTGTCCTAAAGAAGCCATAGTACAATATAACCCTCCCAAGCAAGGCTGTGTAGCATATAAACCACTTTCAGGTCTGTGTGTCTGTGTGTGGCCACGCATGCATTTGTTTGCTATTTGCCTATAGTCATATAATATGAATGCTATATAATATATACATCCCCGAGAATGGGGGATATAGACTGTGTTACAGGTGTTCATTTAGTTCAGTTAGAGAACAGACAATTAAAGATTTAAAAAATAAAGAAATAAAAAATTGGAAGTTTTTTTTTTTATTGTTGGGCGATATGGCAAAAAAAAAAAAAAATCTTGATTTTCTCAGAATATTTGACCAATTCTTGATTTTGTAAGATTTTAAATAGTCAACTTGAAAATGTAACTACAACATGATTTAAGCAACTTTTTCTTTATTAAACCTCTAGTTAAAGAAAAGTATATTCTAAGTGCACCACACATGAAGTTGTCTTCATGATGTAAATGTAAAAAAACATCACTAAATATATTTGCAGAAAAGATGCATGAACTACAACTGCATCTTCTACAAACCATTCTTATGCATATTAGGCTATATGTTCAGAAATAATACAAGAAAAATGCTTAAAATGATCAAGTAATTCAAATAAAAAATGACTGAAGGTATAACACATGCTATTACTAACTATAAAGACTCTGTAAAACAATGAACAGTAGTTTTCAGCCTGTCACCCTGGATGCAAACCTCAAATAGTCTCTTGCAGCGTCTCGTGCATGAAACGGCTTTCTAAAAACACGGCGCTCTAGTTATTAAAAGATGTTTAACTCACATCTTCTTGCATTTTTCCAATTCCACTGCCTGCGTCAACACAAAAGCACATTCTGTGTGAATGGCACCTAGAGAGCATCACACGTGAGCGGTTAATCATGTGCACCGACATGTGCCGTTGGATTGTTCTTTTCTCTTTACTGTTATTATCAAAGTGTCTAATTCTAGCATTTGGTAACATTTCTATTCAAAATCGCGATTCCTCGATTTATAAAAAATCTAATTGTGGCAAAATATTAAATTCGAATTGATCGATAAAATCTGATAAATCGCCCAGCCATTGCCACAGTGTTTGCTTATTTTTTACTTTATTTACATTTTTGTGTAATTTATTTATTTTATTTTACATCCAGGTGTATGCCGTGCCTCCAGGCTTTATTCGTTTTGCTCTTATTCGTTATTTTTCTTATTCATTTTGTGCCACAGGGTTTGATGATTTTCTGTTTTTGTTTTTTTTACATTTAAACCTTTTGTAAGTTTGTTATTTTAAATTAGTCTTATAGCATGGTAATTGTGTATTTTTTATTCGTTTTGTTAATTAAATTCCCATGTTTATTGCAGAAAAGTTGTTTTTGTAAGTTATAGATAAGCAATTGACCGGAAATGAAAGTGAAAGCAAAATGCGCACGGGCATTAATAAGGTATTTAAAAGCGAAGGAAAGTCAGAGGGAAAACTCCAACGAACTTTGAAAAACCAAACTGTATAATGCAACTCACCGACATCGTGTCTGTGGCCAAAATAAAAATCATTTATGCCTCCCGCACACTCGGAGCCAGGCATATGACGCAGCTGTGCATTAAGGCCTAACAGGCGACCATGACAATGCCCGTTCTAGATGGAGTTAAACCAATTACATTACCCATTTTCCGAACAAGCACGCCAGATTAATATTTTGTTTCGAAAGAGAAAAAAAAGCATATAGACTTGGACTCGGCCGAGACCAACTGGAACATTTGCGAGTCCAATGACCAAGTCCGAGACAAGTCCGAGTCCAAATACCAAAGATAGAAGTCCGAGACGATAGAAAAACGTCTCGAGTCCGGTCTGCCCTACCAAGTACATATACAGTAAATGAACATAATTTCCAGAAGGCCAACAATTCACAAAAAAAAATGTTATTGGTCTTATGAAGTATTCTAATTTGTTGAGATAGTGAATTGGTGGGTTTTGTTAAATGTGAGCCAAAATCATCACAATTAAAAGAACCAAAGACTTAAACTACTTCAGTCTGTGTACATTTAATTTATTTAATAAACGAGTTTCACAATTTGAGTTGAATTACTGAAATAAATGAATTTTTCCATGACATTCTAATTTATTGAGATGTATATTCTCAAGCCAGAGCTCAAGCAGACAGCTTTTTAACTTAAACTTTGTAAATCTAGTCAATCCTGACTTTATTATTTGTTAAAACACGCATTCTTTAGCACAGCTTTCTTCTTTGCAGGGAAATGCCAGTGCGGCTGCCCTCATTGTTCATGAATGGACAGTTGTGCTGGTTTTGAGTTAGACCAGGCCTTGTCCACACACACAGCATGTTCTGGTCCTGTTAGCTCAGCTGAGCTGAAACACTGAGCACATGTTACTATTCAGACGGTTAGTTTGTTGGTGATTGATATGGCCGGGATGACCCACCCCAAACATGGCTGGGATTAGCCTCAGAAACAAGCCAAGACACACAGTAATATTGTCGCACACACACGTACAGATATGGCAGAGGGCAGCAGACAGTTTTCTCTGACATTAACCACATCCTCCTCACACTAAATACATGCAGGAGCGGGTCCTGATAAAGGTCTGGCCGGTATAACGGTTTAAATGTGTGCTCGCTTAAGATTTTGCTGTATGGTTTACATGTAAGAGCCACAAAGAAATTCGCAGTAAGCTGAAAATATCGGTTGGGTTGTGTCTCAAATAAGCAAACATGAGGAAGATGCTATAGGGATGTATAGAGAAGTTTAGTTGTTTGTTGTTGTCGAGAAGTGTCACAACATGACACATTAATACTGAAAACAACTGATGTGTGGTTACAGCTGTGGCTCATCCAATCAGAATTAAGATTTAAGCTCGAAGCGTTTCATATTATGAAGCATTATATTTGTATTCATTCCAAATTTGTTCCATTAACAAAGTTCCATTAACAGATAATTGAGATGAAGCACCTTCAAAGTTTTTAATACACTGATATGTCAAATATAGGTATTAATCACATTAATTGTTACATTTCTACACCATCATTCAGTTTTATTTAGCAAGGATTCAGTAAACTGTAAACTGATCAAAAGTGACAGGAAACATATTTATGTCACAAAAGATTTATATTTCTTTGTCACTGTTCTTTTGCCATATAAATGAAAGTGGACAAAAACATATTTTAGTTTCTGTTTCCATGTTCCACTGAAGAAAGAAAAGCATATTAGAACAAATCTTTTCTAAGCACATCAGTCACAGCTCATACGGCTACTGGTGATAATTAGTTTAATCAGCTATCACACATTAAATCAAAAGACAATACATTAAAAGACAATACAAATGATATTGTCTGAATGCACTGTAAGTCGCTTTGGATAAAAGCGTCTGCTAAATGCATAAATGTAAATGTAAATTGAAAATGTATCAAAATTTCACAAAAACTTTTATTTTGCTTGAGCAGCAAATCAGCATATTATAGTGATTTCTGAAGATCATGTGACACTCAAGACTGGAGTAATGATGTTGAAATTTCAGCTTTGAGCACAGAAATAAATTAAAAAATTCAATATATTGGAAAACAGTTATTTAAAATTGTAATAATATTTCATAATATTACTGTTTTTACAGTTTTTTTTCCAAATAAATGCACTTTGTGAGCAGAATATAATTTTTTTCAGAACATTAAAAAATACCCTAAACTTATGAACAGTAGTTCATAAAAGACATTTATTGTTGAATAATAATAATAACAATAATTATAATTTGTTACATTTATATTGCTTCTTTGAATTCCAAGCAAATAAGAATATTGTGATATACACCATTACATTGAATTGTATTATTGTTTTAAAAATTAGAATTGCATAATATAACAGTTTTGTCTCTACAAGGAATAAGTTAGCCAATGGCTTAAGAAAAATAAACAGTTTAATATGTATTATTTGCAATCTTGTGGAATTTTGCTTTTGGAGTAAATTAAACTAGTTTTAAGGATGATCTATTTTATATTATTTTGCGGTGTAAAAACCTCCTAGCTGTGAAATAAAGATTTACCTCGACCAAATTTATTTTTCACCATGACCTCAACATTTACTGCTTATGTTTCAAAAGATCTGTTGAACTCTGAGAATATTTAATGTTTTTTTTTTCTCAGCATGGACTCGAATAACAAACAAGCTCTTTTTCCTTCATTTCCGCCATGAAGGATATCTCTATAGGGCGTTTTCATAATTTCCGGCATATTTTTCATAATCCCCTTTCCCCTGTCTGTGGTTAGAGGGGAGGATATAGGCTCGTATAATTAGCTGTAGCAGGCATGACCTCTCCTGACCCCTGCCCTGTTGACCCTGTCAGTGGCGGGTGGCCACACACACACACACACACACACACACACACACACACACACACACACACACACACACACACACACACAGGTCTGGTTTTGTGACTGCCCAAAAACCCACCGAGCTGCTAATCACAACCTCAAGAGCACCCCCTCATCTTTACAAAGCCTCACATTCTCTATTTACTTTCTTTCACACCTCATAGATGTCTTAAGTCTTCATGTGCCCGCCTCTTTGTCTTCATGCATTCACAGAAGCACAAAGGCCCACATTAAATTGGTATACCTCATTAGACAGCATAAATTCAGGCTCACGGTCCATTTCTTACAATTGACCAAAACACTGCAAATACTGCATCATAAGCTCTCTACTGGCATCACATCAGCTGCAGAAAACTGGCATAAATGAGACTCCAGAAAGCTGAACTAAGAGCTAGTGATCAATACTGGCTATTTTCAAGGTGACATTGTGCCTAGTGTAGTGTTAGTTCAAAATGTATATTTTTATGCATATAATATGTGTTTAATGACTTCAAACCATTGCTCGAGTCCATAATCAATGATAACGCTTCCTCCAGTTAAAATTTCAGCTGGTCTGAATCAGGAGACAATCTTGCACCGTTTACAAGACAAAACAGTTCTAAACAAATATGTGGGTGGATTTTGATGTGAGGCTTTTTCACTGGAGAAAACATTATTGTGGATTACTTATATTTTAGCAACAGTTTAGCTTAATTGTTGCTTTACAAGACATTAACTTATGAACTGTAGTGGTGTGGATTACTTGTGATTTTTTATCAGCTGTTTGGACTCACATTCTGACTGCACCCATGCACTGCAGAGCATTCATTGCTAAGACAGTGATACAATGCTAAAGTTATGCAATACTAGCATTCATACAATATGAATAAACAAACTCATAATTTAGCAAATTTTGGGTGAACATTTCCTTTTTAAATTGTTCTATGAGGCACGTTTCTAAAATACATCTTTACTGTTAATTTGGTGATGTTGTTTGAAGATTAAACACAACTTTTGAGTAAAAACACATCTACATAACTTCATGAACTCTAATAGCCTACATCTACAAAACGTGTCCAAAAAGAGATGCTGTCCAGTAATTTAGAAGACGAGGTTCTTGTATACCCAATTAGAATCACTCTTTGTTAGATAATGACTTTCCAGAGGCGTCAGGGTAAACTTCACTGACATCACTCTAAACACAGACTCCCACTTCTCTTAATAAGACCTGAGATGAGTACTGACTTCTGAGTTTCTCAAATCTCAGTCTGGCAAGATCAGCATGTCTAAACAACATTTAATCAAAATGGAATTAACTTTTGTGAAATAGAACAATATAAAGACAGGAAAATGTCAAATGGTCATGTTTTTAATTGCTGTCAAGGCTGACTCCAGCATTGACATTAATTCAGTTTCTAAAACTATTTGAATTTGAGAATATTGTATTCAAAATTTGTGACAGCCAACCAGCACAACATTTAATCTATATTACAAAGTCCCATTTCAGTGCAACAGATTGACAGTGACAGAAAAAAACAGAGATAATAAAAATAAGAATTAAAATGAAAGTAAATAAGGAATAACAATATACAAATTGAATGTACAGGTATATAACAATGGACAGTTTTGTATGTACAGGTATATTATGTGCAATTGAAGTGTAGACTAAGTATGTGTGTTAGATATATATGTGTATACATTTATAAATAGTGTGTGTTCCATAATTATTGTCAAGTGTTCATGAGATGGATTGCTTGAGGGAAGAAACTGTTTCTGTGTCTGGCTATTCTGGTACTCAGAGCTCTGTAGCGTCGACCAGACGGTAACGGTTCAAAGAGTGAGTGTGCTGGATGTGAGGGTCCAGAGTAATTTTGCCAGCCCTTTTGGGGTACTCTCCAAGTACATTACTTGGAGAGCAAGGAGGGTTGTACCAATGATTCACTCAGCAGTCCGGACTACCCTCTGTAGTCTTCTGAGGTCAGATTTGGTAGCTGAGCTGAACCAGACAGTTATTGATGTGCAGATGACTGATTCAATAATGGCAGAGTAGATCTGTATCGGCAGTTCCTGTGGCAGGTTGAACTTCCTCAGCTGGCGAAGGAATTACAGCCTCTGCTGTGCCTTTTTCACAGTGGAGTCTATGTGATTGTCCCACTTCAGGTCCTGGGAGATGGTGGTGCCCAGGAACCCGAATGACTCCACTGCAGTCAAAGTGCTGTTCATGATGGTGAGTGGGGGGAGAGCAGGGGTGTTTATCCTGAAGTCCACTATCATCTCCACTGTTTTGAGCGTGTTCAGCTCCAAGATGTTAAGACTGCACCAGACAGCCAGCTCCTTAACCTCCTGTCTTTAAGCAGACTTGTCACTGTCCTGGATGAGGCCGATCAGTGTGGTGTTGTCTACAAACTTCAGGAGCTTGGCAGAGGAGTATTTAGTTGTGCAGTTACTCGTGTACAGGGAGAAGAGTAGTGGGGAGAGAACACAGCCCTGAGGAGCTCCAGTGCTGCTCGTACGGGTGCTGGATGTGTATTTTCCCAGCCTCACTAGCTGCTGCCTGTCTGTCAGGAAGCTGTTGATCCACTGACAGATGGAGGTAGGCACGGAGAGCTGAGGTAGTTTGGGCAGGAGGAGGTTTGGGATGATAGTGTTAAATGCCGAGCTGAAGTCCACAAACAGGATCCTCACATAAGTCCCTGGTCTGTCTAGATGTTGCAGAACATAATGCAGTCCCATGTTTACTGCATTGTCTACAGACCTGTTTGCTCTGTAGGCAAACTGACAGGATACAGTCATGTCCTTCAGGTGGGCCAGCACCAGTTTTTCAAAAGACTTCATGACCACAGACGAACCACAGGCCTGTAGTCTTTTAGTCCTGTAATTTTGGCTTTCTTTGGGATGGGGATGATGGTGGAGCGTTTGAAGCATGAAGGGACTTCGCACAGTTCCAATGATCTGTTGAAGATCTTTGTGAAGATGGAGGCCAGCTGGTCAGCACATGATTTCAGAAAGGCTGGTGTGACACTGTCTAGGCCTGGTGCTTTTTTCCTTTTATGCTTCCGGAAGACCTGGCATACCTCGTCTTCGCTGATCTGAATTGCAGGTGTGGGGGAGGGGGGTGCTGGAGGTGTTAATGGTTGTGTGGAGAGGTGTTCAGGGCGGGTGTGGGGGTGTTTTTTTTTCAAATCTGCAATAGAACTCATTCAGATTGTCTGCCTGTAGTTGATTCTCCACAGTGCTGGGGGATGGTGTCTTGTAACTGGTGATGTCTTTTATACCTTTCCACACTGAAGCAGAATCACTGGAAGAGAATTGGATCCTTGGCTTATCGGAATAATTCCTCTTTGCTACTCTGATCTTTTCCAGTGTATATTTGGCCTGTTTATACAAGACTTTAACCCCCTTCCTGTAAGCATTTTCTTTGGCCTGACGGAGCTGTCTCAGTTTTACAGTGAACCATGGTTTGTAGGTTAAATGAGTCCTGGTAGGAATGCACATGTCCTCACATAAACTGATATACGAAGTGACAGTCTCGGTGAGCTCGTCCAGATCATTTGCAGCAGCCTCAAAAACACTCAAATCAGTAAGGTTGAGACAGGCTTGTAAAACCCACTCTGTTTCATTGGTCCATCTCTTTACGGTCTTTACCACAGGTTTAGCAGATTTTAGTTTCTGCCTGTAAGTTGTATAAGATGAACCAGCAGTGATCAGAGAGCCCCAAAGCTGCTCGTGGGACAAAGTGATACGCATTCTTTATTGTTGTGTAACAGTGATCCACTATATTACTGTCTTTGGTGGGACATGTGATGTGCTGTTTGTATTTTGACATCATATAGTGACATGATGTCTGGAAGCAGATCCACATAAATGCCATGTGTAATTTTTATAGGAGTCTAAACTTTCATCTTTTACCTTTACAATATTGAAAATGACTTTTTATCCTGATGATATTTTTTATTTTTCCAAAGACAACCAACATATTAGAAATGGATTCTGAGTCATTTGAAGCGGCTTCATGTTTGAGGCCTGACTGGGTAATTTATGTCACTGAACAGTACTTGAATAACTCTGCAAGTATCACAAACCAAATACTCTGCTTTACTCATAAATTAAACACTGCCTGTCACGTATCCGTCTGTTCTCCACCATTCACTACACACGCCCGCACCTGATTTCACCTGAGCCTTCATCAAGCACACCTGCACGTCATCAGATCCTCATCACCACACGTTACTTAAGCACACACCTTACCTCAGTCAAGTATCTGATCTCGTTTCGACATTGTTGGACTCAAGATTCCTGTTCATCATTCTTTGCAGTTATTAAACATAACCATTTAACATCTCCCTTTGTGTCTGAGAGTCCTTCCATAACACTGCCATTCTACAAACCCATGTTAAATTTCAGAGGGAATCTAGTGAAAATGCTGATTCTCTTCTGGGTTTTAGAACTACAGACTGAACAGCTTTTTAACAAGACTTGTTGCCACAAAACAACAGTATAAACGTAATATACAAAGGCAGCACGGACAAATATCAAACCATTGTTTTGGCCAACACAAAAATTTACATATTTAATAAAATTACATTTTTTTAAGTTAATCATTTATACTTCAATGGCTAATTTAAACCAATTTGAACTAGAATTTTGAGGCACACTTTATTTTAAGGTCCAATTGTCACTATTAACAAACCGTTAAGTATGACTTTTGCCTCAAACTCCTAATTGGCTGCTTATTGATAGTATAAGTAAAGTTAAGTATAAGTTAAGTATTGGGTAGGATTAGGGGTGTAGAATATTGTCATGCTGAATAAGGCATTTATATGTGACCCTGGATCACAAAACCAGTCATAAGTAGCACAGGTATATTTGAAGCAATAGCCAACAATACATTGTATGTGTCAAAATGATCCATTTGTCTTTTAAGTCAAAAATCCTTAAGATAAGTAAAGATTACGTCCCATGAAGATATTTTGTAAATGTCCAAATATCAATGTCAAAATGTAATTTTCTCGACCAAATATGGTCATTAACAAACCATACATTAATGGAAAGCTTATCTATTAAGCGTTCAGATGATGTATAATAAATCTCAGTTTTAAAAAATGTACCCCTTATGACCCTTATGTGGTCCAGGGTCACATATGTGCTTTATAAGTACTAATAAACAGCCAATATGTTCAAATCAACTAGTTGATAGTGAGAATTTCTCCCTATACTAAAATGTTACCGAATTCTGAAGCCAAACTCTGTGATGTAGTCACACTCATCTTGCACTTCACCATGTGACAACTAGCCCCAGTTGTCTGGTTAAAGGGACACATCTTTCATGAAGACACTGTGAGCTGTAAAATAACGGGGTTTAGCCTGTAGTAAAACACTGATTTGCAGGGAAAATGAAGTTTATAGGAAACCAGCTCCCAAGAGCGGCATCAGTCTCATGTGTCTGTATCTTTACAGGGCTAGAGAGATTCATTCAGCCCAGCTCAAATGACATCCTCACACGTTACACTTAAACCACACTCCACCATGTGTTTGTGTGAGGAGCTGGGGTAAGATATGCCATCTTTTCCATATATCTTCCAAAGAAGTCATACAGGTTTGAAAAGTCATGTGCTGACTAAATGATGACAGATTTTTCCTTTAAATGTTTTTTTAAGTGGCACGGTTTACCCACTGACACATCTTAAGCTATTTGACAGAGTCAGATTAATCACTTTAGTCATATTTATTCACATTTATTAAGTGACCAGTTGCAAAATTTCAGAAATTACCCAGACTGCTGACAAATGCAAAGTCATGCTTTCCCCTATGAAGCATCAGGACTTTCTCTCTCTTAATTCACTTTCATTATGAATGCAGATGGTGACGTCATGCCTGTTTGACAAGATTTATGATCAAACAGCAACTAAGACTCTCTCCTCTCCTTATTTTTTTTGTCCTGAGTGCAGGCCACCAACAAAGCAGTGACACACCATTAAAACTTGAGCTTTTTCAATTCAAGGCAAATTAGCCTTAGTAATTCATATATTGTCTCTTGGCATACATGACTTCTTCACAGTGTCAGATCAAATAAGCACATGCTTGGAAAACTGATGCCCATTGCGCACCACTGAACATCCATCCCATTAATCACCCCTCAGATGCGTCTCACGTATCTTTCTTAATAAAAAATCTATTAAAATGTCTTACAATAATAAGTAACACCTATTCTCAGCGGATGTGGGTGTTTTGAAATAGTAGTGAGTGTGGGCCATGGACCATGGCGTATATACTGTGTGATACTCTTGATTCAGTTTTCACCTCAGATGTGGAATAAGCCGCTCCTTAGGTGAATGGATAGGAGTCTGTCTTACTGTAAAACAGCAGGATGACTGATTGACTTAAATTAGCTATAAAGTACTGAAAAGTATTGCTTTTGGAGGGCAACGAGGATTTTTTTTCTCAGAGCAATACTGTATAGAGTACAGAGAAAGAAAGTAAAAGAAACTTTAACCCAAACTACATCATATAGATCATATTGCAATTAGCATAAACATGGTTTGCATTGACCATCATTTATTTAATTAAGTGAATAACCATCAATACTCAGATGTTTATACATGCTTAAGCAAACACTCAAACTATGTCAAACATGTTAATAATTATTGCATATGCAGTTTATGATAATAGTATTTCTGCCATTTTTTATTATTTTATACATAATTATACAAACCTGATTCCAAAAAAGTTGGGACACTGTACAAATTGTGAATAAAAACAGAATGCAATGATGTGGAAGTTTCACATTTCAATATTTTATTCAGAATACAACATAGATGACATATTAAATGTTTAAACTGAGAAAATGTATCATTTTAAGGGAAAAATAAGTTGATTTTAAATTTCATGGCATCAACACATCTCAAAAAATTTGGGACAAGGCCATGTTTACCACTGTGTGGCATCCCCTCTTCTTTGTATAACAGTCTGCAAACGTCTGGGGACTGAGGAGACAAGTTGCTCAAGTTTAGGAATAGGAATGTTGTCCCATTCTTGTCTAATACAGGCTTCTAGTTGCTCAACTGTCTTAGGTCTTCTTTGTCGCATCTTCCTCTTTATGATGCGCCAAATGTTTTCTATGGGTGAAAGATCTGGACTGCAGGTTGGCCATTTCAGTACCCGGATCCTTCTTCTACGCAGCCATGATGTTGTAATTGATGCAGTATGTGGTCTGGCATTGTCATGTTGGAAAATGCAAGGTCTTCCCTGAAAGAGACGATGTCTGGATGGGAGCATATGTTGTTCTAGAACTTGGATATACCTTTCAGCATTGATGATGCCTTTCCAGATTTGTAAGCTGCCCATGCCACACGCACTCATGCAACCCCATACCATCAGAGATGCAGGCTTCTGAACTGAGCGCTGATAACAACTTGGGTTGTCCTTGTCCTCTTTAGTCTGGATGACATGGCGTCCCAGTTTTCCAAAACGAACTTCAAATTTTGATTAGTCTGACCACAGAACAGTTTTCCACTTTGCCACAGTCCATTTTAAATTAGCCTTGGCCCAGAGAAAACGCCTGCGCTTCTGGATCATGTTTAGATATGGCTTCTTTTTTGACCTATAGAGTTTTAGCCGACAACGGTGAATGGCACGATGGATTGTGTTCACCGACAAAGTTTTCTGGAAGTATTCCTGAGCCCATGTTGTGATTTCCATTACAGTAGCATTCCTGTATGTGATGCAGTGCCGTCTAAAGGCCCGAAGATCACGGGTATCCAGTATGGTTTTCCGGCCTTGACCCTTACGCACAGAGATTGTTCCAGATTCTCTGAATCTTTGGATGATATTATGCACTGTAGATGATGATAACTTCAAACTCTTTGCAATTTTTCTCTGAGAAACTCTTTTCTGATATTGCTCCACTATTTTTCGCCGCAGCATTGGGTGAATTGGTGAGACACTGCCACTCTGAGAGGCTCTTTTTATACCCAATCATGTTGCCAATTGACCTAATAAGTTGCAAATTGGTCCTCCAGCTGTTCCTTATATGTACATTTAACTTTTCCGGCCTCTTATTGCTACCTGTCCCAACTTTTTTGGAATGTGTAGCTCTCATGAAATCCAAAATGAGCCAATATTTGGCATGACATTTCAAAATGTCTCACTTTCAACATTTGATATGTTATCTATATTCTATTGTGAATAAAATATAAGTTTATGAGATTTGTAAATTATTGCATTCCTTTTTTATTCACAATTTGTACAGTGTCCCAACTTTTTTTAAATCGGGTTTGTATTATGTTGAGTCACTGCTTGATGTCTAATCCTGAAGCAACGGTGCTATTCTATAAGATATTAATATTTTATTAGCACGTGTGCTGGTTTTACCACTAAAGTAGTACTGTATGCACTGTAAAAATAAATAAATAAAGATTCGCAAAGATAAAGAAATGGAAATAGAACTGATCTTTTGTCTGCTTGGAAATCATGTGTATACAGACATTTCCTTTAACCTTAATACAAAATGCAATGCGTAAAATGGGGGAAACCTCTGAAAATCAATATGGAAAATTCTTTAAATTCCATATTACTCACTCACAGTACATTGTGGCCTACTTTTACTGACTTTTCTTAGAGTGTGCGCTTACATGTAGTGGACTAAAAATAAGTCTGTCAGAAGTGAGTGAATGAATGTAGGAGAGTTTAAATTAACTGGAACATTTTCACAGGCATGCTGCATGTCAGGAACACATGTAATTCACAGCCATATACATCCTGCCACAAACACGCACACATATCTACATCACAACTCAACAAGATCCTGCAGTTTACTAGAAAGTGCTGAGGAAGGAGAACTTGAGGGCTGTACTTAGTTATACTAAAATATCTACCTACTGTATTTAAGAGGAAAGTATATTCATATTTGCATATTTGTTTATTCAAATCACATATTCAGTCATTTGTTATTATATCCCAGTATATAAGAGCAATCATTGGCTTCTTTTAGATGGTTGTCGAAAGAAAAAGATGCATCTGGCTCCATAATTGTTAAGCTACAGCATCATGCAATGTAGTCAAATCTTCAGACTTTGGCTTCAACTATGAAAAACTATGTTTCTGCAGTTATTCTGAGCGACAGATCATTTTTGTGTATTTATACACCTGTTTAGTTTGCGAGTTTGTCTGTGTATCACTGAATACGGGTGTTGTTGGAGCAGATGCCGACTGTGATGAATGGTGTTTACGTGTTGGCTAGAATGGCTACATCTCCATCCACAGATAAATCCACAATCAATCGGAGCGGCTGAGTTGCTTCATCAGACCCGTAAACATCACTTCGGGCCCCCGTGGTGGTCTGGTAGGATCAGCAGGAAGGGAGAGAGTTGCTAGTCATTCAGTGGGGCTCAGGGTGCGCCCAGATAATGTGAAACTCCTAATTACCTCAAGAGATGCACTATTCTGTGGGGACTGCTTACACAATAGAAGGGAGAGTACGACACGGAGCAGCTCTTATGTAAGAGACATCTTTCCAAAGTAAACATATTTTTTCTGTGCTGACATCATGACTTTTATCAGCAGATTTGCTTTTTCACACCACTAACAGCGGCTCTGATATGCTGAGAGCAGCTATGGTGAAGAGTTTTATTGCCACTGATTACCATGATGGTACACAAAGAGGGCCCTTTTCACTCACATCCTTTTGGCACTGCTGTCCGACAACAGGCTGCAAATGTATATGAAACACTCAAAGCTCTGATGGATTGGTTTAACTTTAGAAAAATCAGGAAAGTGGTTGTGCTTATGAAGTTATACTTTCCAATCCAGGCTCATTGAGTAAATGTGCCTCTAACTACATTTTTACAAAACTTTAAAAACATACCTACACAATCAATTCAGTGCACATTCCAGCTGAAATAAACACCAGTGTCATTAAAAGCAAACACTAGGTATGTTTACTTGCACTAACTTTCATCAAACACACAATCTAATTTGAGATTCTGAAATTTCTGTTTATATGAACCCTAAACTTTACAGTCAGATTCACATACATACACAATTTATACATGTATAAACTTAATTAAATGCAATGTGTCTAGTCATTGGATTCAGAATCAGAGAAAGCCACCGTGATAATGTCACTAGATCTAACTTGAGTAATAATTGTTGTTAATATTTTTGCCTTGATTACAAAGAATGCTGATATATGATAATGTCAGTAAAGCATTTTAGCAAATACAGTATTTAGTAAATATTTCATCCCTTCAACTAACCAGTTTGTAAGATGAAACACAAGATGTAAAATGCATGCACTGTAAATATAAGCATCCGGTCACAATCCGGGTATAATCTTTGACAAATACAAAAGCTTTTTGTTCAAAATGTTGCTTTTTTATGAAACTTACCCACTTTCAACTGATGATAAAAAATAATGCATGCAGCTAGTATACAAAATTTTTGTTTTATTTTGTTTAAAAGCAGAGGTTTTAAACAAAATAAAATTTAAAAAAGAGGTTCTTTATTTTTTTAAATATTGCATGTTCATATACTCATACGACAAAATGTTGCCCTTTGTCTCACCTGGTTGCCCGTTGACAGCAACATTTCCCAAAGTCCCAACATTGCTCAAAACATTGCCCAGTGTATCATCAGTTTGGTGTTTGGGTTTGGTAACATTTAAGTTCCAAAATTCCACAATTGGTGCAAGAACGTCTCGGCTACATAGGTAACTCTCGTTCCCTGAAGGAGGTAACGGAGACGTACGTCGGATTGACCGACGATAGGAATCTTGCTAGAGAGGCCAATCTGCTTCGAGTGTAACTAAAACGAGCCAATGCAATCATATGCAGCAGCTGCTCACTTCGCAGCACAGGTATATAATGAGCAGCAGGTGTGTTGCATCTTCAGGTTTTCGCTGAGGAGACGAACAGGTAAGGTGGCAGCATCAGCGGGGTCCAGTGACTGTGGGGATGGGACGTATAGGAATCCCTACCAAAGCGCCACAGAAGCTGCCCCCTTCCAGAGCTCTGTAGCATGCCTCCTGTCCCACCTTGCTTAACGATGGTGGGACAGGGCAAACACAGAGAGTGTCGATCACTGTTGTTCCCCAAAACCCATTCAGTGAGACTATTGGATAACACTGGGAAAGCATACCCTTTTACTGGAAAGGAACGCTGCTGCGGAAGCCACATCCTTCCCTGAAGTTCAGCGAAGTACATATGGGCTAATCCCGTAGGGCTGTACTACATATGGAAGTACAGGGGTGACTCCAACCTGATGAGAGGTGGGTTCTCCCTGAGGGAAAGACACAGGCTTCGTTTAGGAGCAAACCAAGGAATAACACACATGGGATCCCTGTAGGGTCACACATATGGAACCCAGCCTAAATCCGGTACTCAAGGATACAACGGAGTAAAGACGTAAAAACGAAGTAAAGGCTCCGCCACGTCTGGCTGCCGTCCTCTGCTTGAAGACAGCCTTTCCCTTCTGCTGGCCTCCGTAACAGACAAAGAGCTGATCTGAGGTCCTGAGGCTTTGGGTTCTGTCTATGTACAATCGCAAGACGCGAACTGGACAGAGCAAAGCCAGGGCTGGGTCTGCCTCCTCCAGGGGCAGCCATGCAGGGCTCACTACCTGGCTCACTACCTGGTCCCTGAAGGCAGTGGTAGGAATCTTGGGCACGGGGTCTCAGTACCAAGTGGCCATCACTCGGCCCAAACTCTAGGTACGATTCGTCGACCGAAAATGCCTGCAGGTCCCCTACCCTTTTGAAGGAGGCCAATGTAACCAGCGCAACACTAGGTATGTTTACTTGCACTAAATTTCATCAAACCCACAATCTAATTTGAGATTCTGAAAGTTCTGATATGAACCCTAAACTTTACAGTCAGATTCACATACACACACAATTTATACATGAAGAGCTCTTTTCCAAAACGTGATAAACGCCAAATTTAAAAATGAGTTTGTCATGCCATTTTGCTGTACTGAACCTATTCACTGCTCCATCAATGTTTCATGCCAGCTATATTTCCTTGTTTAAAATGTACTGCAAGATGCAGTTCTTTTCCAAACCGCTTATAAGCGCCAAACCTGCCGAGCCAGTGAGACCTACACCTGGGGGTAGAAAACGAGACTGACAAAGAAAATCACAAAACAACAACAATAAAAGAAGGTTCTCAGGTGGCGCATCACCCACTGTGGGATGTCAATGTAACAGATGTGTATACAGTAAAGGTGGTGTTTAACCATTGACGCTAGAGGCTGTAGCCTTTGGCTCCTTGTTAGAGCGCCTGCCTCCTGCGGCTGAAACCCGGGTTCGAGACTGCCGGGTGTGATGGTGCGGACCCGGGGTTGCATCAACACAAGGCTGGTGTGAAGCGGTTTATAGTATGAGCTCCTGATGTTGCATGTTCTCTAAGACATAAACCAACATAAAACAAAGGATGGATTTGTAGCGTTTTGAAAAAAACCCTAAAAAACTTTGCATTTATAATCGACAATATTGTTGTTTCATTTAACAATCATTGTTTAACATGTTCAGACTGAGCCAACAGACCATTTTAACAGGATAAATTGAATATTAACTAAATGTATGGGTCTACGTAAAAAAAATGTCATTTTCATGAAAACTATTTAAAATGGATTTATAGCTTTTGAAAAGAGCTCTGAATGTATAAACTTCATTAAATGCAATGTGTCTAGTCAATGCATTCAGAACCAGAGAAAGCCACCTTGATAATGTCACCAGATCGAACTATAGTAATAACTGAGTGCCACAAAACATGCAAGACACAACATAATAGCATTTTGCAAAATTTCCTCATTGGCCCGTTTAATTCCATGAGACTGGATGGATGTTTTCACATTTTTGAAAGAAAGGTGCAAGCTGTTTGCCTGTGCTAAATTTGTATGCATATTTTAGGTGATTCTAGGTGCTTTTTTATCACACTGCTATTGCGGAGTTGCTAGGTGGTTCTTAGATGCTGCTAGGGTGTTTACATTGCATTTTAACACTTTGGTATGCAGTTGCTACTGTAGGATGGTCTTGGTCTCACCACACAAAAATCTCAAATCTTATCACTTAGGAAAGTACTATCATGATCTTCTCAAAAAACCCATGTCTGTAGCACAAATAATGTGGGATTAGTTAGTGCCTAAGTTCAATACTTAAGGGTTACATAGGGTTTTGTTCAAATCTTTAACCCTAAGTATGGACAAAGGTAATGGTGTTGCTTGCCTTAGTTAACAACGTTAATGAGCAAAGGAAATGCTGACCTTCGGAATCTTGACCACACACAGGCACACAAACACAAGTGGTTAAGACTGCTAGAAACCCAATTACTGGTGAAAGCAAAGTGAGAACTGGTCAATAACTCTGGACAAAGAACATTGAGAACGGAACCACAACACACACTCTTTGCTTGTATTTGTATATGCTATCAGAGGGGGGGTTAATGTTGTTCAGTTCTAAAGGTTCCTTTTAAAGCAGTGAATATTTTTAGCAGATGCCTAAAATACAGCTAAACAAATATGTTTTTGAAGTTTAAATTGTTATATGACCTAGTGTAATTTTAAGCATCAGTTCCTGTCGCAGTAACATGATTGATGGAGGTCCCAGATTATCTAGGATTTGCTTCCATGTGCTCGAGTGAGGCTGTGTCAGCAGCATTGTTTACCAAACCACCATTTACAGACAATTCCTCACTTCAGAGGCATGCTATTGTGTTTCCTGAGAACAAACTATATTGAATTGAATTTAAAGAGAGAAGTGGTTGCAGTTTTGGAGCTGTAATTGTAGTTCTGTAAAAGCCACATCGAGTGCATTAGAATCAAATCCTACAGTGAATCACAAGAGGGCTTGTGAAGGAGCTCCATTGTGTCATTGAGATCTCTCAGTCTTTAACGCTCAGTCAACCAACAAACCTTCTACAGACAGGTTGAAAAATCTGCCTTTTAAGTTGCAGAGAAGGAAATAACATCATATGGGTTTAAACATGAGTCAATTATTTTTCACATTAAATTTTTGGGTGAAGTATTCCTTTCAGAGAAAGATGATGAATAGTTACATAATACATCTGAGATTACATGTCCTTCCTTTTAAAAAAATTCAGTATATCATGGCATGAGACTTTCATGCGTGTGAATAACCATACTCATTTATTAATAATATTATAATTTGTGTTATTATTTACATACAACTTAATTACACAAGGCTGTTTATTAGACAAACACTCCTGGGAAAGTAAGTAAAAACAAACAAAAGGCAGCTACTCTGGGAAGTTTACTTAACATTTGTATTATTCTTGTAAAGAGATACAAAGAGCATGCTGGGTATGTTTCAGTGTCTTATGAGCCATTTATTTGTGTTCTGTTGACTGTTGTGTGAAAATAGCAAAGAATGATCTCAATCCCAATGCATTATGTTTTTTATGAATAGCAGAGACCAGATACTTGTGTAAATACATCATGGACTGCTCCAAAGCATAGACGAGGAGGCGCCTAAGATACTAATTTTGAACACATTTATTTTAATACAGAGATCGCTGGAGACAGGTACACAGCTCAATGAAATTAAAGAAATGTTCACTATAATGGTGGAAACACAGGACTTTTAAGGAGACTTAGATAAAAAATTAATAATCTATTCTCAAAGGGGTTGGGGACAAATTAACTATGATAATGATATTTTAGCGAGATGTATACAGGAATTGCAGGAACTAGAACCAGTCTTGAATATGGGGCTCGAGTCCGAGATGGACAATTGTTAACGGCTGGTCTGTTCGAATTACAAACGGTGTGTCCCGCTCACCTACATTCCATCCAACCTCAAATATGGCTTTTCATCTGAGGCCTCACGGGACACGGAGACAGGATGTTACACCTAGGGGCGCCTGCTTCTGTGGAGCATGGCGGGTCAGGTTCAGGCTATGGCGGAGCGGGAGCTCGGGCAAAATCTCCCATGGTCGGATACAGATAAAAGTAGCCTAATACATCCGAATCTGTAAAGATCCGTTATTTGTGTGACTCAGGAGGCCATGGAGGAGCTGTTTTAAGCAAACAGGATGACTCAGGTCCATGAACGGAGCGGGAAACTTCAAATATATCTAAAAATACAGTACATAGAAAATATATCAGGAGGAAATGTCTAAAAATTAAAATACGGAGCTGTGTTAGCATGGGTGATTTACATGAAATTTAATCCGGGGACTCAGGAGGCCATTTTCAGTTCTTGGACATTTTGGGTTTTATTCAACTCAGGAGCCCATGGCGTACTATATTTTACTGTAATTGACAGTTATCGGGGACAACAACAACACGGGAGTGGAGGGAATGAGTCATTCTTCCGGGTGGCGGGATTTTCCACTCAGGAGGCCATGGAGACGGGAAGAGATTTGTGATGGTTTGTGATGCATTTGGAAACAGGAGAGGAGCCCTGGTCTATGCGCTCCTGGCTTGAGAAACCTCTCAAATACTTAATTTTACATTTAATTACAAAATAGCAAGTAACACATTAAATTATTTGAAATTTTGAAGAGAGAAAGGCTGAAATAGTTTTTTCTTGTAAGAAATATGCCAAAATCTATAAATGTTTAATTCATTACACATCACAATTACAAAAAACTATTTTAATCTATCTACAGTATTTTGTAAATATTTTGGCTTCTGTAAGAAAATAAATACTGTTAATTTAGGGATTCTTTATGAGAAAGCAAAGTACATTTTAAAAGAGTCTGGATGTGAAATTTGCACAACAATTCAATTATATAATAAATAAAACATCGATTACACACAATTATGTAAATGCTCTTTTCTGTTGCATGAGCTATTAAAAGCTTCCACTCTTTGAATCTAAGTGAACAAGACAGGATAAAACAGCGCCTGTTGAGCACATTTCTGTATTATCCCATTCCCAAATCGCTTAGTGTCATGGCATAATGCTCAGAACACAGGAAGGCAGTTCAGAAAGCCTTGAAAAGAGCAGACAAATATTTTCCTTTATCAAATGTCACAAATAGTTTACTATTTTCTGTGTAGGCAATAGGTCTACAAGCTACAGTTTATGGAATTACACTCTGAACTATTCCACATTCACTGTCATGATTTTATTTTGAATATGTCAAATGGTCCTTCTGTAAGCAAAACTAGGAACAACAAAGAAAAGGATTTGATTATAGCCAAATACTTCCCAGCAAATAAAAATACAGCAATGTTTCAAAATGACAATTTACTTTTTTTCTTTATTTTTTACTTAAAAAAAGTTGCTATAGCCACCATATTGAGCATTATGATCATTCATTAATCTATGAGCGATCTGTCTCTGTGGTAGTTATTACATCAAACACAGCCTGCATGTCTCTGGAATTTACACTGTTTGCGTTGCCTTTACAGACAATTTTATTCCAAGAAAATGATGCAAGCACACACACGTACACTTCAAACTAATACGTCAGGTTTAATATCTGAGATATTATGGGAAAAGCCTAAAGGAAATGCATATGCAGAAGTGATCGCATGACTGTGATTATTTTTAAAACGATGTATCATGCTTAAAGTGAAGGAAGAAGGAATATGATTACCATTGAAATTTAGGAGAATAAAACCTGTCTGTTGAAAAGGTTATAGGAAACTTTGAGTTTCTGGAGAATAAGTGACCAAGTTTTTATGAACTAAGAATTAAAATTGTTTAATTCACATATTTAAAATCAAGGACTGTACAAATTTTACAGTATTTGTAAATATTTTGTCTGTTGTAAGAAAATAATTGTTTAAAGGAATAATTTTTTATGAAAGCAAAAGTACATTTAAAGGAGTCTCTGGAAGCATAGCACAATAATTTTAATACAAACATTGATTACACCAAATGTGCATTATTTGCTTCTTTTGACACTGTTTAAAAAGCTACTCTTTGAATCTAATTGACAAGACAATAAAACAGGCCTGATAAATATGTATATCATCCCAATTCACTTTACGCCTGTCATGTAAATAGGCAAAGCTGTCCAACGAGGTTAGAAAGCCTTGAAAGCAGCAAAATGTCCTTTTTAATTCAGTCACACACTCAGCTATTATGCAGGCAATAAGAAATATACTTTTTAATTGTTCCAATTTTATATTTTTATTTTGAATATGTCAAATGTAATAAATGAAGCAAACTCAAAATTAACAGATAAACTGGATTTTTGGGCAGGCTACAAAAAAATACTGTAATATTTGAAATTACAAATTACTTTTTTCTTTCTTTTTAAATAAAAGTTGCTATAGCTGCCATATTAATATTCATGATAATGTTATTAATCTGTGTTCCTGTCTCAGTGGTTAGTTATTACATCAAACATGTGATTTGTTCTGGAATTTACACACATGTTTTTAAAATACAACATAACCTGAATGCACTGTAAGTCGCTTATAAAAGCGACAAATCAAACTAATGTATCAGGTTTAATATCTGAGATATTATGGAAATGCCTAAATGAGGAAATGATATGCAGAAGTGGTTTACCATTCTCTACGATTTTGTTAAAACAAATCAGAACTGAAAATCAAAGTTACAATTAACAATGAAATTTAGTACTGATTTCTAACTTTGTTTTTAAATGTTATTGGAAATTTTATATTTTTTGACTATAAGTCATGAATTGAAGGAATTTGTGCTTTTTGTGGAGCAATATCTGTCAGTTTTATGTTTGTCAGGACCAAAGCTTTTGATGACAGAAAAGCTGGAATTGTTTAAAGGAATAATTGCTTTATGAATCTTTTACTCTTATGAACACACACACACATTTAAGGCTTAAATATGCACAATAGTCAGCTGACTTTACAAATTGTCTGTCATTTAGAAAACAACAACAAATTATCTAAAGTTATTTAACACTCCTAAACTGCCGAACTAATTTGATTATTATATATGCTACACTATAGTCAACATTTGAGGTGGATCAAAACCTTTCATCAAAGTTTCACACACCTTTGATCAGAGTTCTGGACTCGAGTCCCAAATTTGAAGACTTCTGACTTGACTCGACATAATCAAAGAAGACTTGCGACTCGACTTAGACTTTGACAACAATGACTCGAGACTTGACATGGACTTGAGCCCTGTGACTCGGCAAGTCTTTAAACCGTGTCTGTACCAGACACGAGTGGCGCAGCGCGATAAAATTACATAGAATCCATTATAATTAGCGATAAAGTCTCTAATGGATGCAGCGCTACGCGACAAATCCCTGACAGTAAACTAATGCTCTACTAATCTATTTATGGCTAATTATGACACAAAGTTCAAATAATTTTTTTTATGGCACTGAGCCAGAGATGGACTCTTTTAAATGAGCGCTTGTTAATGTATTCATCCACATAATGTTTAGGATATGTTTTAGATATTTAAAATATACATAATCACTATAAACCACTTATAAGATGAAGAAGAAGCCTAGCTGTGATCATTATGAACTTGTTTAAAACACAAAATACATTTAATTACATAGACTATATTAATATCTGAATAACTACAGTTTTGCTGTGAATCATTTAATTGCCTAATTTCTTAAACCCGATATAGGGAACGGAACAAAGATCATAACCATTATTGCGCTCGTCTTCGTGATAGCATGAAATGAAACACATCATGCAAAAATCCATTCACTGATGGTTACTTATTTTTATTAAAAATTTGCATACATTAGAACTATTGTTATTAAATTGTCTGCCTCATTTAATTATTTTTCATGTTATTTTATTAACATTCTGCATCGATGTATCAGATTTGGACTTGAAGTAGCCTGTGTTAGGGAGCCAATGAGATGAGAGGCGAGTGGATGCATTTGCAAGGCTTAATTTCAGGGACGTGGTCACAAAACAAGGAAGGTTCATGCAAAGGCAAACAGGTACAATACAGGCCAGACAAAGAGTAATCCTAGGGCAAGTGTGGGTCGACAATCGGCAATCAATATCCAACGGGTAAGGCAGAGAGATAATCCAGGTACACGAGCAATAGTCCAAGCGAGGTGCAAACAGAGTCCTAACGGCAAGGCAAAGGGTTAATCCAGGAAACATGGGCAAGAATCAAAACACAAGAAAACAGGCAAGGCAAGGCAAGGCAAGGCAAGGCAAGGCAAGGCAAGGCAAGGCAAGGCAAGGCAAGGCAAGGCAAGGCAAGGCAAGGCAAGGCAAGGCAAGGCAAAGACAACTAAGTGGGCTCCGTAGAGTAGCTATTGCTAGGAGAGTGATAAACACTATACAATACTCGGCCATATGTGATAGGAAGTCCATGATATATGTAGGTTTGTGTGATAGTTCTCAGGTGTGAGCATGTGATTAGTGCAATCAGCTGTGTATGTGTCGTCAGTGCAATGTATGATGGGAATTGTAGTCCGTGGGTGATGTGCAGTGTAGTGCAAGAGTCAATTCGATAAAAGGGCGACCTCTGGTGGCAATCGGGCGGAAGGCCACAGACCGGATTCGTGACAGCCTGCCATACAGATAAATGTTTTGTAGACCTGTCAGTAGATGGTGATAAATCAATTAGCAATTTATTAAATGTTTGACTCAATTGATTAATTAAAACCACTGAAGCATTAACATATGAAAGTGGGCTTAAAATAAATTATTCATTTACTTAAGCCTATATTTGTTTACAAACATTGATTCATTACTCAATGAAATACCACTAATTATTATATCTTTATAATTATACTTACTAGACTATAGTATTAATAACTTTAAATTCACTGTAGTAATTTATACATAGACACTCGTTTAGGCAAATAGCTCTACTGACTTGTTTGGGACTTGAAACTTAAAGTTGAGGACTTGCAACTCGACTTGGACTTGCCTGCATTGACTCGGCACTTGACTTGGGACTTGTCTGTCTTGAATTGGGACTTGACTCAAGACTTGAATGCAAAGACTTGAGACTTACTTGGGACTTGCAAAACAATTACTTGGTCCCACCTCTGCCTTTGATGGACTTTTCAAATGTTGACTACTACATAAGATTAGTGTCACACCCATGGATGTTTTGTTGTGTTTTCATTCCCCATGTGCTCTGTCTGACCTGTTTTTCCCTCACGTTTGATTGTGTCATTATGCTCAGATGTGTCTAATCATCATCCTCATTTACATTCCCCATATAAGTTGCATTCAGTTCAGTCATTCTTTGTTCGGTCTCATTGATGTTTGCATGTGTTTGCTGCCTTCCTGTTGTGAATTAACCTTATGTGGATTATTAAAGAATGTTGATCGTTATTCTTCTTCTTCGTGCGTTCACTCCTACACCACACCGTGACAGAAGACTGGACTTACAAAGTAAAGCGGTGTGTTTCCCTGCATTTAGTTTTTTTGTTTTTGTCAGTTTTTGTTTCGTTTATCATGAATAACCCTGCTGTCCTCATCCTCCTGCTGGAGCAGGGGGACCGCTCTCTTGAGGACCACACCAAAGACTTTGTGTTTCTCGTCAACCTGACACACTACCCGGACAGCTTCCTCTGCTTGCTTTATCAAGCTGGACTAAACGCCACCACACGAGCACAGCTGTCCGGGTAAGGTCCTCGAGTGCCTTGCCGCTATTGAGTGGGTGCTGGTGTTCTGCAAATACCCGCTCACAGTGGACATTGTGGACTATGCCCCACTCCGGACCCAGAGCCCAGCTCACCATCTCCCTGCTGCATGGAGCCAAAGCCTGAGCCACCACTGACGGAAAGCCAAAGCCCGCCGCGACCAACGAGCCATCAACAGTGACTGCGACAGAGCTGAGGATCGCCTCGGAGACAGAGCCCGTGATGTAAGACCAGGTGCGAGAGCCAGCAACAGAACTCGCCACGGTGGAGAGCGAGATGGACAGCAGAGGTGCGGAGGGAAGCTCGCCCACTGTATCATGGCTGAGGGTGAGCAGCGCTCTATGGACAGCGCTCTACCGGCCCATCTCTTGTCATCACCTGCCTGCCCTGAGCTATCTATATTTCTGTCTGGAAATATTTGGCTGCCCTGAATCATATGCCAGTACGATAATGACCATGGAGGTCGTTCCCCTCATGCTGGCGCTCACGGTGCTGAAAGTAGCCTTGTGGTGGATGTGGGCAGCACACACACTTTCTAAGCCCCCTGGGCATCCTAAATACCCAGCCACCCTCCCTCTCCTGCCTCCTCCTGTCATCCCTGTCTCACCATCGCCACTTCTGTTACCTGTCAGCCCCTCTGCTTACCCTCAGCCCACCATCTGTGTTCTGGATTCACTGCGGGTCTGCCAGTCTCCATCGGCGTCGTGGCTGGAGGATCCCTTGTCTTCGCCTCCAGCCTCTGAGTCCTGGACTCCGCCTCGGCTCTTCGACCCAGCGGCTCCACCATGGCTCCAAGTTCACTCCTCTCCACCATGGCCTGTCAGTCCACCAGCTCCCCTGGGCTCACTCGTCCCTCCGGCTCTGCCAGGCAGACCTCCCTCTTTTTTCTGTGGTGCAGGGTCGCTCCTTCCGGGAGCGTTGGGATCTGTCACACCCATGGAATTTTTGTTGTGTTTTCATTCTCAATGTGCTCTGTGTGACCTACATTTTGATTGTGTCATTATGTTCAGGTGTGTCTAATCATTATCCTCATTTACATTCCCCATATACAGTACATATTGGTCTAATAGAAAATAATAATTATGACAGTTTTAAAACTGTTTTGTTCAATTTGTCTAAAACTAACACTCCTCATCTGAGAAAAAAAAGTCAGAATTGTGAGAATTTTTTTTTTATTAGTGGAAGAAACTGACTTTCATACAGAATACACGCTGGCCACTTTTGACACAATATGATGCATACTTTAAGTACTTTGCAAGTTTTTAAGTACTTTTTATTGTAAGTAAACTAAATTAAACTGACTAACAAAATGTTTTTAGTTTTATCTTCAGTGAAAACTCTACTTGAGCTTGATTGAGTGACTGAAGGTCTATTAACCTGAAATTTGGAATGTGTCCTTTTCTTTTACCTTGAGTCCCTTTGAAAGGATTAGAACGGCAGGACGGTGGTGACAAGCAGAGGAGAAATGAGATGAGAGAGGTCAGGGTGGAGCAATGAACCATGTCAATGTGTGTTAAACAACCAGGAACCTGCTCTTTCTCTTGCTGTTTATTTGTTGATGCTATCATGGCTTGTCTGTGGAGAAGATTAATATGTGTAAGACTGCAGGACGGAATGGCTGGAATTTCTATCATACATGCATTCATTATTTTGAAGAGAATCCTTGAACAGCATTGTATAGTTTGCACAAAGACTATGTTCACAATGGAGAACTAGCATGCTCCTTGCTGCATAATACATGTATATTATTCTGTTTAATATTATTTATGTAAAGATCATGTGAAATAGTATGCAACAATAAATGACTATCATTTTGCAGTATAGTGTTTGCATTATACTATACAAAGTATGCAAACTTTAAGTATCAGAATCAGACTCAGGCTCATTATTTCATCAAACTGCCTAAAATTATTTTAGACATTTAGAAGTTTAAATACATTTAAAAAACAAAAATAAATATTCTGGTATGCTAGTCAACATCTTTGAAACAATATCAATTTTGTACCACATTTTGTATAAACTTGAATACAAATGTCAGGAAAGAGAACTGCTGTTGATATCATCATTTGGAGTGTATTTATCCCTCTGGACATGGTTAAATCAAGTTAAATCTATATATTCTTTTAACGTATATTATTTCCATAAAATTACTCTTTAAAAAAAAAAAAAGTATTTTTTCAAAAGAATCAATGCTGAATTCATTAGCAGCCTCTGCTCAACAATCTCCAATTGTTTTTCCTGCTAGTTTAATATGAAGACCCGCTTTGTAGAAAGTATAATCTGTGAACAAGTGAACAGAGTCAGATGGAGTGGTAAAGCACTCTCTTATCTCTCTTTATTTTCCCTTATTCCCTAAATCCTGTCCTAACATTCCCCTTCCTGCAGTTCAGTTAAATGCAAGCTGACAAGTGATCTGCTAACATCACTCAAAAACTGCAAAGGCACTTATTTATTCAAGAACATCTCAGTTTATCCTCCTAAAAGAACCCTGACAATCCAGGTGACAAGTGACTAGCATTCTTGCAGGCATTATCTGCTTTAAACGGATGGGACAATGCTACATTTTGTGGCTTTGTTGTCCCACCTGTGTTTTCCTAAAGGATGTCACATACTAAGCTAAAGTCACCGTGCTAAGTGTGGCGTGCAAACATTAACCTTCCTTCAAGTCAATGCTCTTCTGGGTCAGGAAGGAAGGAATGTTTGAGTCTGTCAGAAGGTTTTGTCATTTGTGGCATTATGATTTTCTGCTGTCTTTGATTGCATGACCGGCTCTGCCGATTCTTGCGGGATGAGCGGATGAGATTGTCATCAGCAGGCCCGGTTCATCAGGATCAAGGGAGAAGGACAAGCTGAGAAAATTGAGAAAATGACTGAGAAAATTAGATCTTTGGCTGAAATATATAACGAGTGTGCTATCCTCACGGCTAGTGACGAGCGACACAATGTAACGGAGATAAAGCAATTTCTCAGCGGGTTGAGGATGTTGCACTGAATCCAACTTGAAGAAAAACTGTGTGGTCTGGAAGATGGACCACCCAAACATATTCTCAGCTCAATGAGTGGTTGAGGTATTGCTGAAGAGCAGGGATGGATGTGCACCATTCAGACCTGAGAAAACTCCAGCCCAAAGCAAACAAGAAAAAAGTATAAGTTTGATAAAAAGAGGATTAAAATAGAATAAAATATATTATACACTCTCAGAAGAAAAGGTAAAAAAGTGGTCATTGGGGTAGTACCTTTTTAAAAGGTACACCTTTGTACCATTTAGGTATTAATATGTACACTTTATATTGTAATATGTACCATTGATGTATCAGTATACTGTAGATCCGTTAGGTACAAATGTACCTTGTGAAAAGCTACCACACCACTGACAGCTTTTGTACTTTTTAGCTTTTTTCTGAGAGCGTATTGAATACATTTGCATCAATACTTTTTCATAATTTTAATTTTACAGACCATTAAGAACACTTACAAAACTTACTAAATGGAAACCGTAAAATAGAACACAATAAGTGATTCCAGTGACCAGTGAAATTCCTCTTCCTGTCATTTAAATTAAAATTTCAATTTAGCTTCCTGTGGGGTGTGGCTAATTCAATTCATCACAAATGTACAAAATAAATAAATACAAATCATAGTAAAATAATTGTAAATTATTGTAAAGTAATGCATTTGAACTATTTTCTAATATTTATTTTTTAACATGCACACATTCAGTCGTAATTGTTTGATTAATATGAATGACCTTTGTTGTATTGTTTGTCTTTTATAATGTCAGTATGTCTTTTAGTTTTAGTTGTCAAATATTACATATTTAGCTACTTCTTTTCTCATACTCTTTCATCATTGAAACAGAAGCCCTTGCAGTGTAAATATTGATTATATCAAATTATTACAATTTTGCAATGTTTTTGGGTTGATTCAGTGATATTAAATAAAAGTTTTGACTTGAATCATACGAGTTAATTTAGATGCTACCTTTTTCAGATTACCATTTTATTGGTAGCACTTCAATTCAGGGAGCAGTTCTTAACTAGTTGCTTATTATCATGCATATATCATTTGTTGTTTATTACTTATAAAGCACATATTAATGCCTTATTATGCATGACCATAATTTAGATCCCCATACCTAAACTTAATGACTACCTTACTAACTATTAATATGGAGCAAATTTGGAGTTTATTGAAGGAACATAATAGTGAGACTTGGTCCCCAAACTCAAGTGTGACCCATTTTTTTAAGTGCTGTTTCTGTAAACGGTAAAGTCCACTTTCTTTTATTTGATTGGCCATCTCAATAATTTTGAAATTGACAAGTGCTAATAGACTGTTGAGGCAAACTGACCTAAAAATGTACATTTTGACCATACCTGATTATTATCCCTCTCGCTGTCTATGGTGGTTACAGCCCACTATATAATGATCAGTTGGAGTCAGCTGAATACTTGCTCTTGCTTTCATGGAGCTGTTCATCAGATGTAAAGAAGTACTTGACTTGACCACAGTTTGATACTATTGCATCACATTAAATTATGCAGGGAAAGGCTATTAGTTTGACTCAGCAGAAATCAATCGGAGGGTGTTTGTCCTTTTCCTCAGTTTTCAGGTTTGTAAAGTGCACACGTCTTTAAAGGGATAGTCAACCCCAAAATTACAAATCTGTGATCATTTACTCATCCTGTCATTCCAAATCTGTAAGAATTTTATTCATCTTTAAAACACAAACGAAGATTTATAATCCATTTATAATCCATCCCACCAAAATATGACACTCTAAAGTTTAAAGACTTTGTGAAAAATACTATACCATCGAATATGGTAAACAGAAGCTCAACCACACTTGTGAGACATGTAAACAAACCTCACTGGTTTTCACATGAGCTGCTGTTTACCATATTTGATGAGCTCTATGTATTTGCATCAATCGATGTATATGTATGAATAAAAGCCTAAACTAAGCCTGTTCATAATATAAAATGACTGTTTCTCTTCAGAAGACTTTGACTAAACAGCTTGATCTATGTAGGTTACTTTTACGATGTCTTTTTGTACTTTTTGATAGGTGAAAGCTTTGGTTGCATTGACTTTAAATGGATGAGAAAGTAATGAAAACCATTATTTGTGGTTCAAACATGGGTTAGGAATGGCATAAGGATAAGAAAATCAGTTTTGGGAGAACTATCCCTTTAAAGCTCCCGAGACTGGCATCCTGGGATCTGCCATGCTATAATTTATATAGCACTAGAGACAGTAAATTACTGATTGTATTTCTGTACCATTTATTTACAGAAGTGGTTCTCACTGGTAAGTTGCAACCCAAAATTGGATTGCAGGTCTGTTCTGACAACAGGGAAATTATTTAATGGTAAATTCAAATAGGCTAATAATACAAAATTAGCCATAATCATGATTCATAATAATAAAATAACGCATACAAACGTTTAAAAAAGGAGAGGAAAACGCATCACATATTTGTTGTTGACATCAAATGCTGTGCATCCAGTCTCTACATTTTCCATGATTGCATTTTGGTGCATTTATAAAAGCTACCCAAATAAGACAGATGGACAGGTTTTATAACATGATATATGCAACCCAGACTACATTAAATAAATGAATACGTACAGAATTTTAGGGACTTTTTTATTTTATTTATTTATTTTAGTTAGTGTAATTTTCACCACTTCAATATAATCACAGGCTCTATTATACAGTAAGGAAATGCGTTATGATTTTATTAGCCAGTTGTGTCTGCGCTGCTCTATCGGATGTGCTGGTGTTTAGTCTTCTTTTTGCTGTATTGCGGTTAAATAAATCATATTTTGATATAGTATCCATGGTCTGAATTGACTGGTGAATTGTGATTGTTACACTATGTGCTATGTGTTCCTCAACTGTGGTCTATTCTTATCAGATTGTTCTGTGACAGTATATGTGACCCTCTCAGTGAAATCCAGGCTAAAGTCTCAAAATCTAATTATGAGATAACAAGTATCAAAGTTTGATTTCTACCATTAATTTCACTATAATTTAAATTTTTGACATGACCTTACTCAGTCAATATTAAATATATTATATTTTCACAGAACGTTCTTTACCATATGAAGGATGATTTTTTGTAGAAAACAGCAAATCAGGCTTTGTTTTCACAGAGAGGGTCGCATATCATCAGGACCTTGCTAAACATGCGATAATGATAATTTCTACTTCTGTGTTTAATGTAAATTTAAAATGCTACAAGTCAGTATAGATTTGTGTTGCATTCTATAAGACATGTTAAATAACTAAAGAATTAAGGAGACACTCAAATTCAGCCTAGATGAACCTAGAACACAGTAAAATGAAAGATTAGCACTTGATATGAAGCTGTCAGGTCAGATTGTCTTCATTCACAAGAATGCACTGACTTCGAGACATACTTTTTAGGCATGTCTGGGTGCCGTTGTGCACTTGGTATACTGTGACACCATCTGTGGTCTTGGCTCAGAGTGCTGGGAACTGGCTTACAATATTACATTTATGATGGTTATTAGACCTTATACAGGGGGGTCAACAGGACTTTTTGGCTTTATGAAACAAATTCCTGTGGATTCCATGCCATATGTTTGAGAACCTATAGTAAGTAAGTCACTCCACCAGCATGTAACCTCTTTCCTAGCTTAATCAAATTGGCATTTATTCAATATCTACATCATATATCACAACTTTTATTTTCTTAATTCTCTTAAAGCTGCAGTCACTGTTAAACGTTTCAAGCCAAAAGAAGAGTGAGCATATGCTCTCAATTATTGTGTGCTGTTTTATGTGGCCATTAAGAAAACTTATTGCAGAACTATACACCAGGGAACATGAGATGTGAATGTAACACTAATAAGTAACACACATAAGTAATGGTGCAGCTGGTATGTGTCTTCATTACATTTGGAGTGTTTAGATCTCCACTTTATAGTATATACAGGCGCAGTGTTTGTATACATATAACTTGGTGTTAGTTTAAAATCTTAGAGGGCGTGTGGTAAACTCTGTGATGTTAAATTCAAAATTTGAAATGCAGTCCAAAACTACAGTTTGGGAGGTGTATGATTATAACTCCCCAAATTACAATGGAAAGAGATATTACCTCACTCTTAAAAACAAAAAATAGAACAAAAACAAATTAACTGGCCCTGCCTGAATACTGATCTTCTGAAAATCTTTTAATGCACCAAATTTCCAAACTCTTGCTTGGGAGTAACACATGGCAAGGCTTGGACTCTTTCACCAACAATTTGCCATTTCTTTTTCAAACAGTAATTCCAACCTCTCCGTTTGTCTTCCTAAATCAGTCTTTTATTTTCAGTGTGTCTCCGCAGAAAGAGCCAAATGGTAGTTCTCCCTTTTACTACACAAAAAAGATGCCATTTTTGCTTTGAATTGGATTTAACTGTATATATATATATATATATATATATATATATATGTGACCTCTTTGTGAAATCCAGGCTAAAGTCTCACAATCTAGTTATGAGATAACAACCATCAAAGTTTGATTTCAACCATTAATTGGTTGTACAACCATTATGTTGGAGAATCAACAAAAGGCTGACAATCTGAATGAGTTCTATTGCAGATAAAAAAAAACACCCCACACCCGCCTTGAACACCTCTCCAAACAACCATTAACACCTCCAGCAACCTCTCTCTCCCTCGCACCTGCAACTCAGATCAGCGAAGACGAGGTATGCCAGGTCTTCCGGAAGCAGAAAAGGAAAAAAGCACACCAGGCCCAGACAGTGTCACACCAGCCTGTCTGAAATCATGTGCTGACCAGCTGGACTCCATCTTCACAAAGATCTTCAAAAGATCACTGGAACTGCGCAAAATCCCCTCATGCTTCAAACGCTCCACCATCACCCCCATCCCAAAGAAACACAACATTACATGACTAAATGACTACAGGCCTGTGGCTTTAACGTCTGTGGTCATGAAGTCATTTGAAAAACTGGTGCTGGCCCACCTGAAGGACATCACTGGACCCTCGCTGGATCCTCTTCAGTTTTCCTACAGAGCAAACAGGTTTGTGGACGATGCAGTCAATATGGGACTGCATTATGTTCTGCAACATCTAGACAGACCAGGGACTTATGTGAGGATCCTGTTTGTGAACTTCAGCTCTGCCTTTAACACTATCATCCCAAACATCCTCCTGCCCAAACTAACTCAGCCCCCCATGCCCACCTCCATCTGTCAGTGGATCAACAGCTTCCTGACAGACAGGGAGCACCTATTGATGCTGGGAAAATGCATGATTAGTCTATACTACCGGAAAAACTTCGTGTTTTTCGACGGGGGGGGGGGGTGGCAGAGATTAATCTCCTTTGGCATCATACACACAGGTGACTGACTCTCTCTCTCTCATTGCTCGCAGGCGCAGCCTCGCACCAACAAGAGGGGAGGGGTGTGCGTGTGACTCGTTCGCTCTTCACTGCACACAACTGAGGGAGTCCTGCACTTTCAGTCTTTGACGACACGTAAAAAAACTGTGCAAACCACGGAAACAGAATAATGGAGAATTTTTGTGGTTTTGAAACCGTGACTTTTCCAAACCGCGGTATACCTTGAAACCGGTTATCGTCCCATGCCTAGTCGTAGTTAATGATTTGTTAATAGCGAGAATTGGACCTTGAAACAAAGTGTGACTCTGAAACCATAACAATCCATTCATTTGCCACTCCAGACCTCATTTTATAACTCTCCATTGCATGCTTCATTTCTAACTAGACCATATTTCAAAGCTACTCAACTTGTGCTATGAAGAGTTCTTAAAAGCACAAACTTACGTCAGATCCTTACCTCTCTATAAATCTCTCAGCTGGCCACAGGATCCAAGAAACAAATATTTGTTTTAAAGCATTTCTAATTATTTTCCCAAATCCTACACATAAACAATTCACACACCAGCAAAATTGAACAAGTTTAAAACTTACTCAGTGCAGCCTCATGTAACACACACACACTTTGTGAATTGTGGGGACATTCCATAGGCGTAATGGTTTTTATACCGTACAAAGCGTATTTTCTATCACCCCACACCAACCCTACACCTAAACCTACCCCTTGCAGGAAAATGTCTGCATTTTTACTTTCTCAAAAAAAAAAAAAATTCTGTATGATTTATAAGCCTTTTGAAATATGGGGACATGAGGAAATGTCCTCATAAATCACCTTATCCTTGTAATACCTGTCATACCCATGCCCGTATGTAAATTTGTGTCCTCATATGTCCTCAAATGTACACACACACACACCAGTGGGGACAGTGCGACATCTCTCGAGTTGCAAACAGGTCAATCTGAGCCCGGCCAAACTCTGCAAGTCTGCTTCACCACCAATCTGGTGCGCCAGCCTGTACAGTGGGTGCGAACGCAGACCTCCTTGGTGCTTGATATAAGAGACCACAGCTGTGTTGCCGGTGCAGCCTCACATATGGCGATATCTTAATTCCGGGAGAAAGTGTTTAATGCTAGAAAAATGTCCAGCATCTCGAGGCAGTTAATGTGCCACATGAGATGGTGAACACTCCACAGACCACGGGCCGAGTAGCCACTCATGACCGCTCCCCAACTGGTGAGGAATGCGTCCATCGCTAGCGTACGTGGCGACAAGGAGCTCCCAGCACCGGGCTCTGAGATAAGAACCAAGGTTCCTCCACATGTCTAAGGCACGAAGGCAATGCTGCGTGACCTTGCGTATGTGAAGCGGGTTTCCCCTCGGGGAGAACCCCTTGGTCTTGAGCCAACACTGTACCTAATGTACAGCAGGCCAAAAAGTAACCACGTTGGACGCAGCCATCCATCAGACCCAGCAGTCCTGAAAATGCTTGGCAGTGAGTGACCGGCCTTATTTTACCCTCTTGACTGTCGTGAGGATCGACTCGAACCGAGCAGGGGACAATCGTGCCTGCATCGTGGTCGGATCCCACACCACGCCGAGATAAGTGGTCCTCTGTAATTGAGAAAGCACACCTTTCTTGGCAGTTAGTCTTAACCCCCAGCTCTTTTATGCGGGCGAGAACGACATCTCGATGTCGAATTGCCTTAAGCTCTAATTGAGCTAACATCAACCAATCCGTCGATGTGGTTGAGTATGCGGATGCCCTGGGATCACGGAGGAGCCAGAACAACATCCACACACTGTGAAAGTGTGGGGTGGGAGTGCAAGACCAAAAAGGAAGAACTCGGTGTTGGTAAACATTTGCCCCCAAAAGCAAACCTCGGTAACTTCCTGTGATGAGGAAGGATGAAGACATGTGCACCTTTTAGATCGATCGTGACAAACCAGTCCTTGGACTTGATCTGAGACATGACTTGTTTGTGCGAGCATGCTGAACTTCAGTTGCTTCTTGACTGAGTGGTTCAAATGACGCAGATCTAAAATATGACGCAACCCTCTGTCCTTCCTCGGAACAGAGAAGTACCGGCTGTAGAACCCGAACTCTACTACGTGAGAAGGGACCACCTTGATGGCCTCCTTCCTCACAGGAATAATACTTCTGTTCCATTACCAGTTCCTGCTCGGGACCCACCAGAGTGGGGTTAACCCCAGGCAATCAGTCTCTCAAGACTGGTCTATGGTATACTTAGAGCTGCTAGCTCGGTGCCCTGAAGCAGAGGACCGGCAGGTGATGGCCGATCTAGCTGCTCTAAGGACCTCCGAAGAGGTAGCGAGCTTCCCAGTACAGCTAAGTTTCCGGGCGGAGACTGAGAGAAGCGCTTGTGGGAAACTGCTGCGCCCTGAAACACTGGCATAGTTGGAGAGACAGGCACCATATAATGAGGTGTACATAAAGTCTGCTAAATTGGAACAACATATTTTGTACTTTTGCATTTTAATTGTGTGGAAGTAGTGCTGAAGTCCAACTAAAGAATATTTGATTGTGCTAAAGTGGAACTTTTGCAAGTATGCTTCAGGTACACTTTAAATATATTGCATTTAAAGATATTATTCAAAGATCATACAATCCTCATCAATAGTGACATTAAAGCACATTTTAAGCTTAACATTAAGAAATGTGTGTTGCGCACAAGTAGTACTCCAAATAAAGTTTCATTATAATTTTTATATCAGTAGGCATAAGTCTCAAGTGATATGTCAGTAAATATGTTAATAGATTTGAACTATACTTCAAATAAATGTATTTTAAATATATTTATTTGTATAGGGTGTGCCAAATAAGTAAAATAAACCCAAAGTGATGACCAACAAATGCTCTTCAGTGTTATAAAACTTCAAAACTGTAGCTTGTCAAACTGTAAAACAGTATAAACTTATTATACCTTATAAAGAAATATAAACTCATAGTACAGTATTGAATAGCACTTAGTAAAATAAAAGATAATTTTGAAATTATACATTTTAAATAACCACCTGTGTTTTAAATAACTTTAAATAAATAATTCAATTGAAAATTAAATAAAGGACCTCAATAAATTGATAGATTTCCTTTTGAAAGATTATTATTATTTTTATTTTTACTGATATTTTGGACTCTTTTAACTTTCATTGTGTGGTCAAAATATCTTAGACTTTGAATAATATCTTCTTTTGTGTTTCACAGGAGACAGAAAAATGAAAGAAAATTAGGATGAGTAAATGTTCATGTCAATTTACCTTTTGGGTGAACTGTCTCATGAGTTAGCAGCGACACTACTTTTAGCTAGTTGGTCCTAGCACAACTATAATCTCTACTGAATATTACGTTCTCATAGCTTGAATTTAGTATTTTTCTGAAGACCTCCAAGCAAGCCAGCTGAGCACTCAGTCTATTACAAACATGTAAATCAACTATTCATTTTTTTTTTATCATTTGAACCATGATCAGCCCTGAGTCAGTCAGGACTTATAGGACATAGACAGAGCTCAAGACTCTGTGGACACGCTGACCACCGGTTTATATTTATGCAGCAGCTGTGATTCAACAGAATGTCCCAGCAGGCCCGTGTGTGTTTAGTGTGGGTGTTGATGCTGACATGGCTCATTAAGTTTATCTGCCCATACATTAACATGGTCCTGACATCAGCAAACACTAAGGAGGCAGATGAACCTGCATGTTGTTCTTCAATTAAATCCTGTAAGGAACCCCGCACCAGGAGTTCACCACGTCTCCCTGCTCACGTCATTTCACCGCCAAAGGAACTTCCCCAATCCAGCATCTCTTTCTTTCACACTCTTTAGTTCCTCGCTGACCCTGTCTTCCTCGCTGAAACTCTCTCATTATTATGCAATGCGTTTGCAAGCTCTGTCTTGATCTACAGCAGCTCATGTTATCGTTGTGACTCCCTTGGCCATGAGGCCCAGACTAAATATTTTCACAGAAAGCATGTGAGACGTCTTAAGGAACTCCGACCGGTCTTTAGGATTAAGGAGTGTCGTTTGTGGGTAGGGTCAGTCCAGCAGAGTAGGTGCATCCAGTCCCGAGAGAACGGGTTCGGTATCTACCTTCATTTCACATATCAATATTTTGCGGCTTCACATTTTATTTGGAGTGCATCTGTGAACAGAATGCTTGCAGATACTCGTGATGTGAATTATCAGTGTGTCCTCCGCTCTGTGTCAGAAACTATCAGGCCATTTACGGAGACGTAATATGCTCAGACTTAGACAGTTGGACAAGGTGACAGATAAACCTGGCAGACAGACCTTGGCTGGAATTAGGTTTTCGATGTAAAATCACTTATAAAAAATAGAGCAGGAGACTGAAGTGTGAGCTCATGAACAGAGTGTCCATTAGACGGAGAGTATCAAAGAAAAGTCTAAGAAAAATATTTAATTTAAACCAAAATATACATTGTAAAATTGATTTGAAAGTTAAAAACAAAGATTACTGGAGTATGTTTTACAAGAAAACACAATTTCAGCCTATGCATATTTCAATGTTTCTCACTGAAATTATAAATTTTATATATATTTTAGTGTAGACTAGTGTAATATCAGACTATTAAAATCAGAATTAATTTTAAAGAACATGTAAAATACAAAATACAATGCGAAGAAAATACAACTAGACTATGTATATTTCTGGTCATTTTAATATGTAATTAATCACAAAACTATCACAAAAAAATAAGTATACTGGGGGTGATCAAGGGGCACAAGAAGAATCTGCACAAGAACAAGAAGAACTTAAAAGTTCATAATTTTGGTTTCAAGATGACAATGTTCAAAATCACACCAAAGTAAGCTGGGGTTTAAGCACAGGAAGATGAATGTCCTTGAATGACCCTGTTAAAGACGCACCCTTAATCCAAACCTATCTGGAGTGACTTAAAAATATACTTTGATTAAGTTCAAATAATTGTGATAAAATGTCCTGCACTGATGGTGCAAAGTTGGTAAAGATGCAACCACATCAGGCTGTTATCCAACCCAGCTGTATAATTACAATAATCTTGATCAATGCACATTTTGGGTTATTTTTTGTGCAGTGGTTTCTAGATCATTCAGCTGAATACATACAGTCAAAAAAAGTTATCACACTGTAACCTGCAATTGCTAACTTTGAAAGCTATTATACCCAGGCCCGGCGTCAAGCTTGGGGCTTAACCCCCTGCGAGGATCTCAAGCCCCCCCTCCCAAACCTGGCAGAAGAGAACGTAAAAACGTAATTAAATAAGTACAATGTGACATAAAATGTGATGTGTAATTTCAATAAAAATAAATAAAAAAACGTTACTAATTTTAAATTGGATCGAGTTTTAATCATACCATAACCACTAAAAAAATATCAGGCAAAAATCTGACATGACCGTCAGACTGGTGGTAGGCAGAGATTTGTCTCCTAGTAACGGTAGCATATCAGGGAGCTTCTTACAATTGCGTGATTCATCAACGATGGCTAGATAGATTACCATAAGGCAGTATAAAAATGGATATACGAAAATATATGATAAATCGGTCCCATAGTTTGCCAGATGCGACCGTGCAATTGCAAGCATCCAACAGCAACTCAGTAGACACGCCAGTCGACAAGACACCAACACCGATCTTCAAACGGTCAAAACAATTCTGAATTCTTTTCAAGACATTACTGAGTTGTTAGCCGTGATCAATGGAAACCGCAGATACGAGACGGAGGTGCGCATGGAAGCAGCTGGCCTGATTAGGGAAGTATCAGAGACGAGCTTCAAGTTCATTTCCCACATGGTGTATAAGATTCTACAACTGCTTGATGCTCCAAACAAACTGATGCAGTCAGAGGACATGGACCTTCTAAGTGCAGTCAAATTAGTTTCATGTGCTTCAGAATGCCTCACGAAATTGCGCAGTGAATCTGACTTCTTAGATCTGTGGGAGAAGGCCAACGACACTAAAATGCCAAGACCTCCCAAACGAAAGTGGACCATCAACAAAGGCCTTCAAGAATCTCTGCTGGAGGAAAGCATTGGCCAGGCTCAAGGTGATTTGGGAAATCAAGAAGAGCTCAGACGATTATACTACAGTACTTTGGATGCAGTGCTTGCAGAAATCTCGGAGCGTTTCGGAGAAAGAAATAGCAAGTTAATTGAAGCTCTTTCAGCTTTTGATCCACAGTATGACAGCACTTTCTTGGATGCGCAACTCGTACAAGATATGATGAACTTAACTAATTCGGAAGTGATTCATTCAGACAGACAGTACTGGCTAGATCGATTTGGCTAGTAGAAATTAACACTTAAACAAATACTCAAGGAGCATCATACCACGCTTGAAGCTATGCCTAGTGTACTCGCTGCAATGAAATCTGCGCTGACATTTGGAGCTTCCACAGCTACATGCGAAAACTTATTTTCTACTCTGAAAAACATGTTCACGAACAATCGAAGGAGCATGCTACATCAGCGAAAGGCCCAATTAGTGCAACTGGCATTTGATAGAGACTTGACAAGAAAATTTCGGGATGAATGGAAAGATACTCTACTGAGAAGGTTCAACGCGAGTAAGCTCCGCAGACTCCATCTGTTTTAGTAGGTTGGTGTTATTTTATTTATTATAGAATGCGTAATTTGTTTATAACATCATCTTATTTTAATCGTGACTTTAAAAAAAAAAAAATCGTAAAGTTTGAACCAGTTCTAATGTGCATCGGGCCAGTGCAAAATCATAATACATTTTTCTTCTTTGCGAATAGTGACGATGATTAGTAATACTAATCACTTTGTTTTATAGGCAAAATGTAATTATATCGATACCAAAGGCCCACTGACACTCAAACTATGTGCCCCCCCGGGCAGAAGGGATAGCCCCCCTGATAAAATGTTCTGGCGCCGGGACTGATTATACCTGCTTTAACCCATAACACTTCGGTTTGTTGGAATACATTCATGGATATGGGTTGATTCAGTGATATTAAATCATATTTTTGAGTTAAATTAATTTAGATGTTACCATTTTATGTAAGCTTTTTTTCAGTGTGGTTTGCTGAATTGTATGGTAATGGATTCTATTGATGTGACTGTGCGGGCTTTACAGAGCTATTAAACACAACATATATCGTTTAAAAAGTAGTAGCTGCTCTTCTTAATATGCAAACACTTGCAAAGTGTATTTCTTTAGATTATCAGCATGCAGCAGTGTCTACACAGTGCCCTCTGTGGGTAAAACTGCATAAATGGCCTACATGAGAACCAGAACTTGTTCTGCTCGAAGAAATTAATTCATTAATTCCTTTATATGAACACAAGCTCTTTCTCCTCTCTACTAGCATAAGATAATTTATTCTCACATAAGTTCAGAAAGCTATTGAAACTTTCTTCTTTAAATGCAGTGGCTGCTATTGTCTGCTGGGTTGCTCTTTAGATTTTCAGTCGATGCCCCCAAACATGCTTATTAAAGTTTTACTAAGAGCTAATTTATTATATGAAATCTGTTTTTCTCCGTGATGACGTTTAATCAATGAATAGCTAGTACGGTTATTGCGCCAAAGCACGAGTGCATGGTTTACTAGTTTAACAGGCCAAAAGTTCCACAGTCTGAAACAGCAGCGGTGCACCCGCCCTATTACACTTACCACTCAAGGATCAAGTTAGCGAGGATAAGGACAGAGCATAAAGAGAAGGAGACTTTAAGTGGCTGGCAACCATAGAAACAGAGTAAAGTGTCTGACTCTGAGCGCTGTGGGAGAGAAGGCCGTGACCCATCTGTGTCAGGGAACATGGGGAATTAGTTTTGTGTGTGTGTGTGTGTGTGAGTGAGTGTGTGTGTGTGTGAGTGTGTGTGTGTGTGTGTGTGTGTGTGTGTGTGTGTGTGTGTGTGTGTGTGTGTGTGTGTGTGTGTGTGTGTGTGAGAGAGAGAGAGAGAGAAAGAGGTCATGGTGATTTTGAAGGGAAATTAAGCTTTCTATCTGGGGCGCCATCCTTGAGTCTTCACGTACCAGTTGACTGAATTAGATTTTCTCAGCAGTTGTATTCATGGGAACTTGTAAGCCCCAGTATTACCCCCTGCCACTTCCTACAGCCCGCAAGGGAGTAAACATCAGCTCAAATTTACATTTATCCACATAGTCTTTTTCTTTCTTTCTGCAGGTTTCAAAATATGACAGGACTGCCAAATACAGGTATCTGTGACCGTGAGCACACGAGTGACAGGCACATTTGTGAAAATGAAAAACACACCTACTATATTTATAAGATCAAATATAAATAAGGCATCTTTCATAATGCATGTGGACCTGTAATATTAGAAGTCTGTAAATATTAGTGTGGTAGTTTAAATGTTTATCACAGGGATTTCATTCCAGTGTAAAACCTCTATGTGATTTCAGCTTATATGAAGTTATATTGTTACCTTTAAAACTCAGTCAGTATTTGAGAATCAGGTTTGATTTTAGAAAAGAATGTTCCTTTTATGTTTATTAAAGCCTACTTTGACATTATGCACCTATTTTATACTTATTCTGTAATACCAACAAGTTGCTGAATTTTTTTCTTTTGTGAAACAAATATAAATCTTTCTTTGCTTTGTTCTCTTCCCAGCACACTTCTCTTTCAATAGACAAATCTGTTGTCAACTTATTTGAACACTTGAAAAGCACCAAATAAGTTTGTTTTAGCATAATTCAACACAATTAACACCGTACAGGACTCCCTCACCCTAGACTCTTAGACACTCTAGGGAGCCTCAATATACTGTAAAATGCTGATTTTCTCAATAATAGAAACATAAGGAATATATATATATATATATATATATATATATATATATATATATATATATATATATATATATATTGTTTTGTTCAAACCTTGCAGCACTTGGATGCCTGGTTGAACACCTGATCTCACTGTAAGAGTTATAATTGCCCACATAAAATACTTAATAACACTTTACAGTAAGGTGTAATTTGTTAACAATTAACATTTCTAAAACATGTAATAATCTTGGTTATTGTTAATTTCAAGCTTTATTAATAAATTACTGAAATCAAATGTTGTGTCTGTTGATATTATTTAATGGACCTGAGCTAACACGAACTATCAATGAACTAACATTACCACAGATTATTCAATACTGTATTCACTTAAATTTATTGTGTATTATAAAGTAATTATATAGGAATTTCCATATGAATTTGAATAATCAACCATCATTAAGAGTCACAGCCTTCCTTCTAGTAACCTACAAACTGGTCTAACCTGTACAAAACGAATCAGAAGATGTATGAGAAAATAGCCTTCTGGACCAAGCATTGGCTAAGGATTGAATACAGTTAAAATGCTATTTTTGTGCTGTCTATGAATTGAATAACCCACACGCAATGAAGTCCTGCTGAACTGAGTCATGCCTTGCATTAGCGCATCATAACTACGTAGACTGCGGCTGACCAATCAGCGCTCTGCCGCTGCCAATACGCTCAAGATCGGCAGCGATGAGCATTAGAAGCGCTGACAGACAGAGCGAGCATATAACATCCACAACGTTAGGAGAGAACAGAAACCAAAGCAATAGCGGAAATAAGACGAAGAAAGAAGGAAACGTCTGCTGCAGTTTAACCAGGGATTGCCATTGGATCACTTTATACTGGCACATGTAGCGTCTTGCTCTTGACGATAAGCATATGCGCAGAAGCCGTTCTCTGGCACCTATAGAACTTGCGCTTGGAAGTGAAACTTTTTTCTATTTTGTTTCGCCTGTGACGTTTTGGAATTAGATTTATCAAACGTCGGCTTTCCGCTATACTGTGGATTTTGAAGGAGGACCAATATAGTGTGGACTTTCTCCGATTTATTTTTGTTATTCTTTATTTGGCTGTAATTGCTATTATTTATATTAGGCTACATTGTATTTTCTGGAGAAGCGCTAGCGTTCAAGAAACTCGTGTTAGTGGATTCGACGCAGGTGCTTCGGTCCTGAAGGGCAGAATGGAATTGTTACTTTGACCCACGTTATCACGGTTCATTCATATTCAGCAGCTTCGCTTTTATTTGTTTTGAGAGCCAAAGACTCGCCGCAACACACCACTGGAATTACAACCATGAACTTTATTGTATATTCGATACAATTGTTTTTTGCGGCTCTCCTTCATCTGTCTGCTGTAAAGGTAAGGGCTGTGCAATGTGGTGGGTTTGAAATTGTGGAAGGATTATTGTGGACGATTAAGCTTTTATCTTTTTATTAATGTGTAAACGGAGGTCATATTATACTGACGAGGACGTAATGCACTTGTCCTGTGCCATTACACCATTTATACACTAGGTTGCCTTAAGTTTCACGTGGAATTTCATGCTTAAAAGTTACTGCTTAAAATAATATTTAGGAATTTTTAGCTATCAATACTGCGTAGCCCGACCAGTTCATATTCTGAGATGCCTACTGAGATTTAAAATACATTAGGCAATGGGTTTGGTTAATACATGCAAATGACTATAAAATAGACTACGTGCTGTAACGGGAGTATACGTGTAGGCTATACGGGAGGCTAAACGCGTTCTGTTCAATCAGGGAATAGAACGAATACTGACAACATTGACTTTCTGCATTTTATTAGTGCTCGCGATACATTAATACTTAATATCCTGCAACCAGCTACTCTCTTGACGAGGATAATGACAAGATATTACCTGAACGCCTTCGTTTCTTTGTCTCCCGCCTAATTAATTCATTTAGGCTACTTGAATCGTGATATGGCAACGCACGTATGTTAGATGTCGTGAAACATATTTGTATGAGGTAAACTACCGTAGTTTGTTTGTTGGTTGATTTGTCGTCATTGCCCTGCCCCTGGGTGCAGAATATGAAAACGTCTGCTTGAATATGAAGCAGATGGTCTGTGAGGCAAACCGGCGAGATTCTCACGCAACACCGAGAGCTGTTGCGCCAGTCCACACCACCTGCAGAAACACGACCAACCAGCGACCGATCACGCTCTCTCGCCCGCGAGACTAATATGTAGGCGGGAAAGAAAATAATAGTCTTAGTTGTAGGAGCATAATCATTGGCTCTCCGCTGCCGCCTTGAAAGACAAATTAACTCCCTTACTAAGAACTTAGAAGATGAAATTCAATTTTAAAATAAAGATTTTAAGAGATTATATACCCTGAAAAAAAATCTAAAACTGCTTTCTGAAAGCATTCAAACTCCCTTACTAGATTTTGAAAGACTCTCTGATTTGTATTTGGTCTGGGGCCCACTAGAGGGCTTCATGAAACTTCCGAGGGGACAATAGAGTGACTTAAAATAAGTTTAACTTAATTTAACTTAGTTAAAATTCGAAAAGGGCACATATTTGCGATTACAGGGCTTCTTTCGTTTGTACACACACTGAATAATAGTTAAGGTAGGCTACTACTATGTGGGTTAGATAACGTACAGATACCGATAACCATATTAAAGGGTACAGCAGGTGTAGCTTTGAGGTGACAAGCCCTATAAAGCTTAAATGTTTATATTTTCTCGGACATTGCCAATAAATTGACTTTTTGTATTTGTACCATCAACAGCTGTTGATTTTACTGAAGGGCATATGGTTCTTGAAACTAATGGAACCATGAAATCAACGTATGTTTATTATCTATTGAGACTGCAAGTTTATGTTAATTAGAATCTTAGAAAACAAGCAACTTTTTTCATATTTCATCATTACAGCAGTACCAGAGGAAATATTGGTACTCTGAATATTGGATGCTCTAAATATTTTCTTGGCCAATGGGAGTCAAAAAGTTTGAGAACGACTACTTTAAACCAACGTCCAAAATTCTTACTTATATACTAAGCATTCAATTCTAGATTCTGGCCATGTATAGAGTAAATAGTGCTTTTGGTTGTGTAAAACTTAATGCAGTGTTCCCTTTCGAGAGTTTCCCAAACATTACTATTGGTTTCTTTCAGTGGTGTTTAACATAGGTCACATTTAACTTGTTGTATGTGTTCTGTGACTTACAATTGTCACTTTTCTGTCCTGACAGGCTGCCCACATACCCAAAGAAGGGATGAAGAGCAAAAATGAGGGTAAGTCTCTTTATATGTGCAGTGTTCGTAAATGTTAAAGTGTGGATGATATGAAAAATGTTTTGGAAATGGGGCTAAGAGTCTAGCACCATCTGGGGGAGGTATATGTAATGGCATCCGCAAGGCAAAGATTAAACTGCAAATGGTTTTATCCCAGTTCTGAGGCAGGTGACAGTACATGGCCAATCCATTACTGTAAGTTTGCTGTACTCTTTTGTTACGCAACACTCTCTCCTTAATCGGTTTAATATCACTTGCATATATATTTACTTGGACACTCAAGATTAGGAGTCAGGGTATATTTCCCACCCTCATTAGTATCGTCAAAGTGAATAATTGATTCTACCCGCAAGCAACCTTGTGTGGAGTCATTGACCATGGCTGTGTTTGTTTATTAACAAAGATTGCGTGATTTATTCCTGATTTGTCCTCAAGGTTACAATTATTTGTTAGCAGTGGACCTGGTTGTTTATATAGAGTCCCTGTTACGTTTCTGGGGGAGCGTGTATTGTTATTTTTACGTCATTCCCAATCTGCTTCCATTCATAAACACTTTCCCACAATGTAGAGTTCCTATGCTGGATGGTTTTGCTTTGCATTAAATTAACCTATTGAATCTTGGTTAGTAGTAGTCAGTTTGTTCATATTTTACTTTCCACTTTGCTAAATAAACATATGAGATAAAAATATCATGGCCATAAACAAATAAGTGCCATGATAGGGCACTGTGTGAAATGTGGCTGGTACCACCAACTAATTACTAGCAGTTGCTGACTTTATCATGATCAGCATCATGAATACAGTTGTGTTTGGTTTTCTTGCATGGCTCTGGGGCACTGACAGATTCATGGGTGGCAGGGAGTGTCACGCAGGGTGGGCTTCTCATGGAGGTCAGGTGTCTGCAGTTGAAGCCTGGCGCCACACTGCCTGAGGTCACGCTTTTCCCTGGCAGTCTGTGGGTCATGAGGCACTGGGGTCAGAATGAATGATGGGAAGCCAGTTGAAGGAGGTGTACAGATTAGGGTGGACGTGCAAGTGGGGTACATGTGCTGGTGTGTGTTCCTCAACATGTGTGACATGCCTTTTTCGCCCACTTGGGAAAGTCAAGTCCCCAGTGAGCAGAACAGGCCTGTGTGAGGTGTTATGCCATGGATGTGACTTTAATGGTGAACCTTGCTCAGGAAATAGTAGTTTTGTAAAGAATGGAAATTATTTACTGACTCTAATTTTATTCCAAACCTGTATGCTGTTATTGTGACCAAGTAACGCAAAAGGAGAAGAATCTTCTTGCCGCTCTTTTCACAGTTACCATGACTGCTGGCTATAAAAAAAATTAATACAAAATTGTGAAATAAAAATATACTACATTTAAATGTAATCTTGTATAACATGTTAAGGTTAGAAGTACTTTACATGTGGTTTAGTATGTTAGTTAACATCTAAACATAAGTTTACTTCTTTAAAAGCACAAGATTAATAAAACAATGATTTAAAATATACTTCAAAGTTAAACTTTTAATGTGACACTACTACATGTGCACTTTTTAAAAGTGTACTTAAGAATGTTAAGGAACAGTCAGAAAATTCACCTTTAGTTACATGAATATTATATTATGTCTAAATGTATATTTAAAATAATTTTAAGATGTGTTCACTGCAAGTGCACATTCAATACAATTAAGTGTACTTTTTCACAAGAGACAAGACTTCTGAAACAGCTTTTATGAGAGACAGACTCAGTCATGGTCATTATGAACTGTCATTACATTGAAAAGAGCTGCATGAAGATACTTCAAAAATTCTTTTTGTGTTTCACAGCAAAAAAATAACAGCTTACAGGTTTGGAATGACATGACGGTAAGTAAATGACGAGAGAACTTCATGTAAACTGTACCTTTCATTTGACAAAAAAAGAAAATAAAAGAAGACATCAGTAGCATGATAGTGACTGAACTCTCACTTTGCTTCCTCTTTAGTGATTCTCTTCATGGATGTGTACAAAAAGAGTGCGTGTAAGACGCGAGAGATGCTGGTAGACATCATTCAGGAGTATCCTGACGAGATCGAGCACACCTACATCCCGTCCTGTGTGGTTCTCATGCGCTGCGCAGGCTGCTGCAACGACGAGGCGCTCGAGTGTGTCCCTACAGAGACCCGCAATGTCACCATGGAGGTGAGACTGGTTCAATCCAGCACGTGCAGTCTGACTTCATGCTTGCCCAACATGGGGACAGTGAGGCGGTGTTAACTGGCATGTCGGCTATGTTGTTTACCGCTGTACACTGTGTTTACACCCTGTTTATGTGGCTGAAGTTACTCTTTGCCACAGTTGAGGCCTGGTCTTGTTATTTTTCAACAGAGTGTAAAATAAAATACAAAGTACGGTCCTATAATGCATGAATGCATGCTTACATACTAAATTAGATAATTTTGTTTTGTATATTCCTGTAGGTACTGCGTGTCAAACAACGTGTGTCGCAGCATCATTTCCAACTGAGCTTCACAGAACACACCATGTGCGAATGCAGGTACGTCTCTAGAACTGAGATTGATCTTCAAGAAATAGTTAATTCCAAGATGTAAACTGTCCATTATTCTCAAAGTTTACTCACTTATTGTTCACTATTTGTTCTGTTAGAGCACAACGTCTTCTATAATTCAATACACATTAAGATATTTATTGGCATCTATGGTTACACAATGAGCCTTTAACATCCATGAAAAATTATTGTACAAAAGATTCTTTATAGTAGAAAAAGTTGTTTTTTTTAGATTATTAAATTGTTCTTTAGACTTAGAAAAAAAGGTTATTTTAAAAACTGTTCACTGAAAGGTTCTATGAATGAACCAAACTATTTTATGTTATGGCATCAATGAGAAAATCCCATTTTGGAACCATCTTTAAGAATGTAGTGAGTAAATAGTGACAGAATATTTATTTTGAGCGAACTGTTCCCTTTACATTATGAAAAGTGAATTGAACATCTGTTGCATCTCTCTTTTTTAGGCAAAAGGTAGAAGTCAAATCAAAGAAAGAAAAGTAAGTTGAGTTTTATTTGTATAATATTATTGTTTCCTTTCAAGCTTTTGGGTGATTTTAAGATAGCAGATCTTTCTGAAATTGTAAATTCTTCCCTTTTTCAACTTGGACATTGTGGGATTTGGTTAAGATTCGTTTGTTGACAGTGTGGATGGTTATAGATGGTGCAGGGCGTTTCAAACACACGGCTAAACATTGCAATGACTGGGTTGATTGAACGGCGATGAGAAGCAGCCAGCTGGACACTATGTTAGCAGTTAGCACAGTTAGCACTTAGCAGTCAGACTATTAGCAGTAAAGCTTAAGTGATGCAGTATATATCTAGCTGCACGCCTGGACTGACCAATCATATTGAGAGCATAACATACTTTTAGGAATGCATTCCAGTTGGAGCTAGTTGTTCAGTCTTGATTAGTCAGTGGGTCAGTGTTTATATTATGCACATGAATCTCAGTAAGTGCAGCTTCAGCAGTCTTTACTGTCTGTATGTGAGTGGAGTGAATGACAGCTGAGATGATGGGGTGAGAAATGAAAGTGTGCATATCTTCACGCTGCTTGCTTTGTCATAAATGGTGCATCCCATTTGCTTTTTGTTCAACACTAGTGTTTGATTGTTTCACAATAATTTTCCCTTGTGTGAGAGCACTCTAAATGAACTCAGTTGTCCACAGCGCCAGCACAGTTCACTTTGTAAACACACATTACTGTGAGTTTACTTTATTTTCACTTAAATGTAATTCCAAATATAAAGTTCCAGGAAATCCAACTCACCGCGTCTCAAAGTCATCCGGACACTATTGACAATCTTCAGCCCTAAAACAGAATTAAGAAATAAAATAATTCTTAAACGTATTTTATTTCAGCTGAATAAAACAATAAAAACTATATAATAAAATGTGTATAATAGAAATGTACACAAAAGACAAAAAATGTTCTACTTGAACTAAAATTGAAATGAAAACCCTGTCTAGTCCTTCAGCGCTCCCTCTACTGTATCAGTAGCGCCACTGAGTACTAAACATTCACAAGCATTGTCCTAGCATTATAAAGTACATGTTAAATATAACAAAACCATGGTATTATCCATTATGATGCTCAATTATTAATTATAAAAGTTTTTTGCAAATATGTTGTGAGAATTCATTATAATATCACCAGGTTTACTACTGTAACCGTCACGAGTCTTGCAGCACGCCTCGACACACCCTCAACCACGTTTACCCACAAAGCTAATAAAGTGAAACACTCGACTGTTCTCACACCCATTCATTGAAATCAGCTTCCACTAAACGATACAACAGCCGAATCCCTCCTAATCCTCAGGCGGAAACTCAAGACTCACTGCTTTCAACAGGACTCAATTATGACACAACACCCCAAACAAAACCTGCTTTTCCTTTTATTTGTGTTGGACGTCTTTTTATAGCTGGTGCATCTCTATTTCTGGCAGATAACCATTCATAATTTAATGATTCCCATCTGCTGAGCATGGCAGTATCATAAAGAAATAGTAATTATGCAAGTTATTTTAGATAAAAGCATGTGTTAAATACTGAATATGTGCCCTCAGAAAAAATTTCAGTCGCACATTTCTAACGCTTGCATGTTTGTTTCTGAAACAAACACATTTTACCACATTTTGGCACATTCTACCATATTTAAATATTTGAAAAAATTACTGTTTGCTACAGCAATGTGATTTTTTTTAAGTGTTCAAATAATACGCCTTCAAATGTGGTAAATCTAAATTTAGATCAATAAGTCGAGTGTTGAGCAGGTCAGGTGTCCGCAGGCCTCTCTGAGGTTTTACAGTCCATGGTGCTTGTGTTAAAGCCTGGATTGCTCCCTTTATATATCTTAGGAGCTCTAACAGAGTCTTTTAAAGGATTGTTTCAGTTTTTATTTCGGGGCAAGGCTCTGGTGCTTTATGGCAGCTGTAAGATGGAGTCTGTGAAGACCACCCGCCGCTCTCCTCACACCGCAGTTGCTCAAGTCTGACCCTTGCCTGCTTCCCCACACTAATCATAGTAACAAGAAGTGTCTGTCTTAACCCAATTTTATTTTTAGCCTTTTAAATAGTAGGTGATCCTGAGACGGAGGTCATTGTTGTTACCTTGAGCTGTTTCACAAACCTAATTTAGTGCTATTGTGTCTTAAAGGGATAGCTCACCTAAAATGAGGCTCACCCTCAACCTGTATGCATTTCTGTCTTCTGATTAACATAAAAGAAGATATTTTGTTACCAAATCGTTTTTGGTCCCCATTAACTTCCATAGTCAAAGTCAAAGGAGACCAACAACTGTTTGGTTAACATGTTTTATTCAAGTCAAAAATATGATTTAATATTGATTAATCAACCCAAAAACATTAATTTATACCAAGAAATCCTCATTGTATGTGTAAATGCCTCTTGAAGGTAACAATTGCAGTGTATATATTAACAGAAATATCAAATCAAATATGTAACACAAAAAAGCTTGTTTCGTGCATCCACTAAAAAACGCCTTGACACCAGTTGGTCACATGTAATTTCAAAAAATGTCTCCTCAATTTAGTGCTGATAAAAACTCTTGCAGCATCTTTTTGCTCTGATATTTTATCTAATAGGTTCAGGTGAGGGAATGTTCCTGGTTTAATTGGATGAGCAGTGGCCAAGTGCGTTTCTGCACCTAAAGGTTAATGCAAGCATACAGAGATGGATGGGGTTAGCCGAGAGAGCTAAATGAAATCCGTTGGTCATGGGACTAAGTGCCGGCTTTCTGCATGTCGCCTCTCTCAGCACGTAGGCAGGCGCTCATGAGGGGGGCGGGGAGCCCAGCGACTCTCGCTTCTGATTCACAAGCTCAAGTTCAGCTCCATGTACTTCGATCCTTACCCCTGAGCTCCTCAAACACACACACACACACACACATACATGCTACGGCTCAGTTCCTGCAGCTGCTTATTTGGACTATAGAGTCTGCCGTTGAACCCCCATGAGGACTGTCTGTGATGCGCTGCTCCTCGCTTTAATTGCTGGGCAGTAGGGTTGTCACAATATGATCATTTTAGTGGTCTGTACTAATACCAGTGGAATTTCACAATTCTCAGTACAAATTTTAATATTAATGAATATGATTTTTACTTATTTAAAATACTAAATATGAAAAGAGAGAGAGAGAGACAAATAGGTTCAAAACTGTGGCATTTATATATCCTTTGACATACCCACATTAAGATTTCTTTGTTTTCTAAATGTTGTTAAGATTTGTTAATTGTTTTTAATGTTTATGCTCAATAAAGCTGCATTCATTTGATCAAAAACACAGTAATATTGTGAAATATTAATACAATTTAAAATAAATGTTTTCTATTGTAATATATTTTAAAATGTAATATATTTCTGTGATCAAAGCTGTATTTTCAGCATCATTTCTCCAGTATTCAGTGTCGCATAATCTTCAGAAATCACTCTAATATACTGATTTACTGCTCAAGAAACATTCATTATTATCAATGCTGAAAGCAGTTGTGCTGCTTCATATTTTTGAGGAAACAGTGATAGAAAGTTCAACAGAATTTATTCGTAATAGAAAAGTTTTGTAACATTATAAATGTATATATATATATAAAAGAAAACTTGAATGGTAGTGTACGTAAATATCAACGTATACTTTTTATTAAACAAAATGTAAATTAATTATTAATTAAATAATAATAATAAAAATTATATATATATACTTATATAAAGTATGATATAATATATAATGTATGTTTTACTAAAAAGTTTTTTTTGTATCCAATTGGTATTTTTGACATCCCTATAGTGCTGATCGATCTTTCTCAGCATGATTATCCACAGCTTCATTTAGATGTCCCTTTCTTGCGTTATTTTCCTGTTTTGCAGAAAACCCAGAGTGGGGCAGGTTAAAAGCCGAAAGAGAGCGAGAGAGGGAGATTCGGGCGATCTCAGCGCCTCGGCTCACCTGCGCTCAAGCTGTATTTTGCTCTCAGTCATTGGCTTTATTTCAGGGCACCTTGTTTGCTCTTTGTAATCTCACTTGTCCTGTCAGCTTAAAGCCCCAGTCTGCATTTATTTGTACTCTAATTCACACTGTTGGCCCACGGCCCATAAAGAGGAAAGCAACCAAAGGTAAATATACAGAGGTTGCATGGCTGTCTCTGTCATTATCGTACTAATGTGCTGCCACAGCTGGGATGATGCCATGCTCATGTGATCCCTCACCTGTATTTCAGCCCCTTTGATGATTCTGAGAACAGCAGTTGAATTTCTCTCCTGTAGATGAGCTTGTCTTTACTGCACTGAAAACAACAGTTAAATGGCTGTCATTTATTTAAAGTGCATTTTTAATATTGGTCTAATTGAAAATCCGGTTGAATCTTCTTTTGGTCAGTTCAAGGCAAATAACACTCCTCATAGAAAAAAATAATAAATAAAATAAACAATAACAATATTATTTTGTGTGTGTTGATGTGCAGAACACATACAATTTTTTTATTTCTTATATTTTTTTTGTGCATAAAACAACATCACTCTAAAAATTAAGGTCTTTCAAAGTTGTCTTTATATTAACTAAACTAAATGAAACATTGACTAACGAAATGTTTTTAGTGTTACTGTAAGCAAACCATTTACTTTCATATTATAGCTGGTTTTAATTTAGTTTATTATGGTTTTATTATATTGACCTACATTAAATAAAATTGTGGCTTATACAAATATATTTATTAAGTATGGTATGGTCATTATAATAAATACACTTTTTACTTTGTGTGAAGGTTTTTGTCTTTGGTAAAATATTCATATTAAACCAAAATGTAAGGTTTGAACCAACAAAAATAAATAAATAATATATATAAACTTGACATTTGTTGGTTATTCCAGTGTAGGTGCAATTATTACACAATTAAAACAATTACATTTAAAGTCAAATTTCTGAGCAGATAATGTGTCTTTGAAACTGTTTTAGTTTAAAACTGTTCACAATTTGTGCTTCTGTGTCAAGTTTCTATAGTTGAACAAACCACTTTAGCAGACATTGCTTGTGCTTCATACTGCTTTCATTCTTGTATGTGAATGCACTTGTCTGTCAGTCCAATAACTGTTCCTGTCTGATTTCAATGTTGCAGCTATTCACTGTCTCATGTGTGCTCACTGATGGATGAATGAATGAAGTCATTATTCGCTCTCATCACACAATCTGCTACTAATGCTACCCATCTTCAAAACAAAGCAAAAACTGACCCAAATTTGTGCAATGAATGGAGGTGGTGTATGATGGTGAGGTGCATGAGTGTGTGTGTTTCTTCAGCTCTCTGCCCAAATCACTAGTGCTTAGATGTCTCTCTGTCTCTCCCTTCTGCTTCCCTTGCAGCCACTGTGAGCCTTGCTCAGAGAGAAGAAAGCGCTTGTATGTGCAGGACCCCCTCACCTGTACATGCTCCTGCAAATACACACAATTGCAATGCAAGTCCAGACAACTTGAGTTAAACGAAAGAACTTGCAGGTTTGTTTATGAACCGTCACCACGTGCAACATGCATATTCTCATCCAGTCCCATATGAAGATCTGAAATGTGCATGTATACAGCGCTTGTTGCATTTTCCCTTCTGTACTGTATATGCATGGTGACATAGTGTGTGTTCGCGTGTGTGTATGTGGTGTATTGCAGTGAGAGACATTTGATGTCAGAACCTGGTGCATTACTGCTGCGCACTAATAGTGACATCATGTTTTGGTGTTGAGCATAGAAATTATTCATACATAAACTGAATTTGCTGGTATTCTCTCAGCAAGCAACATGATTTTGTGTTTTTGAAGAAACAGACAGGGATGCTGCATATGTGTGTGTGTGTGTGTGTGTTTGTGAAGTGCAACTCACACATCCTGCTCTCAGTAATTCCTTTTTTTAATCTTGATATTTTATTTTAATAATAGGTCAGAATTTACTTTGGTATTATTGATTTTGCCATTTGCCAACTGTGCAAAATCATGCCATTATCTGTTCATGTTTCAGATGGCTAATATGAGATCTGAATTATATCCATATTATGAATATGTGTCCATGCTGTTTGCTTCTCATCAACTGTCCCACTAATTTAAACTGTGTGACCGTATGTTAGCATTCTGTATATGTTGTCTAAAGATCACAGCATACTTTGATCCTGTGGTCGTTCCACCCAAACCAAATTTTTACCCCATCCAAAATTTCAACAACTGAACATTTTTACATAACCACTATACAGATAAACAATGTATTTGATTAGACTGCCACAAATACAATATTACTGGATTTAGTTTTAGTTTTACTGAATTTAGTTATTTAGTTTGCGCTTAAGTATTAAGTGTTCTTAACTGTACTGAATAGTCACTTGTAGTTTATTTCAAATCTTAAAAGCATATATAAACATATTTATGTATATAATATAATATTAATTAAATAAAAGGCCACTTAAGTGAATTAAAGATGACTTTCATGACTGTTTCATAACATAAGTAAACTTTTAAAAAGTAATGACAAATTAAAGATTTATATATAATTGTTTTACTTTTTTAATAATTAAAATTTGTTTAATGTGTTTATTAACACACATAAAGCACTGAAATGTACTTAATTATAATGTTAACTACAATGTCTTATTCGGTAGCTATTACGTAGTTAATCTATTTCAAATGTGTAATTACAAATTTATTTAAATACAAGAAATTCAAGATTCAACATAAATTACATTAAAGTATATTTAGGTTTACAATTGATGCTTTCCAATACAAGCAATGCACTTTAATAATAAAACTACTTATAAAGATACACTTAAGTCTTAGTTAAGTGGATAAAAAAATCCATGTAAATTTCAGCTAGTTGCAATTTAAACTTAAATTTAACATGCAATTAAATGTCAGAAAACATTACATTTCACACTAATAAATTCTTTGGAAAAAAAAATGTTTCAAAGAATATACTATGTGTTAAATGTAATGTTTTCCGATTTCAATGCAAGCACTACTTTTCTACTGTAAACACAGTAGTGTGGGGAAAGAAGCTTAACTCTGATTGGTTGGGTGGCTAAAAAACACAGATCAATAATCACATACACCCCATGCAATGTCTAAGAAAGAAAGCCAGAATATACTATAAGTGTTAAATGTAATGTTTTCTGATTTCAATGCAAGCACTACTTTTCGACTGTAAACACAGTAGTAAAAAACACAGATCAATAATCGCATAGGCTCTTCCTGACATATATTGATACAAATTTCAAGCAGATCTCTAACCAGTCCATTGTTCTCTTTCAGATGTGAAAAGCCAAGATGATGAGCGGTGTGCTGGGAAGAACAATGAATGAAGGATTTTTTTATGGCACAGCACTTTTTAAACCTGAGGATGCATTCCCTGTATGAACTGCAAACACTAGCCTGAACGAAAGACAGAGAATGAAACGAGGGCAGGAGATACCATCCCGATGTAAATTTTTAAGATATTAATATATGAATACATAGAATATATATTAAATGGCAATGTGTGTCGCTGCTATCATCTACAAGTAAACGAAGACGCTGCTTGGCGTGTGAATGGGATATATTTCTTTGTCACTGCACCTGGGCCTGTGATTGGACAGAACTCAGTGAAGTAAAGCTTCACTGGATCGGCCCGCTGTGGATTCATATTTAAAGACTCGGATCGAATGTCCAAGACTTCACTGAAAGGTGCAAACGACAGCCTCCAACCCTTTACATGAACAGTTACAGACTGTCAATCAAAGGAGAGGAAGTGACATAATAACGATTATTTCCGGAATGTTCGGAACAGTGGGTCCAGGCACAGGATACGAATGCGGAACTATCTCTTTCTGTGATGTTACTCTCTCTAGGGTGAAGTCACCCTGTACTGACTAACATCCAATAGGACTTGGTATAATACTAAAGGGATATTACATATATGTACCTATGGAGATAAATAATATAAATGTGACAAAATGCATATCAATTCTGACTTTTCCTAAGGAACAGACTTGTTCCATTCACCGCAGTAGTTAAAGATAACTCAAATATTTACGTTTGTAAAGTTTTCCAAAGAGAATATTGCACACGACTTTAGGAACTGTTCATTACCACACAATATCTGTTTATACATATCTAATATCCCTTTGTGTAATACACCACATCTAATTTATAATGTTAGAATATGTTCAGTATTCTGTGTATTTAATTTGATCTATTTATATGCAGTGTTATTGTTGATATTGTTTTGATTTTGTTTCCTGTCGGCATTGTCACCAATCTGAAAAAACTGTGGACGGCTTTATAGAACGAAAGGCAAAAGACAAACAAACACTTCAACATTCCTGAAAGCGCCTTTTTTTTGTTTGTTTATTGTAATGTTTTTGTATGAGCGATCAGTTTGGTGGAGATACGAGGTCTGCGGACGAGGTTTTATAATAGAAAAACAAACATTCTCTTGTGTGAAAGTGCCAGAAATTAGTTTTTGTTTGTTTGTTTGTTTGCCATGTACAGCCACATTTTCAGTATATTTTCACAGTAATATATTTATTGGTGCTGTTAAATATTAACATCCTTTTGTGTTTTAGTATAACTATTAAACATATTTATTTTCAAATGATATTGTTTTTTATTAAAGCAAAAATGGATTTCTGTTTGACAAGTGTGCTGTGTTTGTCAGTCAAACAATTTGCAGTTGCACGCACTGACTTTATTTCCAAAATGTTGGTATTTATAAAATAAATAGTATTATACACGCTCACTCTAGGACAAAGCAAATGCAAATGACACAAGTCAAGATGCTGTAAAACAATAAAGACGATGTCTGCGATCACATATTCCATACAAATCTCTTATGAAAAAACTCAAATGTATAAAACTAAAAGAAAAGCTAAAGAAGGAAACACTAGGATAAAATCACTTTCACTTCAGACATTGAGATGAAAATTATCACGGTCTGTGCTCACATCATAATTTTTCCTCAAAGATCTGTGATGAATTACCATCATTTACACACCCTCGTGTCATTCTGACCTTGTGTTGTTTCCTTTATACTATGAAAACTAGCTTCTCTTTTCCATATAACAATAGTGAATAATTATTTTTGCTTCCAAGCTCCAAAAAGGACAAACAGCACCAAAAAGTCATACCTACTCTGAATATTTAAAATCTTCTGAAGACTTTTGATACGTTTGTGTGAGGGGTAAAAAATTCTGATGTAGCATGTAGAAAAAAAAAAAAGTATTTATATCATTATGTCTCATTATTGTGCAGTTATTTTATTATCAGTTATACTCATCTTGGTATAGAACACCCCGTTAAATTATACAATACATCAATATGCAGACGAATACAAAAGAAGAATTACATTTAAAGAAACAGGACCATAATTTGATCCAGACATTGTTTTACAACAGCACAAAAATGAAACTGAGAGTAAACTGAATCCCAAGGTTAATTACACAAGCTTGTTAGATAATACGACTTTAAAGAACGATTTACTTACGAAACATCTTTATGAAGGTTAATGATATAGATTACAGCACCTTTTACACTTTCCATGTGACTGATACAAAATCCTGATCAGGATTATAAGCACTGCTTTATTTCCTTGACCTTTGGTTGTGTCTAATGAATGTGAGGAGATTCAAACCAAAGTTCACAACGGAAAGCTCTAAGTAGCTGTGTTGTTTGGCTTTGAAATCAATAGTTTACCCCAATTTGTTTTATCTATTTTTCCAATCCTAAAAAATTCTGGAAATAAAATGTTTTATTTCTTTGAAATAAAATGTTTTCCAGAATTTCCACGCTTCTTTTCACCACAAAATAAATGGGTGTACATTGATTTATAGTGCCAAAAGAACAACAAAACACCATTAAAGTACAATACAAGTGGTCCATACAACTCGTGCCCCACATTCTGAGCCTTCTAGAATCATATTTAAACAAACAAAAACACCAAAAAATATTAACTGTTTTTTAATATTTTGTTCTCTCTCTTGCAATTGAAGTTCTCTTGCAATGACTTTTTTCCCTCAGAATCCTAAAAAAAGAAGACAACAGTGAAATAGTAAAAAAAAAAGTTTAGTAATTTTTTCTAAACTGCAATTTGCATATTTGCTTAACATATAGCAATTCAGAGTTTATCTCTTGTATTTTGAGTTTATATCTCACAATGTTGAAAATGCATGAATTGTTATATACACACTCAAAATTATGAGAAAAAAGGTCTGAATACTGACATAAAACTTAACCGATTTTAAAACCATGGGAGACCACAGACATAAGAGTTTCTACAGATTTTTTGCCTTAAAACCCTCTGAATGTGCACACTACATGATCCGACCAGACTGTGATAAAATATGCTTGTCGATTGTATGAATGATTTCACATTGATTCAAGATCTCATGGAGACTCGTGCGATCAAATGTAACTAGAGAAGAAAAACGTCAGGGAGGACAATCAAAGCTCCTGGCGTACGTTCTGTTGTACAGTAAACAAACAAAATAGATAAAAAGAATATGAGATCTTTCTCTGTACTCTACTTTTGTGGCATGTTTGTGGCTGCCAAGTTTTGGCTTTAGAAGCACGTGACATTCGGTAGGTGACGCTTAATGACTCATTGAGTTCGATTTGAGTTTGGTTACACTCCGTCTCGACCGGGAGCAGATAAATAATCGTAATGACACCACACAATAATTTTTTAGATAAAAAAATCTTTGCAACAATCCTAGAATCACCAGGCTCGTCTGAGCGAGAGGATCCCTTTGCTCCACCTTGGCTCCTCCCACCCTTGGTTCCACTAGAGACCCTTGGGGTTATTGCTCTACTGTGTTCCCTCATCCCACCGGCTTCACCATGGTCAGTCATTACTCGACTTGCTCCACAGATTTACAAGCCTTTTGCTGTGCTCAATCCTTGCACCCCTACAGCTTCAGCAGGTTTTTCTCCACCTCAGTCCTCGGGCACTCTGGCTCCACCTTAGACACCCATCGCTGTAGCTTCGCCAATTATCCTGTACCAGAGGTGTCACTCAAGTCCTTCGGCTCTCTATCTGTGCCCTGGGATCCATCGGTTGTCCCCCGAATGTCGTCGGCCACATCTACACCTTGGTTCCTTCCTCCGTCGACTTTGCTGTGGACTATTGTCATGGGTGAGCTCTGACCACCTGGCCATTCCTCATACCTGCTTCACACATTGGCTCCTCCTGGTCTCCTCCATCTCTCTGTTTACTATTTTCAATCTTCACCATCCCTTCTCCAGCCCTCCCTAATCTTGGCTTCACAGCCCAGGGGGCATAGTATCGCAGACTTTATTATTTTGTCTTATTTTCTGTTTTTATTAACTTTGTTAAGTTTTTTTTATTATTTCCTGTTATCCTTGGTTCTAGTTTCCCACCACGTATTAGCTGTCATGGACATTCATTTGATTGTAATAATAATAATAATAATTTGTTACATTTATATAGCGTTTCTTTGGGTCCTCAAAACACTTTACATAGAAGGGGGGTCTCCTCAACCACCACCAATGTGCAGCATCCACCTAGATGATGCGACGGCAGCCATATTGTGCCAGAACTCCCACCACACACCAGCTTATTGGTGGAGAGGAGACCGAGTGATGCAGTGATGACTGTTACAGGTATTTAACATTAGTTCCCTCATTTGTCCTGCATTTGATTTGTTGGTTGTTGTTAGTGTTTAATTACACACTGTTGCACCTGTTCCTTGTTTAATAAACACATTTGTATTTTTAACCGGCTTTCATCTTCTTCATCTTCGGACCTTCCTTGACAGTGACAGGAAACAAGATTCCATACATTTTAGCTTAAGAAAGGCAATGAAAAATTTTCAATCTAGTGGACATGATGTATAGACTTTTTTTGTTCGTTTTGTAGTTTGGCATTTTAAACCATCCGCTTTAATGACAATATGGGGTCATAATGTTATTATGATGATGATTACATTTTCATGTATCTAGCTGTAGTTTTGTGATGCAACAGACCCAGAGTCATGTCTGCTATTGTTGTCTCTTTATTTAAGTGTATATGGCCAGGTTACACAAATGACATTGCCATTGACTCAGCAAAAAACACACTTAAACCCAGAGGAACCGCACTGTACTTTGTTCAGACAGACAAAGGCTTGCTCTTTAGTCAGCAATGCATAGTTGCGGCGTTCAGTTGTAACAGCCATGCCTCTGGAGGCTGCGAGCGCCTGATGGGTGAGAGATTAAATGCTCCCTAAACGGTCCTTGTGTAAACCTGTCTTTTGTAACCATGAACCTTACACCCCATGCAATGTCTAAGAAAGAAAGCCAGCAATATTAAATCCTGAAAATGGGTTTAGTCTTGTAACAGATTATTTTTCAACTAGACGTTGAATGTGTGGAGGGAATTAAAATCGTCACTTTAGGAGTCCATCTGAGATTTCCCAGTTCACACGTTGTCACCAGAGCAACGTGCCTGCGATCAGGTATTCTGCTGTGGAAACTGTTCTCACAAGGATCCAGCATACGTCATCCAGTCACCTGCTCTGCAAGTGTAGCCCAGCAGTCCTCTAGAGTCACTGTGTGTGTGTGTGTGTGTGTGTGTGTGTGTGTGTGTGTGTGGAGAGAGAGAGAGAGAGAGAGAGAGAGAGAGAGAAACTGTTCCGCAAGAAAGGACTGACCTATATTTAGCTACCTTGGAAATATACCAAGTCACCTGTCATCTGATCTAAAGCAGAACACAGACAAAGATAGAGGTGTATCTTTTTCTTTATATCACTCTTGTTCACAGTGTTTTTGTACCTTAGAGAGGTAATGTACTTTAGGATAATTTATCCAGACCCAGATCCATGTCACTTCTGTCACTGTTACTCTGTAACCCTATTAATTTATAGTAAAATTAACAATTGCATGAGTGATGCATAATGGCCTCACCATTATAGTTCCAAAAAGTATTGTTTTTTATTTAAGTTTTATGTTTGTCAGTATTGGGATGATTTTAAAAGGTCAACTCTGTTACCATAATTTTGTGTACAGTAGTTCTACTACTGTAAACCTGCTTATAGTATAAAAAAAAAAAAATGTAATGACAGAACTTAACAAATTAAAAACAAAATCGTAAACCCTTTTACACTTATGAAAGCAGCGCTGAATTTTCAGCATCATTGCTTGGTATTCAGTGTCATGTGATCTTCACAAATCATTCTAATATGCAGGTTTGCTTATCAAGAAACATTTATGATTAGAATCAATGTTGAAAACAGTTGTGCTGCTTAAATTTTTTCCAATAGATATTAAAATCTATAACTAGAATCTGTTTTATTTTGATTCAGATGCATTTATTTACTCTTAAACTTTTTTTATAAAATGTTATAATAAGATTATAACAGTCTAGTTGTCTGATTATAATAAGATGTTATAATACTGAATGAAGAGCTAGCACTGAGTGGAAGAATAAAAATACAGTACATTTGTCCCTTTTCCCTTTTATCAGACTTTAGAGTGGATTGAGTAACTGTTGCTCGTGATACTGTACATACTTGAGTAACTATTGGAGCGTAAAGTCAGTGCTTAAGCAAACAATGCTAGTGCCACATTTTCCTGTCTGGAGGGCAGTTCAGACCAGCACTGACTGGAGATGATGGACTGAATCCAGATATATATCAGCCGCTGACAATAGACACTGAAGGTTAAGAGTGATTTCACTCTCCCATATGCATGTCTGACAAGTTTTATGAAATTATATTATCTCCAAATCTTTATGACTTCTGTGTAGGGAAGGTGAAAAATGTAAATGAAAGTTATATGGCATAAGTTAATAGAATACATTTTGTTAAATGTAATTGGTTTAAATTATTAATTTAAAGAGAACCAATATTTGCGGCTAGACAGTTTATTTAATATCCATTGGCTTTATTATTATTATTATTATTATCAGTAGTAGTAGTAGTAGTAGTAGTAGTATATAATAAAATAAATACATTCATGGCATTTTAAAATGCAGTTTTATAAAACACAACAAAGACATTTTGACAACATGGTTGTAACAAACAACCTCACATAGCACTACATTTAACTTCCCGAGGATAAACATAAATTACCCTTTAATTGACCCTAAAAAACAAAAACAAAAACAAAATGGTAATGGTAGTGTCATGGTAGTGTCAAAAACAATGTCATGTACACAAAAGGCTGGTTTCTATGCATGTTGTCTATATATGCTTTTGTTTATTTTGACTGGTTAAGTAGTATGTGAGAGGAATCAAACTGATTGATCTTCCGCGGTGGTACACAAACACACACACACACACCCACCCACACACACACACACACACACACACAAAAATACACACACAGGCAGACAGACAGAGTGTATCTTGTGGATAAGGGAATCAACATGAATTAACTAATGTGGGGGTTGAGCAGTGCATTTCATAGGATCCTGTTGTAAACCTGCCTGTTTCTCTGCTGATAAGACCCATGTATGGAACACTTTTAAAGACATCTCACCCCCTTTTCAACCTGTCAATCACACTGTGCAGGATTGGACAAAACATTTGTCCAACACATTGCATATTTTTGATAAAAAATAGACACAATTTCACTCTACTGATTATCTAATTGAGTACTATTAAAAATCTGAAGATTCCGTAATCCATTCCATAATTTCATAAGTGAATTCAAAATTTAGTTAATTCATATAGGTGTAGCGGAGACAAATCGGAAAGGGACACTTTAAATGTAGCTGACTACGCCACCCTGTATACCAGGGAAAACTATAAATTGATCACCTACAAAGGGCACAGGAATGTGGTTTCAAGAACAGAGGCTGGAGATGTGGATACCAAAATATAAAAGCTTTATTTCACAATATTCAAGCACTAGTCTTTAAAAACATTAGAATGTGGACCAGAGTAAATTACACAACATGGGAAACAGAAGAAAGGAAACCGAGGCTTACCTAAGGCAGGTAGGCCAGTTTAGTGAGCACAAGGCTCTTATCAAGCACAAAGATCTTTCCACCAAGTGCACAAGTCTCACTACACCACACTCATACACACACACACACTATAAAATCAAGCCTAAACACACTACACTCCGTGACAACCCACCACCGCACACGAGGGCCAACTAGCAACCTGCCTGGAAACCTCGGTTCCTACAACACCAAAAAACAAAGTTAACCGAATAAATCTCACAAAACGAAAATAACAAATTGTACAAATGCTTAACACTTAAATGAGAATTACAAACAGAAATCCAGACACCTGCCATGAGGTTAAAAAACACCTCATCCAACAGAGGCAGATGTTCACCCCAATTTCATATAAACATACCAATAAAGAAACCAAAAAGCAAATACAAACTAACGACAATATAATAAACAAAGCAATATAAACAAATTAATAGATTTGGAAAACTACTTAAATATAAAAAAGACAAAAATACCAAACAGGGATGAATAAATCAACAATAAACAATAAATCTGTGATTTATTAAATTTACGAGAACGATAAACCACGCAAACCCACGCCGAAGCGCAGGATTAAATCTACGGAAATAACTCCAACAAAGCAGCAGCATCAAAGATTGTTGCCCCGCAGACTGCACTTCGTACAATGGATCCTAGATCAACTATTCCTCCTAAAAGAATTATTAAATATATAATTATTTACCACTTAAAATACTATGCATCGACCATGGTAGTTACACATACCTTCATGTTGTTGTTGTTATAGCCACGAGTCTGGTCGCACACACAAACGGACATCAACACGGCAAACAGACACAGGATTTACAGCAGACGCATGTTGAATAAGAAAGGCAGCCGCCAACCAACCACCATGATGTTGGATAACCACTACGAATAACAAAATTGTTACCATCAAGCGCACCTCGCGATGTTGACTAGTTAACAGACACATACCTGTGAGACAGGAAAAGCCAAAAAACAGAATGGGGGGCCTCGGGCAGTGACGCACAATCGGTGCTCTAACCTACGGTGCCTTAAAAGCCCCCTTTTATGCACCCGTGAAAGTATGTGATTGGACAACTGATGCATTGGTGGCGTATTTAAAGAAACGACGCACCCACTATTCATCCCACTACAATCTACCCCCCCTTCACGGATTGTCGCCTCGACGATCCTACCACTAGGTCGTCCTTACCTAATCCCAAGGCCTAAAAATGCCTGCCACCGTGCCATGCATTTGCTGCAGAGAAGCCCCGCCCCCATCTCCCACTGGACGGGGCAGGTGGTATAGGTTTGGATGCTGGCCCGCATTTACACGTCTCGTCCTGCGTAAAGCAACCTCGTCGGCCCCAAACAGGCCTTCAGGCTGCGACTCCTGTGAACTGACTGTATCTCTAGCTGGAACCTGTCGTCCTGACCCCATAGCAGGAACTGGTCCCATAACACTCACCTCCTCCTGTGGACCAAGTTCCATCTCAGATGCTGGCATACCAAGTCCTAGATCAACATCGACTTGGTCCCACTCTTGCACCCAAGCTAGCAGATCTACCTCATCCTCTTTCTCAGCCAATAAGGGTGTGTCCACAATTGAGTCATGTAAAGGACTGCCCTGATTAACAGCAACTGTGTCCTTACAGACTCGACGCTTCAGCAATGAACGATGCACATTCCTTCCCTTGGTCAGGTCATCTACAGGCGCAATGGTGTACACTACACCACCCTCCTTGGGTGCCCTCGTCACTTGATAAACCACTGGGCTCCACAGGTCCTGGATTTTATGGTGACCCCTTACCCCATAATTACGGAGGTATACCAGCTGACCCTCCACCAGTGGTTCATCTCTGACATGCTGATCATAATGGGCCTTGCGCCTATCAGCCATGACCTGCAACCGTTCACGTGCACCTGCAAAAGCCACCTGGAGCCTCGTTTGATGCTCCAGGACCCAATCATGCACACTACCCTCTCTTAGCTGGGGGTCTCTCCCCAAAAGGAAGTCAATGGGCAATCGTGGCTCCTGACCGAACATCAAAAAGTGTGGCGACTCCCCTGTGGCCTGATGAGGAGTGCTATTATAACTAAATACCACCTGGGGAAGGCAAGCCACCCAATCTCGTTTCCTGGACACTGGCAGAGTGCTCAACAGATTATGTAAAGTGTGGTTAAAACGTTCACCCTGGCCATTACCGGCCGGGTGATAAGGAGTAGTACGAGACTTCTCCATGCCGTAGAACTCACATAACTGCCATATTAACAAGGATTCAAAATTCCTACCCTGGTCAGAATGGAGACGGCCCGGAACACCGAACCTGTAAAACCATTCTGTCACCAAGGCTTGGGCCACCGTTTCGGCTCGCTGATCCCTTGTTGGAACAGCCAGGGTATACTTACTGAAAACGTTGGTCATCACCAAAACGTTTTCAATGCCAGAGCTTGTGGGCTCCAAAACAGTGAAGTCCACCGCAAGAATGTCATTTGGCCTAGATGACAATAACCGCCCCATAAAACCCTGAGCAAGTGGCTGGGTGTCCTTAGCTTCCTGGCACCGAGCACACTCCTGACACCAACTTGCCAAATCAGAGGATATTCCTGGCCAATAACACCTCTGCCTCACCAATTCGGTGGTGCGCCCTCTGCCCTAATACCTCTGACCTCAAGGCAACAGGCAATACTAATTGCAACACCTCCTCTTTACCCTTAGGACCCTCATTTGTCATATTGTATAACGACTTGGTCACAGGCAGGTGCGACCACACTTAAGCCTGTGTACTCTCTTTATAAACAATTTCTGAAAGTGTTAGACAAAAAACAAGGGATTATCATTATTATACCTTCATTTTCCTGGGAAAGGACTGCCCCTAAACCTTGATGGCTGGCATCCACCTCCAGGATGAAAGGTCTAGTGAAGTCCGCATATGCAAGTACTGGGGTGGTGGTAAGTTTTCCCTTTAACCCCTCAAAGCTCACCTGACATCTTTCACTCCAGGCACTAGCAAATCTCCTACCTGTCTGCTTACCCTTTACACCAGCCAACTCCCCTACCAGCTTATGTAGAGGGGCAGCCAACTTGGCAAACCCCTACACAAACCATCGGTAGTAGCTGGAGAAACCTAGGAAGGATTGCAACTCTGTGACACTAGAGGGACGAGGCCACTGGGCCACCGCATCGATCTTACTAGGATCGGTTGCCACTCCCCTGGAAGAAATAACATGACCCAAATATCTCACCTCTTGCTGGAGAAAGGCACACTTCTCCAACCTAGCCATCAACCCTTCCCGTTCCAGACGACCTAAAACAACCTCCAACCTCTCCAAATGCTGAGAAATAGAGGTGGAGAACACCACAATATCGTCTAGATATAGAAGTAAAGACTGGCACTGCTGGTCCCTGAATAACCTCTCCATAAGTCGCTGGAAGGTAGAGGGGGCATTGCACAACCCAAAAGGCATTCGGTTCCATTCAAACAGGCCAAATGGGGTGCAAAAAGCAGTCTTCTGCTTATCCCCCTCTGTGACAGGGACCTGGTTATACCCACTAGCTAGATCCATGGTGGAAAACCAACAGGCCCCTGTCAACGCATCCAGCGACTCCTCAATCCGAGGCAAGGGAAATGCATCCCGTCTAGTCTTGGCGTTTAACTGGCGGTAGTCAACGCACAAGCAACAGGCAATACTAATTGCAACACCTCCTCTTTACCCTTAGGACCCTCATTTGTCATATTGTATAACGACTTGGTCACAGGCAGGTGCGACCACACTTAAGCCTGTGTACTCTCTTTATAAACAATTTCTGAAAGTGTTAGACAAAAAACAAGGGATTATCATTATTGTACCATTTTGAAAAAGTTTAATCTTTTAAATTTTGATAGTTTTGTATTTTACAGTGATGTGTGCCTGATGTATAAAATTATCCATAATCTTGCTCCCCCTCCTCTTAGGGGATGCCTGGCCCATAACGGCAGTGCCGGTAGGACAAGAGCATCTGCTAGGGGAGATTTAGTACCACAGTATAGAAAAACCGTCTTTGGTCAAACAGCGTTTTCGGTTAGAGTAGTGAGGTTATGGAATTCCTTACCTACAAACATCAGAAGCATTGACAGATACGCAGTTTTTAAAATTAATCTTAAGCACTGGCTATTATTAGAACAAATTTGCAACCACTAATGACTGTGTTGTAAGTACCATGTTCTTTTTTATTAATCTTACATCTCTGGATATATGTATTGTTATGTCTTATGTGGTGTATATGTAATATTGTATGTTGTTTTATGTTTTTGCCTGCCCAGGGACAGCAGATGTAAATTAGCTATCAGCTAACTCTGGCGCAATTACTTTTAATTGTGCATTTTCCCTGTAAAAATAAACAATAAAGTAAAGTAAAGTAAAGGGCAGTGGACCCGGCGATAAAGCATACCATCTCGCTCCATCAACCGATCCCACTGACGGAGCAATGTTAAGGCTGCCTTAGTCATTCGGTGCCGTTCCTCAGGACCCGGACGGGTACCCCGTCTCCAGAATTGCCACACTTCCTGGATAACCGGGTCAGCTGCCTGCAGCGAACCCAACTCACCGACCGAATAACCAGGCAGCGTAGACACTACACATTGGGTCACCATTCCAGCAGGATCCACCCCAGTTAACGGCCGTAATGACTCAGGAATTGCAGTGCCTGGGGCCAACCCATCCAACACACCAGGTTCCCGGGGGTCCCTCCGTGGGAGTGCATCTGCATTTTTATTACTCTTACCTGACCGATACTTGATCTCAAAATCGAAGGCCGCCAGCTGAGACGCCCAACGCTGCTCAGTCGCCCCAAGCTTTGCAGAGGTCAGGTGGCTAAGGGGGTTATTATCCGTAAATACCACACACTTATTATCCAACAGGTATTCACGGAATGTCTCTGTCATGGCCCACTTGAGCGCGACAAACTCCAGCTTTATAGAGCTATAGTTGGACATGTTGCGCTCAGTGGGCCTTAAACTGCGACTGGCATATGCCACTGGTCGTAGCTTACCTTCATTTTCCTGGGAAAGGACTGCCCCTAAACCTTGATGGCTGGCGTCCACCTCCAGGATGAAAGGTCTAGTGAAGTCCGCATATGCAAGTACTGGGGTGGTGGTAAGTTTTCCCTTTAACCCCTCAAAGCTCACCTGACATCTTTCACTCCAGGCACTAGCAAATCTCCTACCTGTCTGCTTACCCTTTACACCAGCCAACTCCCCTACCAGCTTATGTAGAGGGGCAGCCAACTTGGCAAACCCCTACACAAACCGTCGGTAGTAGCTGGAGAAACCTAGGAAGGATTGCAACTCTGTGACACTAGAGGGACCACTGCAATCCTCTCTGAAATCGTAGAAATAGCTGCTAGGGTGGCTTGAGAATAGACATTTGTGGTAATGGGTCTAACTTCAGTAACACCTGCTGGCAAACTAACAACATGCACTCTAACCAGGCTACCTAGTACCCTGAGTGGAAAGAGTAGGACATCAGATGTGCCTATGTTGACCACCGGCACATAAACTGAGCCTCCAGTCACTTGCACCAGGGCAGGGGAGGCTAACAACAGAAATCCAGACACCTGCCATGAGGTAAAAAAACACCTCATCCAACAGAGGCAGATGTTCACCCCAATTTCATATAAGCATACCAATAAAGAAACCAAAAAGCAAATACAAACTAAAGACAATATAATAAACAAAGCAATATAAACAAATTAATAGATTTGGAAAACTACTTAAATGTAAAAAAGACAAAAATACCAAACAGGGATGAATAAATCAACAATAAACAATAAATCTGCCGAACGATAACGATAAACCACGCAAACCCACGCCGAAGCGCAGGATTAAATCTCTGGAAATAACTCCAACAAAGCAGCAGCATCAAAGATTGTTGCCCCGCAGACTGCACTACGTACAATGGATTCTAGATAAACTATCCCTCCTAAAAAAATGATTAAATGTATAATTATTTACCACTTAAAATACTATGCATCGACCAAGGTAGTTACACATACCTTCATGTTGTTGTTGTTATAGCCACGAGTCTGGTCGTACACACAAACGGACATCAACACGGCGAACAGACACAGGATTTACAGCAGACGCATGTCGAATAAGAAAGGCAGCCGCCAACCAACCACCATGATGTTGGATAACCACTACGAATAACAAAATTGTTACCTCAAGCGCACATCGCGATGTTGACTAGTTAACAGACACATACCTGTGAGACAGGAAAAGCCAAAAACCAGAATGGGCGGGCCTCGGGCAGTGACGCACAATCGGTGCTCTAACCTACGGTGCCTTAAAAGCCCCCTTTTATGCACCCGTGAAAGTATGTGATTGGACAAATGATGCATTGGTGGCGTATTTAAAGAAACGACGCACCCACTATTCATCCCACTACATAGGCTACATTTGCAACACCATTCAAAAGTTTGATGTCTATACGTTTATTTTTTATATATATTTTTGAAAGACATCTCCATATGCTCCCCAAGGCTGCATTTATTTAAATAAAACGGGAGTAGAGGCTTAGATTAATTTGCAGGAGTAGTGTTTTATTTACAAAAACAAACAAACAAACAATAAATTAATAAATATATCTGGAGCATAGGATATGGAGAATGCCAAAAAAAACAACCAACCAACTAACGATACAAACACAATATGTACATGGGAAAAACAACTACAGAACAATACACAGGTGAAGAACATATTCAGTGGCCATGAAAACTACAGTATATAGGACATAATTAAAAACCAAGGCAATACCAACAGCTCTGAAAATGATGATGATGCTCCCGAACAAAATCTATGATTATGATATATTTTATGACATAGGCCTATATGGAGCTAAATATGAACATTAGACAGTCAGGTATAAAGAGATGAGAATTAATGACAGATAAAATGTATTACGTTAGGACACAGGTGAGGACACATTCGAGCTTCATTCATTGCATCTGGAGCTGGAGGCCATAGAGAAACAGATCGGCAAGCTGCTGGCAAAGCAGGCCCAGCTGTGGGAGCGGAGAGCAATGATGGAAACATCCCGGGCTGATGCTCACAAGTTCTGGGTAAGTATGCAGCGCGCTGCTAACACTCCCACCATCTCTACTCCGTGTGTTTCTCTGCACAGGCCCGTGCACCCAGGACACAATCTTCCTAGATGTCCTTCACTCCGGCGCCGGGAAACCGCGGACCCTGGGTGCAGCAGCAGCGGAAGACGCGAACGAGGCCTCGTGCGATGACCTCTCCCCCTCCGCCACCTCCAGTCTTTGAGATCTCCACCCGCAACCAATTTGCTTCTCTCTGCAAGACAGAACGCGACACTGTGATCGTCGGAGACTCCATCGTCCGGCACGTCCATGCTACATTAACTGAAGGTAAAGTGCACACTCACTGTTTCCCTGGTGCTCATGTTCTGCGCAAATACCCGCAATCCTGAAAGGCAACGAGAGCGTCAGATTGGTTGTGCTGCACGCGGGGGGGAATGACACCAAGCTGCGGCAGATGGAGACACTGAAAAGAGATTTCACGAGCCTGATCGGGACGGTATGCAGCACATCGCCTGCGCCGATTATCATTGTGTCAGGATCATCGTATCGACGAGTACACGAAAGGTTCAGTTGACTGTTTGCTTTAAACAAATGTTTTTTTGTCATGGTGTAAAGAACAGAAACTGCTCTGTGTTAATAATTGGAATCTTGTCTGGGAGCGTCCTACGCTTTTCTGTGCTGATGGCCTGCACCCCAGCAGAGTCCTAGTGGAACTCCTGTCGGAAAACATTTCCAGCTCGCAATGCTCCATCTAAATAGTAAGCCTATTCTCAAATAACTGCTATGATGATTTTGTTCTACACATTTAAATGATAGAAGTACTTGCAGTGTCCAATCTATACAGACTGTGTCTGTTCCCCGAATAGTGAGGTCAAAATATACATTTAATTCAGGATCTAGAAAAAATCTGATCGTGATTAAATCAGAAAAATGATAAATAAATGAACAAAAACTATTTTTTAAGCTTGGGCTGCTAGACATTTGGTCACTCGCACACAAAGCAGTTATTGTAGATGAAATGATCACAGATAATAGTTGTTATGTACTCTGTCTGACTGAAACCTGGCTTAAACCAAATTATTATATTGCTCTAAATAAATCTACTCCACCAAGCTACTGTTATAAGCATGAGCCTCGTCAGACTGGTCGTGGTGGCGGTGTCGCAACAATATATAGTGATATTTTCAATGTTACTCAGAAAACTGTGATCATTAACCAGCAGCCATATCACCCTGCAGCCCAAGACCGGTTGCCCACTGAAGCAGGGCTGAGCCTGGTCAGTACCTGGATGGGAGACCTCTTGGGAAAACTAGGTTGCAGCTGGAAGAGGTGTTAGTGAGGCCAGCAGGGGGTGCTCACCCTGCAGTCTGTGTGGGTCCTAATGCCCCAGTATAGTGATGGGGACACTATACTGTAAAAAGCACCGTCCTTCGGATGAGACATTAAACCGAGGCCCTGACTCTCTGTTGTCATTAAAAATCCCAGGATGTCCTTCGAAAAAGAGTAACCCCAGCATCCTGGCCAAATTTCCCCATTGGCCTCTGACCATCATGGCCTCCTAATAATTCCCATACACCGATTAGTTTCATCACTCTGTCTCCTCTCCACCAATAAGCTGGTTTGTGGTGGGCATTCTGGCCCAATACGGATGCCGTCGCATCATCCAGGTGGATGCTGCACATTGGTGGTGGTTGAGGAGATCCCCCCCCCTTCTATGTAAAGCACTTTGAGTACCCAGAAAATGCTATATAAATGTAACGAATTATTATAATTATTATAAAACAGGATACAGGTTTAACTCATTCAAAATACTTACGCTTAATGATATACTGTCAGATATGCAAAATAAATCTGTCCTATCTCTTGCTCTGGTTACTATGCATAGACCGCCAGGGCCATATATATATATTTTCTAAAATAATTTGCAGATTTCCTCTCAGACCTATTGGTTAATGTTGATAAAGTGCTAATTGTCGGAGATTTTAACATTCACGTTGATAATACAAATGAACCGCTATTACTGATATGAACTATATGCCTCCGCGCTATCGTCCAGGCAGAATTATTGTTCCATCAGCTAAAGATAGATTCACAAATAACCTGCCTGATCTCTTGGGGTTTTCATTAGTTGTCAGTTATAATCATCAAAATTAAAAGAAATAAACACTTGAAATATATCAGTCTGTGTGGAATGAGTGTATACATTATACAAGTTTCACTTTTTGAATGGAATTAGTGAAATAAATCAACTTTTTGATGATATTCTAATTATATGACCAGCACCTGTATAATCCGCTGCTTGCCACCACATCACATATTTTTTCAAAGGAAGCAACAGAGCGTGCAGCTCATAGCATGGCCAGGAATGCAGTACTCGCTCCCATATCTCAGGGAACCGAGGTTACGATAGTAACCGAGTAGGTTCCCTTTCGATATTTCACTCGTACAGCATTGAGATATTGATGTTAGTATGGGAACCAGTCCAATCACGCCGTGATATGACAAGGAATGACTCGAAACCAAGACTCACATGGGATTAAGCCCAGGGGAGTCAATAGAATACACCAAGCACAGGGTGAGCCTCGAGAGTCATCCATGGCCTGGGTGTCGTCCCGAGGAGACAACTGGTGTCCAAATAGTTATATGAGCGCAGATTGCTCTGAGCCCATGAAAAGAAGGTTTTTCGCCAGCGTACAAAGTCGCTTCGAGACCAGGCCGCCCTTGCGATTTATGTATGACACCACGGACCTGCTGTCTGAACGTATTAGCACATGGTGTCCCCGAATGTCCGGCAGGAAGAATTGACAGGCCTGACACACTGCTAGCATTTCTAGGCAGTTGATGTACAGGCCCGACTCCTCTTCAGACCACAGGCCGAAGGTCAGTTTGCCCTCGCACAGTGCACCTCCAAGCCTTATTGGAAGTGTCTTTCGTGACAACCTTCCTTCTGTGCGCCGTGTCTAGGATCACGCCTCGCTTTAGCCAGAAAGGGTCCCTCCAACGGACCAGGGCTGATACATAGGCCCGACTCACCATAACGCGGTGGCGTCCGTGACACCAAGCCGCGAATGGAACCCTCTGCTACAGCCAGAACTGGATGAGTCGCATGTGAAGCAGACCCAACTGAAGTACCGGTGAAGCCACTGCCATTAGGCTCAGCATTCTCTGAAAAGCTTTGAGCGGACGGACGGTACCCTCCTTGAAGGAGGCCGCGTGGCGCTGAATTGTCGTGGCTCGCTCAGCTAAGACAGTTGCTGTCATCTGCACTGAGTCGATAACTGTGCCCAGAAACGAAACTCATTGGCTGGGTGACAGTATGCTCTTGGCAAAGTTGACCCTGAGCCCCAGGCAATCTAAGTGGCTGAGGAGGAGGGTCTTGTGCAATGTTAAAACCCCCTGCCACTGGGCCAGAATGTGCCAGTCATCGAGGTCATTGAGTATGTGGATTCCCATCTCAAGGTTCTTTATTATTTGTCACATGCACAATCATACAGGGTATAATCAGTAGTGAAATGTAGGTCAGGACAGGTCCGCTCAATGGAAAGTGCAAAAAAAAAAATAATAATAATAATAAAATAGAAAATAAAATAAAAATAACATAAGCAATAAAACAATGAAACATAACACAAGAGAATATATATATAAATATAGGTGAGAATGAAAAAGGGAACAAATAATAAAATAAAATGAGTAAGATGTGCAATGAGATAAAATGTGCAATACAGTATACTGTGGATAATAAATATTAATAAAAAACACGGATGTGCAAGAGAATGTGCAAATAGGTTGTACCGGGTATGTACACATAGCAGCAGTGTGGATGATGGAGAATAATGGATGTGTTTACAGTTTATTAAATTGAGTCCTGTGGATGTAATGATGTTATGAGACTGAGTTTAGGAGCCTGATGGCCTGAGGGAAGAAACTCCTCCTCAGTCTTTCAGTTTTTGCCATCATGCTCCTGAACGCTTGCCAGATGGCAGTAAACAGAAATGATGGTTACCAGGGTGATTCGAGTCCTTGATGATTTTAGCAGCTCTGCTTTTACAGCGTTTGAGGTAGATGTCCTGCAGAGAGGGGAGAGTAGACCCTGAGATGCGCTCAGCTAAGCGCACGACTCTCTAGAGCTTTGCAGTCCTGGTTTGTGGCATTATTATACCACACTGAGATGTACTGAGTCAGAACACTTTCTATGGCCCCTGAATAGAAAGTTTTCAGGATAGCTGGTGAGACCCTGAATTTTCTCAGCTGTCGCAGATGGTACAGTCTTTGTCTGGCTTTCTTGACCTGTGTTTGGATGTGTGCAGTCCAAGTCAGGTCCTCTGAGATGTTTACACCGAGGTACTTGAAGCTGCTCACCCTCTCCACAGGGGTCCCACTGATCATAAGAGGAGTGTAGGGCTGCTGCTGTCTCTTCCTGAAGTCTACAATCAGCTCTTTGGTTTTGCTCACGTTCAGAGAGAGACAGTTGTCCTGGCACCATGATGTGAGTCTCTCCACCTCATGCAAGTATGCGGCCTCATCGTTGTTGGAAACGAGGCCCAGAACCACAGTATCATCAGCAAATTTGACAATGAAGTGGAGCTGTGAGAGGACACATAGTCGTGTGTGTAGAGAGAGTAGAGCAGGGGGCTCAGGACACAGCCCTGTGGGGCTCCTACGTTCAGGGTTATGGAGTTGGAGGTGAAATGGCCGACTTTCACCACTTGTGGTCTGGTGGTGTGACTCAATTCTCTCCCTGTATCTGAGTTTAGCAGCTCTAACTGCCCGATGGAGAGCATAACACAATGTTTTGTATTCGCTCATGTTTCCTGACAAAAGACCAGCGTTGTATGCGGCAGTGCGATGGTTAACCCCATCACGGATTGATCTGTCCACCCACGGTTTCTGATTAGAAAATGTCCTTATTGTTACTGTTTCGGTGGCTTGGTTGGTTAGCGTGTTGATAAAGCTTACTGCTACATCCGTGAATTCGCTGACGTCAGATGAACTCGCCCGGAACATTTCCCAGTCGACGTCATCAAGAGACGCCTGTAGCATAGCTTCAGAGTGGGAGGACCAGCGCGTCACTTCCCTCTCGTCACTTCCCAGCACGTCACTTCCCAGCGGTTCATGTGCGATCCTTTGTTTGTATTCCGGTGTGAGGAAAATGGCGACATGATCTGATTTGCCAAAAGCCGGCAGTGAACGAGCTTTGTAGGCATTCTTAAACTGGGTGTAGCAATGATCCAGTGTATTCTGTCCTCTAGTTGGACAGGATATATGTTGGTGGAAGTTTGGCCTGACTTTTCTGAGGTTGGCTTTGTTGAAGTCCCCGGCGATGATACATGCAGCGTCAGGGTGTTTGTTGATGTTGCCGCTGAGCTCGTCGTGGAGTTTGGACAGAGCCAAGCTAATATCTGCTTGAGGTGGAATGTAAACGGCAGTAACTGTCGCAGAGTGGAGAGAGTCGCATCCATGCATCGTATAAAAGTGCGGGGAGCCAGTGATAGCCCAAATGACAGGACCTTGTATTGATATGCCACCCCTTCGAATGCGAATCTCAAGAATTGTCTGTGATGCGGGGCTACCTGGATGTGACAGTACGCGTTTTTCAGATCCAGTGTCATGAACCAGTCCCCTGGGCATATTTGTGGGAGGATCTGTTTCAAAGTGATCATCCTGAACGACCTTTTCATCAGGGCGTAATTCAGAAGTATGAGATCTAGAACAGATCGCAAGCCGCTGTCTTTTTTGGGAACGAGGAAATAGGGGCTGTAAAAGCCTGACTCGCTCTGGGCTGGAGGAACGATTTATATGGCTCCTTTTTGCAGCAGATTCATCACCTCTGCGTGGAGGAATTGAGCGTTCTCGCTGCGTATTGTGGTGGCGAGCACACCGCAGAAGTATGGTGGCCTTCAAGCGCATTGGAGTGTATAACCTCGTCTTACAGTATTACCCATGTTGACACATCGTGGATGGCCTGCCAGGCCTCGACCCGCGTGGCAAGGGGTTGAAATGGCTGTGCAGACTGGCTGCATAAGTGCAGGACACTTATGGTAGGCAGAAAAATATTTGTGCTCTCTTTTTGAAAATATATGCATTTTAATTTGTCCGCTATCACAGCGGTCGGACACCTGGGCACTATAGTGGGCCCGTGAGGATCCACGAACACACTTTCCTCTGCACCCAGCACTAAGCGGGCTGCGAGAGACACAATATAGGCTACTTGCGGGGTGGTACATCAGTAGCGAGACTCTGGCCCTTCCTCTTTCTGCCCGGCTGTCCAGGAGGATTTCTGAGGCGCCGGATTCAAGGCAATCTTGGGCCCGGGTCCTTGGCACTTCGGGAAGGGGTAGCATCGTGTCGAGTGTGAGCGCCCTCTATCTTGCGAACCCTCAGGGGGTCGGGACTCCAGGGCAGTTGGCGTTGGTTTAGCGGTCTGCTGAGTGGGCGCAGGTCTGGGGTGACTGGAAGCAGAGGAAGAGCTTGTGCGTTTAGGGAGGAAGTGTCACTCCGTGAAGCATTCAGCAAAGCCCTTCCACAGCTGGTCCAAACAGGCAGCCTGACGAGACCGGAGCGTCGAGGAAGGGAACTTTGTCCGCCTCTTCCATCTCCGTCATCAAGAGCCAGAGGTGGCACTCCAAAACTACCAGGTAGCACGTAGAGCCAGGTCTGTCACACTCCCCAGGTCCCTGAGAGAGGCTGAATCCAGACCGGCTTCCTCATTGGTGAGCATCTTGGCCTGGAATACCTGGAGCACAGCCATCGAGTGAAACGCTGAAGCCGCTTGTCCAGCCGCCAAGTAGGCGCATCCAGCGAGTGCAGATGTAGTTCTGTACAGCTTGGACGAATGGCTCGCCCTTGCCTTCCATCCGATAGCTGTGGGGGGGCAGAGATGTGCGGCCACAGACTCATCTAGAGGAGGCAGGTGGTCGTATCCTTTTTCTTCAGCACCATCAACGGATGTGAGAGCAACTGAAGCGAGACGAGTAGGGGACAAGTGTTGGCAGAGAGCCTGATGGCGCCCCGGGAAAAAACACTCATCCAGCCTGCTGCGAGATGGTTTCTCAGGCGGAGACCATTCAAGTCGGAACTCGTTGACAGCCTTTGTCATAACGCGGATGAGCTCTTCATCCGCTCTGAGTCTGGCGTTGCATGAAGCAGATGACGGCAAGAGGGCAGGGTCAGTCACAGAGCCCGATACCTCTTCTGCGTCTGAAGCCGCCAGAGAGCGGAAGGCTGAGCCACTCGTGGACCAGGGCATCCGTGCTCCTTGTAAAAAAGAATGGGCAGTGAGAGTTGTCTTCGGAGGCAAAGAGGTCTACTCGAGCTCTTCCAAAGACTTCCCAAATTCTCTGAACTGCGAGCGATTGAAGCGTCCATTCATCTGAAGAGACATTGTTCCTTGACAACATGTATGCTCCTTGGTTCATTGTGCCCGGCACATGCGTTTCTTTCACCTTACACGAACCAATCACGTGCCGTTATAACTGCGTAATTGAAAAAGGCTTCAGTTGAAGAGGAAAAAAGGGGTTTTCCCATACTAACATCGATATCTCGACGCAGTACGAGTGAAATATCGAAAGGGAAATATCTTGGAAGTATTTAGAATTGTGTGGAAAAACAGTATGTCCAGCTATAGACAGGCTCTAAAAGCTGCCAGGACCGAGCATATCCGCAAACTCATAGATAATAACCAAAACAATCCAAGGTTTTTATTTAGCACAGTGGCTAGATTAACAAATAAACAGGTGTCACCCGATCTAAATATTCCCTCACAGTTTAATAGTAATGACTTTATGATTTTCTACACTAATAAAATAGATAACATCAGAAATACAATAACAAATGTAAATTCTACAGCGTTTAGTTCTTCAGCTTCATTCATCGCACCCAAAGAAATACTGCAGTGATTTACATCTATAGGACAGGATGAGCTAAATAAACTTATCACTGCATCTAAACCAACAACATGTTTATTAGATAATGTACCCACTAAAGTATGGAAAGAGTTGTTATCTGTAGTAGAAGAACCGCTTCTCAATATTATTGACTCATCTTTATCGTCCCAAAACCATTCAAGCTGGAGGTTATTAAGCCTCTTATTAAGAAACCAAAACTAGATACTTGTGAACTGGCAAATTACAGACCCATTTAAAATCTTCCGTTTATGTCAAACATTTTAGAAAAATTTGTGTTTGTTCAATTTGTTTTCCTTCTTGCAGAAAAAATATAACTATGAAGAAGTTCAGTCAGGTTTTAGGCCCCACCATAGCACAGAAACTGCACTTGTTAAAATGACAAATTACTTGCTTCTCGCATCACACCAAGGCTGCATCTCATTGCTAGTTTTACTTGATCTTAGTGCTGTGTTCAACACTATAGATCATGACATACTCATAGATCGATTACAAAACTATACAGGTATTCAAGGGCAGGCTTTAAGATGGTTTAGATCCTACCTGTCCGATTGCTACCACTTTATTTATTTAAACGGCAAGTCATCACAATTATCACCAGTAAAGTATGGCATACCACAAGGATCTGCCCTTTCTGTCAGAAAATTTAAAAGATTGGATGACCAGTAATTTTCTCCTATTAAATTCAGATAAGACGGAGATATTACTAATTGGACCACAAAACAGTACACAGAATCTCTTGGATCACAATTTGCAACTAGACTGATGTACTGTTACTTCCTCTACAGTCGGAAATCTGGGTGTTATATTAGACAGGAACTTATCTTTTGAAAATCATATTTCCCATTTTACAAAAACAGCATTCTTTCATCTTAGAAACATTGCCAAGCTACGGAACATGTTCACTGTTTCTGATGCAGAAAAGCTAGTTCATGCATTCATGTCCTCCAGACTGGACTATTGTAATGCACTGCTAGGTGGTTGCCCTGACTCTTTAATAAACAAGCTACAGATAGTACAAAATGCTGCCGCTAAAGTCCTTACCAGCTCAAGAAAGTACGATCATATTACTCCAATTTTACTGTCTCTGCACTGGCTACCTATTAAGTTCCGTATCAGTTACAAAATATTATTACTTGCCTATAAGGCCCTAAATGGTTACTTGCCTATAAGAACCTAAATGGTTCCTGCGTACCTAACTAATCTTCTATCATGCTACAATCCTACCCGCTCCCTAAGGTTGCAAAACTCTGGTATTACCTAGGATAGCAAAGTCCACTAAAGGAGGTAGAACTTTTTCATGTTTGGCTCCCAAACTCTGGAATAGCCTTCCTGATAATGTTTGGGGTTCAGACACACTCTCTCTATTTAAATCTAGATTAAAGACATATCTCTTTAGCCAAGCATGCATATAATGCATCTCATAATCTTGTACCGCAGTTACATCTGATCAAACGCATATTATTATGCTTTTGCTTGGGTTGAACAACTATTTTTTTGCTTGGAGGGAACAACAGCTATGCTAATTATGATTCCCTTCGGAAGGGAACTCTACGCTGCGTCCTCTAGAGGCGCTATGGGAACGCCTTCAGCGTGACCGGTCTCTGAAGCATGAATGAAAACACACAATGGACTTGACATTGGCAGGTGGAAGTCTATGACGTAAGCAAATGAGCATCTGCGGGAATAAAAGGGCGCCTGTGGAACACGTCATCCTCTTTTTTGTCTTCAGGGGACTTTGTTTCTGAAGTGTGAGTATTATGAAATGCTTTAGGAGGTGTGCCAATCCGTGTCAGCATTTCTGACACCAGATGACACACACGACTTATGTGTTGGGCGAAGAGCACGCTCGCTCTGTTCTCTAGGGAATGGAGTGCGTTCATTGTGAGCCTTTTTCTTCGGGAAAGCTCCGCTCTCGTTTGTCCCTTTTCTCGAGAGAATTGGGGCGATCATCTGCCCCCCGCGGCTTGAGTCCAGCCGTTGCGGAGGCAACGAGGAGACTGATATCGCGGCGATCGCAGATGGAACTTGCTGACGAGTCTGAGAGAGGAATTTTTCATCTCGCGCTCGTCAGCGGCTGACGAGAGTAAAGTGCTGGAGGAAGATGTATTGTCTGTTACATCTTCTGATCCAGCAGGAAGTGCTTTGCTGGCTCATAGTGGGCTGATGAAGGCAGAGAGGATATGTCTGAGCCTTCTCAGCTTGTCTGTCCCGCGTATGTAGAGCTGCTAGAGGTTATGAAGCGTGCGCTTCTGCTAGGTTAGACCTTCAGTGGAGGCACGAAAAAGGGAGAGTGGCTCGCAGTAGACTTGATGAGCGATCTCTCTCTGGACATAACCTCCCAGCTCCCGTGAGCCTCCCATTCCTTCCAGATCTTCATAGTGAGATCATGTAGGCATGGGATAAACCATATTCAGCCTGCATCCATCGGTAAAAGCATGTTAATTATGCTGACATCGAAGGGAGGCGCGAGCACGGATATGCGTGATGCCCCCGAGGGGCGCTTGCGAGCTACAAAAAAAATCAAAAAAGTATTTTTTAACCTGCATTGAGTGTTGCTAGGCTTCCTCTCGTTTAAGAGAGTCATTCTGCTGAAGCCTCCGCTCTCCAGAGCTCCGCTTAGACAACACTATTAGTATGTAGGCTCTATTGTGAGCCTCGCTAGCTGTTGCTATCGCTGAGTGAAGTCAGGTCTCCTCTCGCTTTAGAGAGTCATTATGCTGAGACTTCCACTCTTAAGAGTTCCCCTACCTGGATTGAGTGTTGCTAGGCTTCCTCTCGTTTAAGAGAGTCATTCTGCTGAAGCCTCCGCTCTCCAGAGCTCCGCTTGGACAGCACTATTAGTATGTAGGCTCTATTGTAAGCCTCGCTAGCTGTCTCTAGCGCTGAGTGTAGTCAGGTCTCCTCTCGCTTTGGAGAGTCGTTATGCTGAGACTTCCACTCTTAAGAGTTCCCCTACTTGGATTGAGTGTTGCAAGGCTTCCTCTCGTTTAAGAGAGTCATTCTGCTGAAGCCTCCGCTCTCCAGAGCTCCATTTGGACAGCACTATTAGTATGTAGGCTCTATTGTAAGCCTCGCTAGCTGTATCTAGCGCTGAGTGTAGTCAGGTCTCCTCTCGCTTTGGAGAATCGTTATGCTGAGACTTCCACTCGTAAGGGTTCCCCTACCTAGATTGAGTGTTGCTAGGCTTCCTCTCATTTAAGAGAGTCATTTTGCTGAAGCCTCCGTTCTCCAGAGCTCTGCTTAGACAGCACTATTAGTATGTAGGCTCTATTGTGAGCCTCGCTAGCTGTCTGTAGCGCTGAGTACAGTCAGGTCTCCTATCGTTTTAGAGAGTCATATGCTGAGACCCCCTCTCTTAAGAGCTGCTCAGGATCAAGTGTTGCTAGGCTTCCTCTCATTTAAAAGAGTAATTTTGCTGAAGCCTCCGTTCTCCAGAGCTCTGCTTAGACAGCACTATTAGTATGTAGGCTCTATTGTGAGCCTCGCTAGCTGTCTGTAGCGCTGAGTACAGTCAGGTCTCCTCTCGTTTTAGAGAGTCATATGCTGAGACCCCCTCTCTTAAGAGCTGCTCAGGATCAAGTGTTGCTAGGCTTCCTCTCATTTAAAAGAGTAATTTTGCTGAAGTCTCCGCTCTCCAGAGCTCCGCTGAGGTAGCACTATTAGTATGTAGGCGCTATTGTGAGCCTCTCTAGCTATCTCTAGCGCTGAGTGTAGTCAGGTCTCCTCTCGCTTAGAGAGTCGTTTTGCTGAGACCTCCACTCTTAAGAGCCCCCCAACTAGGGTTGATTGTTGTTAGGCTTCCTCTCGTTTAGAGAGTCGTCCTGCTGAGGCCTCCACTCTTCAGAGCTCCGTCTCTGGCAGTAATAGGAGAATGTAGGCTCTTTTGAGCATCACTAACTGCCTCTGGCGTTGAGTGTAGCCAGGTCTCCTCTCAATTAGAGAGTCGTTATGCTGAGACCTCCAGTCTTAAAGAGTTCCCCTACCTGGATCGAGTGTTAGGCTTCCTCTCATTTAAGAGAGTCATTCTACTGAAGCCTATGCTTTCCAGAGCTCCTCTTAGGCAACACCATTAGTAGGTAGTCTCTATTGTGAGCCTCGCTAGCTGTCTCTAGCGCTGGTAGGGTTGAGTGTTATTAGGCTTCCTCTTGTTTAGAGAGTCGTCCTGCTGAGGCCTCCACTCTTCAGAAATCCGTCTCTGGCAGTAATAGGAGAATGTAGGCTCTTTTTGAGCATCACTAACTGCCTCTGGCATTGAGTGTAACCAGGTCTCCTCTCAATTAGAGAGTTGTTATGCTGAGATCTCCACTCTTAAGAGTTCCCCTACCTGGATCGAGTGTGAGGCTTCCTCTCGTTTAAGAGAGTCATTCTACTGAACCCTCTGCTCTCCAGAGCTCCGCTTCGGCAGCACCATTAGTATGTAGTCTCTGTTGTGAGCCTCGCTAGCTAACTTTAGCGCTGAGTGTAGTCCGGTCTCCTCTTGCTTAGAGAGTCGGTATGCTGAGACCTCCACTCTTAAGAGCCCCCCAACTAGGGTTGAGTGTTGTTAGGCTTCCTCTCGTTTAGAGAGTCGTCCTGCTGAGGCCTCCACTCTTCAGAGTTCCGTCTCTGGCAGTAATAGGAGAATGTAGGCTCTTTTTGAGCATCACTAACTGCCTCTTGCGTTGAGTGTAACCAGGTCTCCTCTCAATTAGAGAGTCGTTATGCTTAGATCTCCACTCTTAAGAGTTCCCCTACCTGGATTGAGTGTGAGGCTTTCTCTCGTTTAAGAGAGTCATTCTACTGAAGCCTCTGCTCTCCAGAGCTCCGCTTCGGCAGCACCATTAGTATGTAGTCTCTGTTGTGAGCCTCGCTAGCTTTCTTTAGCGCTGAGTGTAGTCTGGTCTCCTCTCGCTTAGAGAGTCGGTATGCTGAGACCTCCACTCTTAAGAGACCCCAACTAGGGTTGAGTGTTGTTAGGCTTCCTCTCGTTTAGAGAGTCGTCCTGCTGAGGCCTCCACTCTTCAGAGTTCCGTCTCTGTCAGTAATAAGAGAATATAGGCTCTTTTTGAGCATCACTAACTGCCTCTGGCATTGAGTGTATCCAGGTCTCCTCTCAATTAGAAAGTTGTTATGCTGAGACCTCCACTCTTAAAGAGTTCCCCTACCTGGATCGAGTGTTAGGCTTCCTCTCGTTTAAGAGAGCCATTCTACTGAAGCCTCTGCTTTCCAGAGCTCCGCTTAGGCAGCACCATTAGTAGGTAGTCTCTATTGTGAGCCTCGCTAGCTGTCTTTAGCGCTGAGTGTAGTCCGGTCTCCTCTCGCTTTAGAGAGTCGGTATGCTGAGACCTCCACTCTTAAGAGTCCCCAAACTAGGCTTGAGTGTTCCTAGGCTTCCTCTCGTTTTAGAGAGTCATTCTGCTGAAGCCTCCACTCTCTAGAGCTCCACTTAGGCAGTACTACGCACAGGCTCTTTCTTGAGCCTCACTAACTGCCTTTGGCGTTGAGTGTATCCAGGTCTTCTCTTATTTAGAGAGTCATTATGCTGAGACCTCCACTCTAAGAGTTCCCCTACCTGGATCGAGTGTTGTTAGTTTTTCTCACGTTTTAGAGAGTCATTCTGCCAAAGCCTCCATTCTCCAGAGCTCCGCTTAGGCAGTACTATGTGCATGCTATTTCCTGAGCCTCACTAGCTGTTCATAGCATCGAGTGTGGAAGTCTCCTCTAAATCTAGAGAGTCGCTTTCTGAGACCTCCACTCCGAGAGCCATACTCTGGTGAGCTAGTCTATGATGGCGAGCTTTGAGCTTGCCTGAAGAGGGGTTTTTGACCCTAGTTCTGCTGGGAAGGGATGGTGTTCCTCGAGTCTGTGACTTAGGAATCCAGCTTTCGGACACTCTTTCCCTCAGCATGGCGGCGTTGGCATAGCGTTACCATAGGGCCCTCTAGAGGACGCAGCGTAGAGTTCCCTTCGGAAGGGAATGTCTCAGGTTACACATGTAACCATGGTTCCCTGAGAATAGGTAACGAGTGGACTCTTGCTCGAGGATTGACAATCCACAGAGATTTAGCGTGAATTTGCGATTTGTAGCAGGCTCTGGGTCTGTGGTGGATAGAGACATCCTAAACCTCCCCCGTGCCAGCAAGACCTCAAAGTTGCATCAAGTCATGTTGCAACTTTCCACAACTATCCCGACAACTAGCGTGTCAGATTAGGCAATGCAAGGCAAGTTTATTTATATAGCACATTTCACACACAGTGGTAATTCAAAGTTCTTTACATAAAAGGAAGATGAAATAGAAATTCTAAATAATAATAAAAACAAGGAATAAAAAAACTAAATCACAACAATAAAAACAAAATGATATAACAATGTATTTAAAACAGTTAAAATTAGAAAATGATTATAAATAGTGCAATCAGTTCGGACGCAGCACAGAGATCATTCAACAAATTCACAGCTAAACAGATGAGATTTGAGTCTGGATTTAAATGTGGTTAATGTTTTAGCACATCTGATCTCTTCTGGAAGCTGATTCCAACTGCGGGCAGCAAAATAGCTAAAAGCAGACTCCCCTTATTTTGTGTGAACTCTTGGTATTTCTAACTGACTCGATCCTAATGATCTGAGTGGTCTGTTAGGTTTATATTCAGTGAGCATATCAGCAATGTATTTCAGGTCCTAGGTCCTAGGCAGTGGCGTAGGCAGAATTGTATTTTTGGTCGGGCCTAGGCAAAAGTGAGCGGGCACTTTCACGTAGCATACATATTTCTTCGCCAAAAGCAAACTAACGGACTCAATATTAAGATTACTTAAGTCTTTTTATTTATTTGTTTATTTAAATATTTTTATTTATTTAAATAATCTGCAGTAGCACACACGCACAGTACAACAACAAACTACCACATACCACATCTCCGTCACAAACACGAACAAGTATTGCATTAATATTACACTCAATTGCTTTAATTTTACCCAATCACCTTAATAAAACATTTCGGAATAATTTAATTCCACTTATTTAATCAATTAGTTAAGAAAATGTTTTTTTTATAATTAACATAAATATTTAAAATCACTGTAAGACCATTTTTTTTATATCAAGTTTTTAGTATTTATTTTCTAAAAAATGAAAAAAACAATACAGGAAAATAGCACTCATTTAATCAATTAGTTTATTTAATAATCAAAGCTGAAATGAAACGTCTAACAAAAATGTAAATCGCACATATGGCAGTTTTTATCCTATCAACTTTTTAATAATAGAAATATTTTGGAAAGATGAAAATAACGCTTATTTAATCAAGTAGTTAATTAAACAAATTTAAATAAAATGAATAACAATGTATACTAAAATAAGTCTTATCAAAACATTTAAATCACATAAGGAAATTTTATATTAAGTTTTTAATAATAGAATTATGTTCTACTCCTATTTGTTGGTAAAATATAACCATTTAAACAATGGCTGTTCTAATTTGTTTTCAAGATTTATTCAAAAATATTTAATAACGAATACATCTATAACATGATAAGTAAAAAAAAAAATCAATCTTAACTAAAATTAAATTTGAAACATAAAACATATTTTTATGAGTTAATGTAAAAACATATGTTGTCAAAACTTATTGATCATGTGTATTTTAAAAACATAACCTACTGAGATAGATTTAAGAATCCATATTTATTTTATTTAGGCCAATTCATTTATTTTGGCTGATTTATTTCCTATATACTTTTGGTGCATCTATACAGTTAAATCATACGATATAGTACCTTGGACAGCTACAGTACCACTCCTTCCAACCTCCAGTCCAAAGTCCGCAATCCAAATAAAAATCTGATTTGCCAAAGCGGGGATAACAACACGCGTATCTGTTCTTGAGTTGGGCAGGCCGGCATAAAATTACAAAACAAGCCGGAGACACCTGGGTTTTGAATTGAAAAGTGCAATTATTTCCTCATTGTCCAAAGAGTCTGCAAGTTTACCAAGTCTGGTGTGATATGCTCAGATTCTCTGGTTCTAGTCAGAATCCTCGCAGCAGCGTTCTGGATGAGCTGTAGCTATCTAATGGTCTTCTTTGGAAGGCCGGTGATGAAACCTTACAATAATCCACCCTGCTGGTGATAAAGGCATGAACAAGTTTATCCAAATCTAGACAACAAAACATCCAATTCTTGCAATGTTTTTGAGATGATAGTATGCTGATTTAGATACTGCTTTGACATGACTACTAAAACTAAGTTCTGTCTCCAGAATCACCCCAAGATGTTTTTCTTGATTTTTTGTTGTTTGACCCCTAGAGTCAAGGTATGCATTCACCTTGATAACTTCATATTTGTTTCCAAATTCAATGTCTTCAGTTTTCTCCTTTTTTAACTGAAGAAAGTTCTGGCACTCTTATCTGTTAATTTCATCAATGCACTAGAGGGAGTCAATGGTCCTGTAGACACTCCCAAGCAATGACATTTTCCAGCTGTTATAATAAATGATTTGTTTGGTAATTTGGGCTGAAACTTCACAGAAACATTCTGGGGTGACCCAAGACCAATATTACATCTTGTAAAAAAGGGCATAATAGGTGCCCTTTAAAATAGTATTACATGACCCCTTTAAATTGTACTAGCCAAACCAAGCCTGATTATTGCCATACCTGTTGAATCAAGAAATAACTTAAATAGAACCTGTCTGACAAAGTGAAGCATGCTTAAAGAGCAACACATCATGCCGCGATCTAAAGAATTTCAAGAACAGATGAGAAACAAAATAGTTGACATGTATCTGTCTGGAAAGTGTTATAAAGCCATTGCTAAGGCTTTGTGACTCCAGCGAACCACGAGAGCCATGATCCACAAATGGAGAAAACTTGGAACAGTCGTGAACCTTCCCAGGGGTGGCCGGCCTACCAAAATTACTCCAAGAGCGCAATGACGACTCATCCAGGAGGTCATAAAAGAACCCAGAACAACATCTAAAGAACTGCAGGCCTTACTTGCATCAATTAAGGTCAGTGTAAATGATTTAACAATAAGAAAGAGACTGTGCAAAAACGGCATCCATGGGAGAGTTCCAAGGCATCTCACATTTGCCAAAAAATATCTTGATTATTGCCAAGATTTTTGGGGACCTAGAAAACTTGCCATAATTAATGGAACCATGAATTCTGTACTCTATCAGAAATTCCAGAAGGAGAATGTCCGACCATCAGTTTGTGACCTCAAGCGCACTTGGGTTATGCAGCAAGACAATGATCTGAAACACACCAGCAAGTCCACCTCTAAATGTCTCAGGACAAAAAACAAAATCAAGGTTTTGGAGTGGCCAAGTCAAAGTCTGGACTTAAATCTGATTGAGATGCTGTGGCATTATCTTAAACAGTCCTTTCATGCTTGAAAACCCTCCAATGTGGCTGAATTAAAACAATTCTATAAACAAGGGTGTACCAAAATTTCTCCACAGCGATGTTAAAGACTCATTACCAGTTATCGCAAATACATGATTGCAGTTGTTGCTGCAAAGGGTGGCTCAACCAGTTATTAGATTTAGGAGGCAATTCTTTTTTTCACGTAGGGCCAGGCAGGTTTGGACCGCTTTTTTACCTTAATAAATAAAATCATTATTTAAAAACTGCATTTTGTATTTACTTGGTTTATCTTTGTGTAATCTTAAAATGTGTTTGATGATCTGAATCAAAGTGTGACAGTATGAAAGGGGGCAAAAATATTTTCACGGCACTGTAATTTATTCTGTCTAATACACTTTGAGAGTTCAAAATTAAGAGCTCCAACCCATGATTTTAACTAAATGTTTTTATTGTGCTTTCGGTTTTATTTCGTTTGACAAATACTGTGCCAAAGCATAATGTCTTAAAACTAGGGGTGTCAATGTTAATGCGTTAATACATGTGATTAATCTAAAAAATGTAACACGTTCATTTTGTTTTGTGCAAATTAATCGCATTATAAGGTTTGACCCCAACTTCTTGCCATCATCGCAGCACAGAAGGTTATCTGACAGATAATATCTGTCGTGTGTGATGAGCGTACAGTGAACTAGTGTTGCCAGGGTAGCAGTACAACAAACGGGCTATTTTGAAAATACAGTTGCGGGAAAAATTACAGAGCCATAGGTTGCGGCTTTTTGGGCTACTTGTAGCGCGTGTAGCGTGGCTGCCCAAAGTGTAAATAGACAAATAAAACTGAAAATAGATCATTTTAATAATGTGTATGTAGCAAAGTTCGGATGAAGGAAGGAAGCGGACAAGGTTGGCTCGTGGAAACTTGCTTTTCTCGATAAACTTAAACAGCGCGTCCTCGGTACATCAACTCTCTCGGTTGTCTCAGCGATCACTCTCTGCATTCGTTCTGGCTGTCTCTCTCGTCACAGACCATGCGCCCGAGTCTCCACTCCGTCTCTCTCTGAACTCCCGTTCCACGGTGGCTTTTATCCGGTCTCCACACCAATTACTGCAATCAGACACAGGTGTTCCTCATTTTGCACTTGACCCACTTAATTACCGCCGTCTCCTGAGTCTTTCTCCCGCTGCAGACTTCGCTGAACCATGCCCCCCTCGCCACATACCCCCACCGCACGACTCAGGACGGAAGCCCTCCTGCAGCCCCCATTTCTGGAGGAAGTCGGCCACAGTCATCTGCGTCCCCGGCCTGTGGATCACCTTGAATTTGAAGGGTTGTAATGCCAGATACCAACGGGTGATCCGCGCGTTGGTATCTTTCATGCGGTGGAGCCACTGCAAGGGCGCGTGGTCCGAACAGAGGGTGAATTCCCGTCCCAGGAGATAATAGCGGAGGGTGAGGACCACCCACCGAATCGCCAGACACTCCTTTTCAATGGTGCTGTACATCGTCTCTCTCTTCGAGAGCTTTCGACTGATGTACAGCACCGGGCGCTCCTCACCCCCTATCTCCTGGGTCAGGACGGCTCCCAGCCCCCGGTCCGATGCGTCCGTCTGCAGCAAGAAAGGGAGAGAAAAGTCAGGAGAGTGTAATAGCGGCCCGCCACACAGAGCAGCCTTCACTTGGGTGAAAGCCTGCTGATACTGCTCCGTCCACTGGACCGTATCTGGGACCTCCTTTTTAGTGAGGTCAGTCAGCGGGCTGGTGAGCTCCAAATAATCAGGAATAAACCTTCTGTAATATCCCGCCAGCCCCAGGAACTGCCTCACCTCCTTTTTGGTCTTGGGTCTCGGACAGGCCGCAATAGCTGCCGTCTTATCAATTTGGGGACGCACCTGTCCGTGACCCAAGTGGAACCCCGGATACCGAACCTCCACCCGCCCAATCGCACACTTCTTTGGGTTGGCCGTTAGCCCTGCTCCTCTCAGCGCTCTCAGAACCTCCCGCAGGTGCACCATATGCCGCTGCCAGTCTTGACTGTAGATGATAATGTCATCTAAATAGGCAGCGGCATATGCGGTGTGCGGTCGGAGGATTTTGTCCTTGAGGCGCTGAAAGGTAGCGGGCGCCCCAAACAACCCAAACGGAAGTGTGACAAATTGGTGTAATCCGAACGGCGTTGTGAAGGCTGACTTTTCTTTGGATAAGGGTGATAAGGGGATCTGCCAATATCCTTTGGTTAAGTCCAGAGTCGAATAAATACGAGCGGTACCTAGCCGATCAAGCAATTCGTCAACCCGCGGCATTGGATAGGCGTCGAATTTCGACACCGCATTCACCTTGCGATAATCCACACAGAACCGAACCGAGCCGTCTGTTTTTGGCACCAAAACGATCGGGCTCGCCCAGTCACTGTGGGACTCTTCTATCACTCCCATCTCTAACATTGCCTCTAATTCTGACTGAACCACTTTTTTTTTGTGTTCCGGTAAACGATACGGCCGGCTGCGCACTACGACGCCCGGCTCCGTCTCAATATGGTGCTGGATGAGGTTGGTTCGCCCGGGCAGGGGCGAGAACACGTCCGCAAACTCTTTTTGCAACCGGGCAACATCGGTGAGCTGGGAGGGCGAGAGGTGATCTCCCCCTGGGGCCAGAGTGAGGGATTGGATTTTGGTGATCACCTCTGGCCCGAGATCGTCCTCGCCACTTACCGCCATCGCCAGCAACACCGGCTCCACTTTTTAAGGAGATTGAGGTGGTAGAGTTGACGTGCCCAGCTCCGGTCTGTTCGAACCACCTCATAATTGAGATCCCCTACTCACCGTGTGACCTCAAAAGGTCCTTGCCACTTGGCGAGTAATTTCGAGCTAGAAGTAGGGAGCAATACAAGTACTTTATCTCCCGGTGCAAAATTGCATAATCTGGTCCCCCGATTGTATAGCCGGCTTTGCTTGTCCTGGGCCTGTAACAAATTCTCCATGGAGAGCTGCCCCAGGGTGTGGAGTTTTGTTCTCAGGTCCAGCACATGCTGAATTTCGTTTTTGCTCCCCGAAGGTCCCTCCTCCCAAGTCTCCCTCAGGACGTCCAAGACCCCGCGGGGTTGGCGCCCATACAGGAGCTCGAAAGGGGGAAAACCCCGTGGAGGCTTGTGGGACCTCGCGCAATGAACTGTTCCAGCACCACGCGGTCGATGATCTGGTCGACGTCGCTTTCCCCGGCCAACAGCCATCTGCGGCACGCGTCCCGGAGCTGGTGAGCCATCACGAAGGGCCGGCCGTTTTCCCCCAGCTCCAGCGATCGGAAGCGCTGGCGATGTTGCTCGGGGTTCCGGCCGACCCGCTGGAGGATGGCTCGCTTCAGGTCGTCGTAGACCAGGAGGTTCTGAACTGGCAGCTGCTGCGCCGCCAACTGCGCCTCCCCGGACAGCAGTGGAATGAGGCGCACTGGACAGTTCATCTGGGGCCACCCACATGCCTCCGCGGTCTTCTCGAATAGGTCGAGAAATGCCTCCGGGTCGTCCTGCGGCCCCATCTTCTGCAACGGCATGTGGGTGGGCAGGGCTGGGGCTGGTGGCATCCCCCCAGCCCGAACCTCCCGGTCCATCCAGCTCCGGAACAGCTCGCGGTCCTCCTGCTGGTTTTGGACGAGGGCGCAGAAACGGCGTTCCTGGTCCTCCCTCATGTCCAACAGCGTTGGTGATGTTCTTGATGGAGTCCCGCGAGCGACTGGATGACATCCGCAAATGGCGAACTCGTCGGAGATGACATGACGGCAGCGGCGTTCCGGCTTCCTTCCCGGGTTTCAGGCACCACTGTAGCAAAGTTCGGATGAAGGAAGGAAGCGGACAAGGTTGGCTCGTGGAAACTCGGGGGATTTTATTGCTTTTCTTGATAAACTTAAACAGGTGCGCACTCTGCGCGTCCTCGGTATATCAACTCTCTCGGTTGTCTCAGCGATCACTCTCTGCGTTCGTTCTGGCTGTCTCTCTTGTCACAGACCATGCGCCCGAGTCTCCACTCCGTCTCTCTCTGAACTCCCGTTCCACGGTGGCTTTTATCCGGTCTCCACGCCAATTACTGCAATCAGACACAGGTGTTCCTCATTTTGCACTTGACCCACTTACTTACCGCCGTCTCCTGAGTCTTTCTCCCGCTGCAGACTTCGCTGAACCACGCCCCCCTCGCCACAGTGTATTATACTTGGAATGTATACCTGACAACTTAAGAACGCAGAGGCAATTGTACACAAACAACGTTAGTTTCAGCCAGAGCATACATGTTAAGGCTTTTACACCGTACAAATAAACATGACAACAGCCACTATAGATTAGTTAAGTTAATAAACACACGATTACGATAGAATATGGTTTGTATGTTTTTTTCTTAAGATGAATGTGTACATCTGAAATGCTAATTTGTGCAACGATATAAAAGGCTATAAATAGCATATTTTGACAATAGTAAATGACCAAATTCCACATTTGATCGCAAAAGGAAGTTATTATAAACACTCGATAGTGATTTGAAGTGAGTTCTGAGTAAAAGTGTACTATTAATCTCATACATTTTCTTATGAAACATAATGCTAATGCTAGCTCTAATGCAGCTGCAGAACAAGTCCAATTCTTCTTCACAATGCATTTTGTCCTAATACTTCACGTAAGGTTACAAGAAAATGTTTTGTTGTATTTATTTAGAAATACACTATTATACTTTTGATAATAATTGGATAAATGTATACTGGGATGGAAGCAACGTGGCTTGGTAAATGTTTTATTGTCAGTAAAAAGATTGATAAAGGCCAAAAAAAAAAATAATAATAATTTAATAATTATAAAAGAATAACGAGGTGTCTTATAATTATGTCTCATACCTGGCGGAGGTGTGAAAGGTTATGTTTCCTTAAACTAGTTTGTCATGCAATTCAACACATGTACAGGTAAGTCCTAGTATTTTAAATGTCATTTCTATGACTGTGATTAACACGATTCATTTTTTAATCATTTGACAGCACTACTTAAAACACATCTTTAAAGAACTTTTATATAGTTTAAATATATTTCAAAAACTACACTTTTTTCCCAGAAAACCTATCGTTTTATATCAAATAAAATCAAAATCAAATCACTTTTATTGTCACATCACCACAGCACAAGTGCCTTGGTGAGTGAAATTCTTGAGAGCGTGCAGACAGTACATACTTACAGACTGTACAGAAGACAATGTGCAAAAAAACACATACATATACTCAGTACACACAGTGTACTATTAGACATGCTTAGTTATCAATACACATTATACACTGTATGTACACATGCTACATTATGTACACATCTATACATAGTAATATGTGAAGGTGCAACAGATTATACATTATACAACAGATTAGTTGTGCAACAGATAGTTGTGCAAAGGTGCAACAGATTATACATATGCAATGTCATGGATGTGCATTGTATGGTATCCAGTGTAGAGATGGTTCGATACCATAATTTTGGCTTTGGTACGGTACCAGAATGTAATACCTCATTATCGATACTAAATCGATACCATAGGTGACAAATAACCAGACTCAAAAAATAAGTGAACTGAAATAAATTTAAAGTGATTGATCATCATATATATAGTATTTATTAATCTTGGTTAATGTTAGGTATGTGTTTAATGCATAATGTTAACATACTAAACATATATTAGTAAACATTTATAAATAATTATTGACCTACATTTATAAGTGCTATAATAATGTCAATGCTGTTAACGAATTATAACAAATGTTTCTTTAAAGTGTTATTCTAACAGTCAAAGTATATGGCAAAAATATCATATCACTATTCTTTTTTTAAATATCACAATTTCACGATTCTTTGTCATGTTGATTTTACTATTTTGTCTGAGCAGTGCAGACAAAACAATTGCCCTATTACAAAGACAAATCCTTTCAAGGTTACAAAATATAAAAAAGTATGGTGAATATTTAGACCAAAGTGGGGGAAGATAAAAATCTTTGTCATTATTTTATCTTTGGTATTAAAAATAAGAACAAAGATACACATTACAAATACACATAATATACAGATAAATCAAACAGTGCTTTATTTTCAGGTACAACAGGTGTATTTAGCAGAGCATTCAAGAAATTGAATGAACAAATATCAAATAAAACACTATATAGATTGATTTCAAGCAGCTGTATTATTTTTTCAGTCAAAAGTAGCAAGTTATTTTTTCTCTTTGTGTTTTGTAGAGTTAGCATTAAATAATAATTCTGTCGATTCCGTCATAGTGTTTTATATTATACCATCATTTACTCACTTGAGTTTAGTTTTAAACCTGAGTGAGTTTCTTTCTTCTGCTGAACATACATGCTTTTTTAAAGAACGTGGAAAACCACACAGTTGCTGGTCCTCAGTGACTTACATATTATTTTTTTCTTTCTATCAAAGTCAATGTGTCAACTATCCCTTTAATTATAGTCGGCGGCATGTGTAGTACTGTCCCTTTAAGACCTGCGCGCGTTTCTAATACACAGGCGCGCATCCGTTTGTCTCGGCTGTTTACTTTCCTGTTAGACATAACCAACTTAGTATATACATAAACCTTGTTGTGTTTTGACAGTATTGGCTCAAAAGATAACTTAGTTCAGTTATCAGGCGCTGTTAGGGAGGCTTTTCCGTGCGCCCTCTTCAGGTGTAACTTACGGGCTCAGAAAAAGCACATGTCTGACCACCGTTGAATGAAACATTTAAGCGGAAAGCCTTTAAAACATGCAAAAAAGTTGTGAATAAAACTTACAATTATGAATTTATGATGCACTTACTAACCTGTCGATCTCTAATTCTCGGAAAAGATCATGATGAGCAAGCGACATATGCTTAGCCAGATTGGATGTCTTGCCTCCTGTGGTCAGTTCGTTCACCTTTATCATCTGTTGTGTATGCAAAGTAATGCCATATTTCACTTCTACTGTTCTCTTCATTTGTTTGTTTCGGGCACGTTAATAGTTTAATCTGTTTGATCCATTGTGTTGTTCACTTGTTCTCAAGGTTCAAGGTTCTTTATTATTCGTCACATACACAATCATACAAGTATAATCAGTAGTGAAATGCAAGTAGAATTGAAGAAAAATACAGCATTTACATAAGGAAAGTGAGGAGAAAAAAATAACCCCCAGACTATGCTCCTTGGGGAGTACAGTGTGAGAACAGGAAAAACACCTCAGCAACACAAAAGCACATACACGACATAGCCACAGGGGAAGTGAATCCGGCCCAGCAAGCAGCCATCTGATCCCGCAGCCACTGATCCGGCGCTGGTCAGACCCGCCTGACCAGGCCAGCGGATAGAAGCGAACAGAAGTGAATGGTCGGGGGGGGGGGGCAATGTCTGTAATGTCTGTAGGGTGGGGGAGGAACGCAAGAGTGTCTCACTGAATTGCACTCCCGGGGTAGAATCCAGCAACAGCCTTGCCAAGGCCACTGTGTGGGGGAGCCAGAAAAAGATAAGATTGTTTTGTCTTTGGGGGTAAACATTCCAATTTTGCAGGCTACTCTCTGTCCATTTTGACCATTTTGGTCTCCATTTTAATCAATTTCCAAAGCCGTGAACTTCTCCTTGGTAGAATCCATATTGCGATTATAGTCTCAGTCTCAATGCTGACCGCTCTTCCCGCAGCTTCAATCATACGGGCAGCCTTGTGGGGCTTTGGACAGCTGTTCCCGTTTTCTGAATTCTTCGATAACCCAGGGCAAAGCCTAATCCAATCAGCAAAATACCTGTTATCATGGTTCCGAATAGGTAGATATCAATGTCCTCCACGGAAAGAGCCGCAAGACACACGATTCGCCACCTCTCCCACGCGCCATCGTATAGCCCGCTGCGAACGTTCCATCAGGGCAGTCAGGTTCCCCGAAACCCAAGTTTCGATAGTGTCAATTGCATTAAGAGACCAGTTAATCCATAATATTTTAGTTTGGAGAGCAGTGCAGAGAGAGTCTCTCACGAGACAAGAGAGCAAAGCAGGGAAGATAAGGGTGAGGACGGGGAGAGAAAGCGACTGCCTCCGTTGAGAGCCAGAAAAGAGTTCTGGTGTCATATTTACCAGATGCGCAGCAATTTGAGAAGCACTGCCGCCTACAGGTGAACTTTGGAACAGCAGCATATGAAATACCGAAATATGCAAAATTAGGATATCGTACCATTTGAAATATAATAAATACTAATTTTACAGTACCGGTATACCGCGCATCCCTAATCCAGTGATAGCAAATAGGTTGTGCTAGTGCAGTGTGTGCGTGTAGTGCAGTGGAACTGTGTTAATGTGCAGTGCATGGCATGTTGTGTGAGTGGGAGTGTGAGGTAGGGTGAATTTGTTCATTAGCCTGATAGCCTGAGGGAAAAAGCTATCCCTCAGTCGGCTAGTGCGGGATCGGATGCTGCGGAGACGTCTCCCTGAGGGCAGCACAGAGAGCAGTCTGTGGAACGTGTGGCTGGAGTCCTCGATAATCCTCCTGGCTTTCCTTATACACCGCCTGGTGTAGATGTCCTGGAGGGAGGGAAGCTCACCTCCAACAATGTGGTGGGCAGTTCACACGACCCTTTGCAGAGCTTTGCGGTTGCCAGCGGTGCTGTTTCCAAACCAGGCGGTGATGCAGCCGGTCAGGATGCTCTCCACAGTGCAGGTGTAGAAGGATCTGAGGATGCTGGGGCTCGTTCCAAACTTCCTCAGCCATCTCAGGAAGAAGAGGCGCTGATGTGCCTTCTTCAGCACGGTTCAATGCAATTGTAAGTCGCTTTGGATAAAAGCATCTGCAAAATGTAAATGTAAGCACTGCATCTGTGTGAGCAGACTTTGTGAGATCCTCAGTGATGTGAACGCTGAGGAACTTAAAGCTGCTCACCCGCTCCACAGGTGTCTTGTCGATGGAGATGGATGTGTGTACTCTGAGCTGTCTCCTGAAATCCACCACCAGCTCCTTGGTCTTGTCGATGTTGAGTGAGAGGTGGTTTTCCTGACACCATTTAGTCAGGGTACTCACCTCCTCTCTGTAGGCCGTCTCATCATTGTCGGTGATCAGGCCTATCACCGTTGTGTCATCAGCACGTATCATCATATGACCAGGATACTATTGAGACAATATTGATAATATTGTTGCATACCTACAACTGCGGTTTCTCTATAGCCCCAGAGCCAAATCTCACACCCGCCATGGACCTGGAGCCTATACCAACATCCATGTACATCTCAGAGCCTGAGGCAGTAGCCCTGTGCTGACCGTAATAGATCAGAGCTCCCTGGCCCTTCCTCCTTTGCTGGTCCTGGCCAGCCTCCTATTGCCTTCATCTCCACCAGTCCCGCCCATTCCATAACCCTCTCCTCTGGATCCCCCTGATTCTGCCTCCTCTGCTATCCATCTGTCCTCAGTGGTGCTTTTCAATTTCTCTGCTCTGCTCTCCTCGTCAGCTCCACCTAACTTTCTGGCTTGGCCTTAAACTTCACAGTCCCAATAGAATGGTGGAACTATGATGTCACTTTGCAGGCGAAAACCCGGAAGCGAGTTAGCATTTTAGCACTTCCAGTTCCATCGTCTCAGCGTCAATGTTTTTTTTTAATGGGATTTTGGTTAAATGCCTTAAATAAGGCCGTGGTTCACACAGGCTCAAGATACTTTCATGTTTTATTATATGACATAAAACACACTAGTTACACCCCACTCATTATTTTTTTTTAATTGTTATCTTTCTTAAAAAAATCGTTGTTAATAAGTTGCTAAATGGGACTACAGGTGCTGTTGGAGACATTGAACGTCATCATGTCAAACAGTTTACCAATTTACAGTATTTTCCAGTTGTAGTATAATTTGTAATTTAATTAATTGTAGCATAACCAATGAATAGTTTCCCGGATTTTATATTGTTGTTCAACAGTTTTTTTGCTTTGCCCCAAAATGCGACAAGTCTTTGGAGGAAAGATGCTCGTTTTTTATCGCTTACTGATGCAGAGCCTCTCGCACCATAAGGTAAAGTCATATTACGATTATTACATGTAAACACTGCATTTACCGGCTTTATGTGGTGAAACGTCTCAGGTTATGCATGTAACTATGGTTCCCAGAGTGGGGAACGAGACACTGCATCCCAATATTGGGGGTGACCTATAGGCGATCCGCCTACAAAGGGACATCATAGTCCCCCCCTCTATCTCTGACTCCACCTCAAGCCTTTGAGCACATGACTCCACCTTGGTCTATCGACCTTGGCTTTTTGTTGCCTGGGCTCCACCATGGGTCCTCATCCCTCAGGCTCTGTCATCTCCCTCAGTCCTCTAACCTTCTGGCTCTGCCAGGTTCCTACTTCCCGTCGGTTCAACCTATGTCCTTGCTCCCACTGGCTCCTCCTCTGTGAGCTAATCCATAGCCTTGGCGAGGCTGCAGCTACAACTTCCTTGCTTTGCCTCGGTTAGTTCATGTTTCCTTTGTACCTGTTTGTATGTTGTAGTTACTAATTTGTTAATTGATTAACCCCACCTGTTTCTTGTCCCCCCCTTGTCCTTTCCCTTAAACTTTTCCCTTAGTGTATTCATAGCCCTCGTTTTAAGATGTTCTTTGTCTGTTCTCATCTGTATTATGTAGGGTTGGTCTATCTCCTGAGTAATTTTTGAAATTATTATTTTAAATAATATTACTACTACAAAATGTATCCTGCTTCTATTCTCCGTTCATGCAACCAGTGTGACAAGTTGTGCTACTTAAAATGTGTCAAAACTATGATATAATTTCTTGAGTATAACATAGAGAGAAAGTTAATAGAAAGAACATCATATCAGAAAGACAGTCTGTTCACAAGTTTTTCCCCAGAATCATGTCTACTGCATCGCTGTCTTTCGCTCTGTGAAGTTGAGAGGGGTTTCCATGCTGAGTTGGAGACCTGAGAGGTATGAACTTCCCAGCTAATGCTTCTCTTACCCAGCATGTCCCTGAGACTCTTAAAAATATCTAGTAGCACAAGCAATAAAAGTGCTGTGCCACAGTAAAGTGACAGTAAAGCTCTCAGTGAGATATGACACAGAGGGAAAAAAGGGGATCCCAGCATGAGCGCTGGGGCACCATGGACCTTATTGCCCCCATGTGCCCCTTTGTAATTTAACGCAGAACAGTGGAGAACAGCTGTTACTCTCTCAGAATCTCTATGTAAACTTTTGCAGTGTTTAGCTTCATAAATTTGCTAATATCCATTGGGATCCTGATTTTACTACAGGAAGGTATGTTTTAGTGCTCTTCACAAAAACTCCACACTTATTCAGAGAGCTCTCAACGTGATCCCTTACTACAGATTAGAAGCACATTGCCATGCCCAGAAGTCAATGGTCTGGATAGTTAATTATTGGGTTACTTAGATGGGTCAAGTGACCACATCATGCCCATGTGCCAGTTACAAAAACCTTATGAGTTTTCCGTCTTTGGATGTTGTAGTTGCCTTTGGCTTGCTAACTGTTGGTTAATACACAAATATATTAAGGCATACTTTTTTTTAAAGGAATCTTTTAATGGAGCTGTTCAATGAGCGGCTTATCGATAATGTGCAATGTGAAGCGCTATATAAATTAAATTAATTTGACTTGACAAATGCACTTCCTTGTGAAAAAGTAGTAGACTTTGGCCTACTTTTAAAAAGACTTATTACAGAAGCAATACAATTTAAAAGCATGTGCTTGTAATGTTTTTGGATACTTAATTGCATGTTAATTTCATTTAAAAGTAAGTATAATCATGTGTTCTATGACCCACTTAAGCCTCTTCTTAAGAAACCAAAACTAGATCCTTGTGAACTGACAAATTACAGACCCATTTCCAATCTTCCGTTTATGTCTAAAATTTTTGAAAAAGTTGTGTCTGCTCAACTGTGCTCCTTCTTGCAAAAAAATATATCTATGAAGATTTTCAGTCAGGTTTTAGGCCCCACCATAGCACAGAAATTGTACTTGTTAAAATTACAAATGACTTTCTTCTTGCGTCAGACCAAGGCTGCATCTCATTGCAAATTTTATTTGATCTTAGTGCTGCGTTCGACTCTATAGATCATGACATACTCATATATTGATTACATTGATTCTTGAATTAATCAACTGTTTTAATTTCACATTTAAAGAATATATTTATGTATTATATATATATATTTGTTTTTAAAAAAATTCAAAAGAGTATCCAACATTTTATGTCTTATTTATCAAAACATTATTTCTGCATTTGTAGATGAATTTTGTAGATACTGATTTAATTTGCCTGGTAACAGCCTAAATGTCTTATTATTCTAATTAACCGATTCCTTTAATTAAAAACATCTAGTTTGAGATTTATAGGCCCATATCCCAGGTGTGTCAAACTCAGTTCCTGGAGGGCCACAGCCCTGCAGAGTTTAGTTACAACCCTGCTCCAACACACTTACCATGTAGTTTTCAAATAAGCCTAAATGATTAGTTTAGCTGTATCAGATGTGTTTAATTAGGGTAAAATCTACACTGTGTATGGCTGTGGCCCTTCGGGAACTGAGTTTGACACCTTTGGTCTATCACATTTTTCCTCCCTCCCATTGTTAAAATGTAACTAAGTAATTTTTACTCTGAGTAAATTTTAAATGAGCTACTTTTTACTTTTACTTGAGTATATTTTTAGACTGGTACTTTTACTTTTACTTAAGTAAAATTTCAGTAATGTAATGGTACTTTTACTTGAGTAGAATATTTGTGTACTCTTTCCACCTCTGGTGCTGGGTGTCAGTCTGGCCTTTTCAAATCTGCCTTTTTTAATCTTTTCAAATTAACTGATGAGATTTTGCTCTCAGTAAAAAAAATGTACTCTGTAACAAATAATAGATTAATGAAACCAAATACTGCCCATGAGATTTACCTAAAACAAGATATCTCATGTTTAACCACTATAGGGACATCAGAGCCAGTGGCAAATTCCAGAAGAACTGGATGAGGTAAGGCTGATTTTCGGAGATGTGAGCTATATTAATAAACTGCATATTTGAAGTCTAAACAAGTACATTCCGTGACACAAAAAACAGTATTATTTATAAAATTATAGGGGATTTGGGTGTCCACCATGACATTTGCTGTGAGAGATTTTTATATATTTCTCTATATATTTGTTATGTGTGTGTGTGTCATAGCACAGCTAAGTTTGGAGTTCCGTTCACACTGCAGACTTTCCACGTGCATACATACATACAATGCATACAGTGAGTACATACATACACTAGTAAGTAAATGAACAAACAAACAAACAAACTAATTAATACATAATGTAATAGGAAAATAAAGTAAAGAACCAATAGATTCCCAAGAATGTGGTCATTGCATGACTGAGGCATATTATATTGGTTTCGGTATGATAATTGTTTTAAAGAATGTGAGTTTTTTTATGAGTGTGTGTGTGTGTGTGCGTGCGTGCGTGCGTGCGTGCGTGTTTAATTTGCTACGGACAGACCTGATGCCAGAAATAATGAAAAAAAGGTGACAGTTGGGCAAGTCTTGACCTGTTGAATACATTCCAGAGCAAAGCATCAGGAAACCACGTCTCAAGAAACACAGGGGATTTCCACTGCAACAATTCAAATAATACAAATAAACTCAGGTGAACATACAGCAATTAAACCATTAACCTGACCTCTCTTATTATGTAGAGATTAATGTCTACTTGTATTGCCAATCACAAGAACAGCCCCAGTGAGGCTACCTGGAGGAAATGGTGGAGTAAATGACACCTAATGCTCCACCTCTTCTAGAACACACATTCCAGAGCTCATTCATGCAGTAAAACAGAGCCAACAATAACACCTACAAACAAGACCACGCAATTTCCCAACACACCGCTGATCACATGGTCTATGTAAGTAATGCTTGGGGGCCAGCAGTGGGCTTGTCTGAACACACCTCTCTTACACATACGCTGATAGAATGTAAACAAACTGGGGGCTCTGATTTTATTGGCCGTCCTTTGGAAAAGCTCTGCCTTTACCTGCTCAGGTGATTCCTGACTTCTTGTTGCACATAATGGTGTGAGCCACGTGGTTAAGATCAAGTTACACCCTTTACAAATGTTTAATGAAGTCAATGACCTGACAGTTACTACATAAACTCTGGTGCCACTGTCACTTCAAGCTTCGTGTCATAAGGAAGTTCAACAGTTCCACAACATGGCCATATGGGCCAAATAATAGATGCTGATCTAATATTTATGATGAATAGTTATGACATCAACATTGGGAGTCTACAGCAGTCTGTCATATCCTGAACCTGAATATATTATTGCTGAGCCCATTGCTTACCTTCTTCCTATAAATGTTCAAGGAAATGTTGCTGGAAATATCTTGAGCTATTTAAGATGTAGAGGAGTTTGTTTCTTCATCAGATTTGGCGATATGTAGCATTCCATCACTTGCTCACCAATGGATCCCCTGCAGTGCATGGGTACCATCAGAATAAGAGTCCAAACAGCAAATAAAAACATCAGACTAATCCACAAGTAATCCAGACCAATCCAGTCCATCAACTAACATCTTGAAAATCCATTTTTAAGAAAAAAATCCATCATCAAAAGTAATTGTATCTGAATCAGGAGAGAAATATGCACAGATTGAGCACTGTTTACAAGCCAAAACAGTCCAAAACAGTCCTAAACAAATATGTGGGTGGATTTTGATGTGAGAGGACAACAGGGTATGACGTTATGTCTTATTGTCCTTCATCAAATGATGTCATTGTAACACTTTTTGTTAATTACAGAATTATTAGCAGAGTAACAGGGTTGATGCACATTTTTAGGATACAAATTTTCTATAATATAATTTATTTTAATTTTCTACTAATTGAAAAATACAATCTAACCCAGAGTGACTCTTTCAAAGTGCAACTCTTATAATGGTGGTTGATATTATCCGTATGGTTAATATTATTTATTTAACAACAGTAAAAGTAAATAGTTTTTATGTTTGTTGTCAGTACATCATAGGTCAAAGAACGTATAGGTCAAAGAACAATGCCAACATGACAGCTATCTTATGTCTCCATATAAAAAACAAAACAAAAAATAAAACAAACACACACACTCACTTCTGTGTTAACACATTAAATGTTAGCATTGCCTGTTAAGGTGCAGTCACATTAGTGAAATTTCGGCAAAATGTTGTGGGTAATTTGTCCATTATCAATAGTTTAGCAATGTATGCAGCACATCTCAAACAGAAGTCAATGTAAAACTAAGCATCTTTCTGTTGGTCAATGACTAACTTGAAACCATTGTGAACCACTGCATGGGGAAATCCTCCACTTTGACACAAAATCCTGATTGTGAGGATTCCTGCTGAATTACCCAAATTTCACCGAACAACAGTAAATGTGAGCGCACCTTTAAAAGCCACTTTTCACAGATATGTTTAATGAGCGATACACATGCCTGTATTACTGAACAACCTCTATAAATGATTCTGACACAGTTGAAGGAAGCATGATATTCGTTCCTCTTCATAGCAGCATGTTTTAGGGTGTAGCTGCTGACTCACGGGCCAAAGGAGGGGGTAAACGCTTGTGTCGTCTCCACCCGCCTGCACTTGTACTTTCAGAGTTTCAGACAGCTATGTCCTACTTCGGCGCCAGTCTTTTCGGAGCTACTCATTTTCTCTCCATGCCCCATTTCAGCTGGATCAGCACATCCTCGACATCTCTGTCATAAAGTTTTGAATGTCCCATGGAGAAATCCAAGCTGCCCAAATAAAAAATAATTGGATGTTTGTGTGAAATATAATTAACTGCAGCATGGCTGTATGTTTCTGGTAAGTTTAGGTTCAGTTCTGGGAGGTCAGCACTTGCCCTTTTTGCAAGACTTTAAATTTAATATTTTAGTTTTTTTATGAGCATGTGCGCAACAACTACTGCAAAGTTATTTATTAAATAACATAGTTAAGAAATACCGCAAGAGCTAAAGTGATTCTATACCTAATATCAGCACGATTGCAAATGTGCAATTGATTTTGTCTAACAGTCTAATAATAAATATACTTTTAACATGCAATAAATACAGCAATATGCAATTTTAGACACAATATTGTCAGTTTTTGCTACTGTTTCTGCCAGTCCATCATTTCAAAAAAGTACTTGTGTCTCCTTTCAGTTTTGAACAAATCAGGTGAGTCAATGATTCAATGATCTGTTCATAAAGACAATCACTTGCTTTTCTTCATTAATGAATCAATTGGTTTGAATCAATCAGCTGAATGAATCAGATAAATATTTACAAATATTTAGCCAATTAAACATATTAAAAATAGCTTGTGACTCAAATGTTGTTGGATCCGCTCAAATGGTCAGTAAAACCTCATAACTCCACCCCCTCTATCTGGACTGAATGAACTGAAGTTTTACAGCAGCAGTGTTGCCAAGTCCACGGGAGGTTTTTCCTGTCCGCGGCTTGAAGCGACCTCAATAACATGATATTTAGGCCCTGGAATGCAAATTTACCAGGGGACCCCCCTCGAAATGCAATTGGGCTAGTTTTGGGTTAGTTTTGAGTAGCACTTGGGTGGGTTTTGTTGTGAATACAGGCAACCCTGCGCAGCAGCTGGACGAAGTCTTGCGACAGTAAATATCTTGTTTGAATAAGTACAGTGTTTTCTTTATGCAAGAAACACTATGTCAATAAAGGCTCATATTTTATGTATTTGAGGTCTGAGACAGGTGGGACCCGAGAGAGAGGGCTAGCATTTGCCATCTCAGTCATAGCCAAAAGCCTACACTTAAATAGCATGTGCATACAGACAATAACAATTCATCTTTAATCAAATGAGATTTTGGCCAAATGTATTTTACAACAGGAAAAAACTGAGCGCCCAAATAGATACAACAAACTTTGTAACCTGTTAATGAAAACATAATACGATGCCGCCGTTTTAATGACGGAAGAAATGCACATTTGCACACAGTCGCTGCATGGTCAAAAACCCCATTTGAGTGATCCTCGTCACCTAGGTAAAATATATTTCTAGGAAATTTCATCTTTGATTTATGATTGCTGATCATAAATGACAGTTAATGACATGTTATGGTCCCATGGTTCATGTTTATGGTGTTAATATGCATGTACTCCCTAGCTAGCTAATTTTTTTACGTTAGCTCGTTGTCTTCACATGTACAAATGCAGTAAAACACAGTAGAATACAGTCTCATGTTGTCGCCATGTATGCGGATACATGTGGGATATGCTACTGTTTCTTATAATCTCCTATTTTGACTGGAAATGTGTTAGACATAATTATTTAATTTATACTTTAATATAGTTAGGCAAAAATACTTGACTCGTTGCTTTACCTTCCCCTCTTCTCAATGACAGACTTAAACATGTTAACAAAATAATGCAAATTATATAAAACCAAACAAAATAGCTAAGCAAAAATACTTTTTTTTTTCAAACATATTTGACTTTACTTTACATTTACTTTATTTAAACTTTATGTGCAGAGAGGGACATCCCAGTGTATCACAATGGTGTCATAAACATCTTCAAGCACATGGCTACCAGAAGATTGCTGTTGTAATTATGTTCAAAGAAGCCCTGAAACCCTGTATTTCTACTGTATATTATCTATATTATTATTATTATGATTGTTAACCCTTTAGGCGCCAGGTTTTTTTTTGGGGGATTTTGACATCAACATTTCAAAAGCTTGTGGCTTGAAAGGGTTTAAAGATAGAGATCTAGTGTAAATTAGAAAAATGTTGGGCATGACCAAAATTTTATGCGGGGTGTAAATATTCTCATCTATTTTGCATATTATTACGTCATCAGGGGTGAACCTCTTTAATTTCATAATATTCAGGAAATAGTAGATATTGAATTGATGTTTGAACTTATTTGAATGTTTTTTTTTTATTTATTCTTTTTTATCCTCATTACAAATTATCAGAAAAGAGGAAACCAACAATAAAACAGGAGAAAGTACAAAATATTACTACATTACTGTACCATAGTAAAATACATGTGAACAGTAGCCTACTTTTTGATCAGTTCATCAGTAATATTCAGGAAATAATAGATATTAAATGGTTGTTTGAACATATTAGCATGTTTTTATCTATCTTTATTTATCTATTGCTTTATCTTATTCGTCTTTTTATCCTCATTACAAATGATCAGGAAAAGAGGAAATAACAGTAAAACAGGAGAAAGTAGTAAATTATTACTATATTACTGTGCCATAGTAAAATACATCATCATTTCCAAAAGTCAAATATTCCCCTTCAGAGTCAGAATCGGCTAATAACATTTGCAACACATCCTCACAGTACAACTTTTTATTAGTCATTTGTCGATTTTCTATGAACTGAACTGCTTCCGCATCAATGACACGATCACTCACTTGCTCTGCTATTTCCTCTGTTGTGAACTTGGTTCTTCTAAAGTGTAGGAAACTCAGAAGAGAAGACCAGGAGACTTCGGATTGGATCGTCAGCAGGATTCTTTATTGAGAACACAAGCTGTTGGTATCTGTAGTCATCGAAATCTCAATCTCAAGTAATTTACAGGGTGTCTTATACGTATTTTTGGAGGAGGGACTTTTGGAGGTGGAAAACTTTCCGTGGCAACATAATAGTTATTCAAATGCATAGACACCAATCCAATCAACCTAACGAATCCACGTCTGGGCCAGGGGATCCGAAAGATAGACACTAATCCAATCAACCTAACGATTCCACGTCTGGGCCAGGGAGCCAGGAAGTCTGGGCCAGGAAGTCTGGGCCAGAAAGCCATTTGCAGAACAAAACTTGAGAGTCTCAGTAGTCTGACTCATTGAACTTACCATTATCATAGAGACAAAGGCACAGCTGTCTCAAACTCAATGGTCAGGAAGCGATCTCAAGCATCTGAATTGCCTAACAATTTCTTAGTCAGGAAGTGAATAATAAGAATCTAAATTAAACATTTAAATACAATTTGTAATATCACACCTCGAACACTTTGAATAGGAACATGACGTAATTTTGGTCTAGAATCGAAGTACCACATGTCTGCCATCTAGTGGTAGGGAATACAAATGCGTTATTACGCCATATAAGAAACTGCAGCCTATTTAATTGAATTATGATGTATTGTCGCAATTTTGCGACTTTGGCGCTTAGAGGGAATAAATAATAATAGGAAATAAATCTAAAGCTGTTAAGACTATTATTTTGTGTTATTTAATTTGTCATTAAGGTGCGACCAACTAAAATTCTATGATTCTAAGATTCTAGATTCTATGACTCACTTATTAAAGGGATAGCTCACCCAAAAAGTAAAATGCTGTCGTAATTTACTCACCCTCAAGTAGTTCCAAACTGGTATTGATTTATTTGTTCTGCCAAACAAACAAAAAATACTATGGAAGTCAATGGTGCCCCAGAACTGCTCTGTTTCCCACATTCTTCAGAATATCTTCCTTTGTGTTCGGCAGAACAAAGATATTCATACAGGTTTGGAACTACTCAAGGCTGAGTAAATGATGACTGAATTGTCATTTTTGGGTGTACTATCCCTTTAAGACTTGCCACAACCTACTGCCATTCCAACATTTTAGTTTTCTTTATCCAAAATGTTAGAATTATACATTAATCTAATATCTAATTGTAACTGCACTGTACATTTATTAATTCCACCTCTGAGCTGCATTAGAACATCTTTATAAATACATCTACATGATGACATCTAAATCCAATGATGCTTTTTATACTGACTTTCAGTGAATAACAACTGAAATTTTGGACTGGTTCTCACATAAATCATAAGACTTCAAAAGACTGCACATAGAAGTCATATGGACTATGTCTGTGATGTGTTTTCTGCTTTTAGGAACTTTACAAACGTAGTTGGTCTATGAGCTTGTTATGGAAACAACTCACCATTTGTGTTCACTGAAAAAATGCAGGTTTGGAATGACATGTGTAAACCTGCTTAGTTAAAAATAGACTTTGAGTAACAAGTTTAAAGTTGGCGTTAAGTCACAAGCAAAGGAAGTGTCTTTATGTAAGCGAGCCTGGCTGATGACATAGCAACTAGAAGTTGCAAGTGATACAGATAGACACCTTTGGGAAGACTGCTTGCTTCACTGAAAATTTACCAGGAGTGAAATATATCAGTGTGTGCATTTACTAACGTCAACTGCAATGGTGACCTCCCTTGATAGCCCCCCCACCACCCGGATGATGGCGATTAGGTCTAAGACTGCTCTAAGCTACGATTAAAACATTCCAAATGTTCATAGTTCAAATGCCGATTTGTGGCTGATCTTATCATTCACAACTGATCGCCTTCCACTTGAATACACACACTAATCTGGCTCCATCTCCGGGAGTGAACCTGAATGTGAAAAGTGAGCCAAGTCCCAGATGCTCAGAGAATGTCCAAGAGAATTTGAATTAAAACGCATCACTGCTCATCGTTTCTCTTAATCTGTATCATGTATCATCACTGTGTTACTGCTTTTATGCATAAGGACACAGAGACCCCAAAATGTATGTATAAGAAAAATGCTTCCTCTATTGAAAAAGTCCATCCCCTGTTGTCTCTCATATCAAAATCAATCACAAATTTGTTTAGAAATGTTTTGGCTTGTAAAGAGTGCTTGATTTGTGTGTGTGTGTGTGTGTGTGTGTGTGTGTGTGTGTGTGTGTGTGTGTGTGTGTGTAGATTATTGTGATGTTTTTGTCAGCTGTTTGGACTCTCATTCTGATGGCACCCATTCACTGCAGCGGATCCATTGGGGAGAAAGTGATGGAATGTTACATTTGTCCAAATCTGTGTCCATGTAGAAACAAACTCGTTGACATCTTGGATGTCCTAAGAGTACATTTTCAGCAAACAATTTTTTGGGTGAACTTTTCCTTTAAACTTGTATATTCACTGATCAAAACTAATGTGTCATATATTTTTGAAGTAAGCACCTGCAAATAAAATAATCAAATAAGCAGAAACTATAAGCATGTGAACATTGGTTCATGCATTTATATATATTTTACATATACTTTACTAACAGTTATTTCTCATTAAAGTGAGTTAATCCTGCAAGTGAACAGCTCGTGCTGTAATAGCTCCCAGTCATTATGGTCTGTACTTGGTAACTTATTTTCAGCACTGTGTTTTCTAAATTCCAAAGCCTCTGAGGAGCCGTCATTGCTATAGAGACGTAACATTTAGTTTGTTGTATGTTACTTGGCAGAATGTTTTAAAAGATTGAAAGATTGTCATAAAATGTATCTTGAAATATATAGTGTAGAGCGAGAGAGGGAGAGATCAAACACTGAGAGAAAAAAAACTGATAAGAACAGGATGATACAAAATATGTATACAGTATGTACCAGTGCACACTTGTATAATTTACTTTTTGATAATATCTGGCAAAAATGTTAGAGTTTTTGTCAACAGTTTATATTTGATTTAATAAAAATAATTTCAATGATATGTTTAAAACAAATTGTATAATCATTTATAATAATACATATATTTTTAAGGTGGATCTTTATAGCTTAAGACTGAAATTCCGGATCTGGGACACAAATTTTTTTTAATTTAAATGTAGAATGTTTTTGGACCACTTTACATTAAGATTTTTACTATGTACTAACGTTGGGATGGCACTCAAATGGTTCAGGTCATACTTAGAAGGGAGAGGTTATTATGTGAGTATAGGAGAGCATAAGTCTAAGTGGACGTCCATGACATGTGGAGTCCCACAAGGCTCTATTCTTGCACCGCTCTTGTTTAGCCTGTATATGCTCCCACTAAGTCAGATAATGAGGAAGAACCAAATTGCCTATCACAGCTATGCTGATGATACCCAGATTTACCTAGCGTTATCTCCAAATGACTATAGCCCCATTGACTCCCTCTGTGCATTGATGAAATTAACAGTTGGATGTGCCAAAACTTTCTTCAGTTAAACAAGGAGAAAACTGAAGTCATTGCATTTGGAAACAAAGATGAAGTTCTCAAGGTGAATGCATACCTTGACTCTAGGGGTCAAACAACTAAAAATCAAGTCAGAAATCTTGGGGTGATTCTGGAGACAGACCTTAGCTTTAGTAGTCATGTCAAAGCAGTAACTAAATCAGCATACTATCATCTCAAAAACATTGCAAGAATTAGATGTTTTGTTTCCAGTCAAGATTTGCCTTTATCACCAGCAGGGTGGATTATTGTAATGGTCTCCTCACCGGCCTTCCAAAGAAGACCATTAGACAGCTGCAGCTCATCCAGAACGCTGCTGCCAGGATACTGACTAGAACCAGAAAATATGAGCATATCACACCAGTCCTCAGGTCCTTACACTGGCTTCCAGTTACATTTAGGATTGATTTTAAAGTACTTTTACTCGTTTATAAGTCACTCAATGGTATAGGACCTAAATATATGGCAGATATGCTCACTGAATATAAACCTAACAGACCACTCAGATCATTAGGATCGAGTCAGTTAGAAATGCCAAGGGTTCACACAAAACAAGGGAGTTCGCTTTTAGCTATTATGCCGCTGGAACCCAGCTTCCAGAAGAGATCAAATGTGCTAAAACATTAGCCACATTTAAATCCAGACTCAAAACCCATCTATTTAGCTGTGCATTTGTTGAATGAGCACTGTGCTACGTCCAAACTGACTGCTTTATTTTATGTATAATCCTTTTCTCTTTAACTGTTTTAAATTTCATTTTAAATCAATTTCTATATCATTTTAAATTTCCTTATTTTATTATTTTTAACTCCTTGTTTTTATTGCTGTGAATGATTATTTCACTCTCTTTTATGTAAAGCACTTTGAATTACCACTGTGTATGAAATGTGCTATACAAATAAACCTGCCTTGCCTTGCCTTGCCTAACGTTTAAATTATTAATTTGATACAAAGCACTTGTTGTATACAAGTTCTATTCTATTACATTTCTATTTAAAAATTTAAACATGAACACAATAAGTACATTATATCTATAAATACATAAGACACTTACTATAAAGACGGACAGAGTTTTTAATAAAAAATTCACAGATATAAATAAATATGCTGAAATCTGTGTGAATAAATGTTTATAATGCAATTTTAATCTGTAACGTTTGTTCTACTAAACTGCCAAAGAGAAGGACAACCACAGTAGTGAATTTGTCAGTCAGGCACAATGATGTCTCTCGTGTGTCTTATTCTTTCGTAACATCTGTTGCATGAATCATTTCTTCAATTGCACTGTTTCTCCACATTATAATCTGTGAATATGTGTGCTTCTGTACACAGTCGTGCAGACAACAATATCAGAGTAAAATCAAGTCTATAGAGCGTCTGTCAGATAAGATAGCAGCCTCACTGACTCTGTGCCCACACTTCACCTTATCCCCGTGTCTCTGAGGATTCCATTCATCGCGCTGATAAGCAAAAAGCAGACATTTGGTCACAGTATATCCCTGATTCATGCACAGCACACCCCACTAATCTCTCACAGCCAATGATATCCAGCAAACACAGACAGACTCAGAACATGACACATACAAGCAGAACCCATTTTAACCCGTTTTTCAGGTGACTTTCCTCTCGACACCTGAGTGTAACATGTAGTTCCATACCAGGAATTGGAGCGGGTCTGTTGTTTTCTCCAGCTATCAGACATGATAAGCCACTGTTGACACAGCAGTGGGACAGCATTTCCCATGTTCTTTGTCATGATATGAAGGGTCTTTTTTGTAATAGAATTCTTTCACCTGTTTAGAATAGCATATAAACAAAGCAAACCAGAGCTTTGAATAAACACATTCTGAAATGATACATAATTCTATCCATAAATGACAATCTCTGGGATATTGGAATGCTTAAACCAGTTTTAGAGTCTAGTGGTTGAATAGATGTAGGAGTCTTTGTAATCTATGATAATGATACAATCTGAATGTAACTATGTAAATATTTTGCACGGTTATGATTTTGTATGAATTTGAACAAAAGCCTAACCATTAGTGGGATGTAGTCAAAGTGTAGGATAATTAGCCACCAATTCACCAAAACGTAAAATAGTTATGAACTGCATTAATATTGTGTTGGAATGCTATGAGTGGCATGAGTGTGTGAAAGTTAAGACAAAATATAAATGTATTATTTGTTACATTAAGCTGATTAAAAATAAGCTTCTTATCAGGGCTTTAAGGTACATGAATGGATAATTCACTATAATCTGTATATGTGGCTACTGGTCTAATATTTCCGTCTAATATTACTGTTCTAATATTATTATGCAACAGCTTTGGGGTGAATGAAAATTCCCTCGCAGCAATCAAAGTTGTATGCATGTATGTATTTATTTATTTCCAGCTCTTACTATCATGTGAACCTGCAATGTAACTTAATCCACCAATGGATGACTAGAATAGTATTTCAGCAGGTACTAACTGCATCATTCACACACATTGTAAAATGATGAGGTAGTTTGTCAAAGGGGTTACATCAGGATAACATTGGCATGTTGCTTCTTGACTCGCTGTCGATATTTTCCCAAGAGAACTGTTGTAACACTCAGGAAACTCTTTCTTGAAGCCACTGGCATAATTCATTGGAACAGAGATCAAAGGAAAACTGAGTCAGAAATCAAGGATCGTGTTTACTTTGGTATGTTGATACTATCACTTGAGTTACTGGTAAACATACAAGTGAAGTAAAGTTTAAACATCTGTAGACTGAAATTACACATTTAAAAACTCTGAACTAGATAAAATCTAGATGTTATGTATCATAAAATGTGAAATATATCAAAATACAAGAAGTTACTAGACAAGCTGCTCCAGCACCCAGTGACAGTCGCAGAACAACTAGCAGCGAGACCTGTGCCAGCCAGGATCCTAGGAAAATAAAGTTTGGATTAGGAAAGAACTGCCACTAATCAAATTAATCTTCTTCTTTTTTTATTAATAATGCACTGAATAAATTTCAAATTCTTAATATTGTTACATGCATTTCAGTCATGACAACTATATATTTGGTTTATATTTGGTGCTACACAGATCTAGTATGGACTTAAGATAAACACTCTGTGGTGCATGTAAAATGTAAGATATACTGCTGCTGCATGAATAGGCATACATAAATCCCATAGCAGATTTAGACAAGTGGTGCTGGGGGAGGTGGAGGGTCTCAGAGGAACTCCAGGACAGGCTAACAGCGAACCAAGCTATTTAAATGTCCCACAATCAAGCAGAATCAGCATAGGCCAATAAGCTTGATTTGACTGCTAGCAGATTGCATGGAAAGAACCAATCAGTCTGCGCCATCTAGGGTTTAAAGACTGAACTAAATATTTAACTTACCTGAAATGTGTCTTTGCTTCAAACCAGTCATGATCTATTGAACTTCACAAATGCATACATAACGTACATCACAAAGCAAATTACATCCCAGTCATGTGATGAACAGGCATTCAGGCCTGCTGTGATGTGTACAATTAGTCACATGGAAGCACATAAAATCTGGCTTCTGCTGGCTGAATGAAAATACCTGACAAATCTGGTTTCCGCTGGCTGAATGAGAATAGCCTGGGGTCAGGGTTTTCAGCTAAAGGGAAGAAGATGACTCACCTGACAGATTACCATTGCTCTGCTGAGGTCCTCTTCGTGGAGTTATATCCATCAAAGAGATGTATGTACGGTTAACCCCACCCATCCATAAACCAGGTCTTAATTATCAAAGAAAGAGGAGGAAAAAAACTTCACATGAGTCAGATAACATTTACGCAGCTTTAATAAGCTCATGTGCAAGACAAATGGATATACCTGACCATGAATCAGATTGTCAAAGTAAGACTGATCTAATTTTTGAAGGTAATGTCATAATGTCTTCTGGGTCTGTTTAATATGAGGGAGAGTGAAGCTTGTGTTTACAAAAGACTTAATTGTATTTAGGTGTGTGTGTGTGTGTGTGGATGCGTGTGTAAGCAGGCCTGACAAAGGAGTGTTTCAGGTTTCATCAATCAATGTACAGTAACATGTCAGGGAAATGTCTCAGGGTATTGGAAGTGTTGTGTTGTATCTCAAAATATATGTTCTCAATTCGTTCTTTTATAGCAGTAGAGTGCCTGTTGTCAACTACATAATTAGTGGTATCATAGTGCTAGAACAAAATGAGAAGAAAAGTATGTGCTGATTTCGTGTTAATGGTCAGTCGGGATCAGCATGACCTAAATCTTTTTTTAAAAGATTTAAAACTTTCAAAGGGTTTTATTTGTATTCTTGACAGACATAGATTCACTAATGAGACAATGAATCACTGAAAAACAAAGGTTAATGAAATCCAAAATGTCTAGCAAATTAATGACTAGTCTGAATTCTAAGCAACTGTTCATCAAGGTCACAGCACTGCCATACTATAAGAAACATCTGCAAATCGAACTGCTATGAAGATTAATGTGTAACAACGTAGGCAAAATTATTAGCAAAAAAATAAATCAAAAAGCTTAAGAACTAGGAGGCCAGAAGTTTGTTGTGAAAGGAAACAGGAGGCTACTAGCAGACATTCCCTCGACAAAATTCCCCATTCAGAAATTCCACAGAATTAATCTCTGAACAGAAGCTCATTCTAACCCAACTTGTGTGACAGCTCAAATTCAAACAGGAAAAACTGCAAAAACTTCAGAATTCTGTCTGAACACCCTCATATAATTACAAACCTACAGGACTTTAAGATATTTTTAAGATATTCTTATCCTTTCTGTGCTGATTTGAGCATTGTGACATGGTGCATTATCCTGCTGGAAGTACCCATCATAAGATTGGTACACTGTAGTCATAAAGGGATGGACATGGTCAGAAAAAATACTCAGGTAGACTGTCGCATTTAAACAATGATCAACTGGTACTAAAGGGCCCAAAGTGTGTCAGAAAAATATCCCCCACACCATTACACCACCACCACCAGCCTGAACCGTTGAGACATGGCAGGATGGATCTATTCTTTCATGTTCTTTTCGCCAAATTCTGACCTTACCATCTGAATTTCGCAGCAGAAATCGAGACTCATCAGACCAGGCAACGTTTTTCCAATCTTCTATTGTCCGATCTTGGTGAGCCTGTGTGAATTGTAGCCTCCGTTTCCTGTTCTTAGCTGACAGGAGCGGCACTCGGTGTGGTCTTCTGCCGCTGTAGCCCATCTGCTTCAGGGTTCAACGTATTGTGCGTTCAGAGATGGTACTCTGCATACTTTGGTTGTAACGAGTGGTTATTTGAGTTACTGTTGCCTTTCTATTATCTCTAACCAGTCTGCCCATTCTCCTCTGACCTCTGACATCAACAAGGCATTTTTGTCCACACAACTGCCGCTCACTGGATATTTGACTTTTTTCGGAACATTCTCTGTAAACCCTAGAGATGGTTGTGCGTGAAAATCCCAGTAGATCAGCAGTGTTTGAAATACTCAGACCAGCCCTTCTGGCACCAACAACCATTCCACGTTCAAAGTGACTTAAATCCAATTTCTTCCCCATTCTGATGCTCGGTTTGAACTTCAGCAAGTCGTCTTCACCACATCTAGATGCCTAAATGCACCGAGTTCCTGCCATGTGACTGGCTGATAAGCAATTTGTGTTACCAAGCAATTGAACGGGTGTACCTAATAAAGTGACCGGTGAGTGCAAATATATGTATTTATTAAAGAATTTGGTGATTTTCTATCAGCGTTAGTGATTTTAATATTCATGTCAGTAATGTACCAGTAAAAAGATGCATTAGGATCAGCATTTACAGACATTCTGAACTCTGTCAGGGTTAGACAACACATGTCAGGACCTACTCATTGTCAAAATCATACTTTAGATTTAATACTGTCACATGGAATTGATGTTAATGGCATTGAAGTTCTACAGCAAAGTGATGATATATCAGATCACTATCTAGTCTTGTGTAAACTCCATTTAGATTAAGCTGTAAATCCAACTCCTTACAAATATGGTAGAACCATCACTTCTACCACAAAAGACTGCTTTGTAAGTAATCTTCCTGATTAATCTCAATTCCTCAGCACATCCAACAGACCCGAAATCACCCCCCCCCCCGCCCCACAACGAATAATTAAAAAAAAAAGGAAAAAGGTTGCATTTCACGCTTGCATGCAAAGAAACGGATTAATCAAGGCTCTGCCATTTCACAAACATTTACCAGTTATGAAAGTTTGTGAACATCATTATTCACATATACATGACACAATACATTTGTTCATATCTGGATACATATATTTTGTATACATTTTTACATATATATGTGACATTATACTGCATATATATTAAATTATATGTGTAACCAATATTTATATATTTTCAAATATATAATTAAATATATGAAAATATATAAAAAAATGAATATGTACCTTGAATTGTGGTCATATATTGCTTACACATATTCCCATATAAATTTGACTATTTGATCACCATATATCTTGACATATATTCAATATGACATAGATTAATCTTTAATGAGCCAAAAAGAACGCACGTCACACCTCTGTTCGTCAATTTGCATTGGTTACCAATAGCTGCTCGCATTAAATTCAAGGCATCAATGTTTGCCTACAGAACCACCTCTGGCTCTGCACCCCTTTACCTAAACTCATTACTTCAGACTTATATGCCCTCTAGAAGCTTGTGTTTTGCAAGTGAACGACACATTACTGTTCCATCCCAAAGAGGCACAAAATCCTGTTCCCATCTGGTGGAATGACCTGCCTAACTCAATCCGAGCAGCTGAATCCTTACCCATCTTCAAGAAACGGCTAAAAACACATCTCTTCCATCTTTATTTAACCTTCTAACTCTAGCACTCTCTATTCTAATTTAATTTTATCTAATCCGTCTTCTTTTTATTTAAAAAAACACTCAAACATTTGACCCTCAATCAATTGCATATTTATTCTCTAACTACTAGATTTTCTTGTAAAACTAACACTAAGTTTCATTCCCTTCCGAAGGGAACTCTACGCTGCGTCTTCTAGAGGGCACTATGGGAACGCATTCAGCGTGACCGGTCTCTGAAGCATGAATAAAAAAACACACAATGCACTTGACATTGGCAAGTGGAAGCCTATGATGTAAGCAAATGAGCGTCTGTGGGAATAAAAGGGTGCCTGTGGAACACGTCATCCTCTTTTTGTCTTCAGGGGACTTTGTTTCTGAAGTGTGAGTAACTATGTCTGTTGTGAAACGCTTTAGGAGGTGTGCCGATCCGTGTCAGCGTTTTCTGACACCAGATGACACACATGATTTATGCGTTATGTGTTTGGGCGAAGAGCACGCGCGCTCTGTTCTCGAGGGAATGGAGTGCATTCATTGTGAGCTTTTCTCTCTGGGAAAGCTCTGCTCTCATATGTCCCTTTTCTCGAGAGAATTGGGGCAATCATCTGCCCCCCGCGGCTCGGGTCCAGCCGCTGCTGAGGCAGCGAGGAGACTGAGGTTGTGGGGATCGCAGATGGAGCTCGCTGACGAGTCTGAGAGAGGAATTAATATCTCGCGCTCGTCAGCGGCTGACGAGAGTAAACTGCTGGAGGAAGATGTATTGTCTCTTACATCTTCTGATCCAGCAGGAAGTGCTCTGCTGGCTCATGGGCAGGAGTGGGCTGATGAGGACGTAGAGGATATTTCTGAGCCCTCTCAGCCTGTCTGCCCCGCGTATGAAGAGCTGCTGGAGGTTATGGAGCGTGCTACTGCTAGGTTAGACCTACAGTGGAGGCACGAAAAAGGGGGAGTGGCTCGTAGTAGACTTGATGAGCGATTTCTCTCTGGACATAACCTCCCAGCTCCCGTGAGCCTCCCATTCCTTCCAGATCTTCATAGTAAGATCATTAAGGCATGGGAAAAGCCATATTCAGCCTGCATCCATCGGTATAAGCATGATAATTATGCTGACATCGAGGGCATGCGCGAGCTTGGATATGCGTCGATGCCCCCTATTGAAGGGACGCTTGCGAGCTATCTCTCGAGGGGGGTGACATCGACGCTGAAGGCTCCGGCTCTGCCATCCAAGCCACTAAAGGATACATCTCGCTTGAATGGTAGGGCATACGCGGCAGCGGGTCAGGCTGGTGCTGCTTTCCACACGATGTCGGTGTTGCAGGCATACCAGGCTGATTTGCTGAAGGACTTCCACTCTTAAGAGTTCCCCAACCTGGATCGAGTGTTGCTAGGCTTCCTCTCGTTTAAGAGAGTCATTCGGCTGAAGCCTCCGCTCTCCAGAGCTCCGCTTAGACAGCACTATTAGTACGTAGGCTCTATTATGAGCCTCACTAGCTGTCTCTAGCGCTGAGCGAGCTTTGATGGTGAGCATTGAGCTTGCCTGAAGAGGGTTTTTTTTTACCCTAGTTCTGCTGGGCAGGGATGGTGTTCCTCGAGTCTGTGACTTAGGAATCCAGCTTCCAGACACTCTTTCCCTCAGCATGGCGGCGTTGGCATATCGTTCCCATAGCGCCCTCTAGAGGACGCAGCGTAGAGTTCCCTTTGAAAGGGAACATCTCAGGTTACACATGTAACCATGGTTCCCTGAGAATAGGGAACGAGACGCTGCGTCTCTAAGTTATGCTTCGGACATTTCTGTCGGCATCCCCTTTGAAAAAAGAGGATGACGTGTTCCACAGGCGCCCTTTTATTCCCGCAGAAGCTCATTTGCTTACGTCATAGGCTTCCACCTGCCAATGTCAAGTGCATTATATGTTTTTATTCATGCTTCAGAGACCGGTCACGCTGAAGGCGTTCCCATAGCGCCCTCTAGAGGACACAGCGTCTCGTTCCCTATTCTCAGGGAACCATGGTTACATGTGTAACCTGAGACGTTTTTCTATATTTTACATACTCGTTTTCTAAAAAAAAAAAAAAAAAAATAGAAATCCTACGTGTACTGCGTTAGGCTAACCAGGACTTGTAATAGCACTTGCATGTTGTTGCTCTTTTGTTGATTTTGATTGCTTCTATAATGTCCTCATTTGTAAGTCGCTTTGGATAAAAGTGTCTGCTAATATCACCACAATGTATTATTCTAAATAATTACCAATATACTGAAAATTATTTAATATATTGACCATTCATATATAATAAAATATATTTTCTTTCCGTAAGGGACGCTTTCTCCAATAGTAAGTAACACAGACCCTCTCATCCCCCTTCTAAACCGTCATCCTCCTTCCATTTTCACTTCAAAATGTTGGGGGGATTGTGCCTCCTTGCCTCCCTCGACGAGCCGTCACTGCCTGGAATATGAACATGGGTATATCTTCCAACATGTTTGTTTCAGAAATAAAAAGCTTCATACTGCATCAGTTAGGGCAAAGAATTGTTGGCCAAACATACAACATACCAGAAATATATTAATCACAGCAATAATTATTCAATCCTAATATAATAAGTATTTACTTATTTAAATCCAAATGGCATTTGTATTTTTTTTATATTTTTCAACTGCAGTGTTTGTTCTACAAAATGTATATCAAGCCAACTATTATCTGATGTGAATGTCAATGTGGTCTATTAACTGTGATGGGAACAAAAGCACATCACAGCTCAGAATGAAATAAGATTCTCACAGGTAATGACGTGTCAAGACATCTGTTAGATAGCTTCTCCACTGTAAAGCGTTCCTAGCTTTATTGCTCGACTGACATGCTTACTTGACAAAACTCTCTCAAATCTCAAAAAGAAAGATTAAATATTTAGACTAGTAAAAGTTTAGAGGATGACCGTTTGAATCTTCAAGAAGAGTAAAAGACAAATACATAAAACTGTTGCACTTCACATTTTTGTGTGACATCTTTGAAAATGACCTTTACTTCAGATTAAGCACAGCTGGAATAGTATGTACACATCTTTTAAAATATTTTGTACAAGAAGCACTGAACACGCTCTCTCCCTCTCTCACACACACACACTTTAGTTCCACTAACGCCCCACCAGCACATCTCACTCGCCTCATGGATGAAATGTGAGAGGGTCCAGGAGGAGGAGGACTGTGCACTCATTGACACTCTATCACTGTTCTCCTCCATTTCATCTAAATTAAGACTAGCACAGTGGAAAAACGTCTTATTATAAATATAGTATGCCTTCACCTGGCAACGTTTAAAGAGCACAGGTCATAAGACCTTGTGTCTGTTAACTAGGCCTGTCAGAAGTTTCTCAGGGCTGTTATGCCTTTTTGTATTATATAATCTGATATCATACCAAGTGTAACCTGACTAATTTTATGGACTGAATGAATTACATAACATGAAAAGCAGAATTTCATGATAAAATGCAGAATTTGTTACACATAAACTATGGGTGTGCAGCGAAGCCAATATCTGTATCTGTTTCCGTGGCAAAGTCATACAGTAATTTAATTAGATGAGCGGTAGTCATTTTGTTTAACAGGACTGGGATGTTTGTATCACTTCACTGCTGTGTTTGCTGAATTACAGGCCAGAACTGAGTGATTTGACATGAAGCAGGGAGCATGTTTTTTGACAGTTCAGCTTAGAGAGTTAAAAAAAAGCAAGTATACATAATAAAAAATAATTAAAACATGAATACGTCATTTGTTTATAGTGCATTTTTATATTGGTCTAATTATTGTTTCTATCTAAACCTTTCCTTTAAAAGAAAATCACAAACCTGATTTTGTTTGTTTATTTGTTGATTGGCCAGCGGTTGTGGTTTTAATTTGAACGTAATGGAAAATATAATGCATATTTAAAAAATACATCACAATAGACATTAGGGTCCTTCAAGCTGTCTTTATTTAAGTAAGCAGAATTAAATATCAACTAACAAGTTCAAAAAAGCCTTTATATGTCTACAAAGGAAATGTATTTATTAAGTACGTGATCTTTTTAATTAAATCTTTTTACTCTTTGATTTTGTCTTTTGAACCAAAAATACATATAATTTGATAAAAGCTAATCTATTTAGCAGGAGCAAATTAGATTTAGTTTTTTTTCTTCTTTTTAATGATTTGAAGTATCCTCTTCTCATAGTGACCCGGTTTCACAATCTGATTTCTATGAAATCAGGTTGTTCTTTTAAAAATGAGGGTCATTACAATTAGTCATTTAGCAGACGGTTTTATCCAAAGCGACTTACAATTGGGGCCTTACAATACATCTAGAGTTGAAAAAGAAACAAAAATATCATATAGTCCACTTCAATATTAGTAGATATGAAAAAAATTATCAGATGAAAAAGTTGAAATAAAAGCCTCTGCTACATTCCACTGATTTGAGATTGTGCATCTAAAAAAAAGTGTGACGTAAGTTGCAGTCAAGTGTGTTATTCTTTTTTTTGATGATTCAGTCTGATGATTCACACTGTAAATTTTTGTTTTGGTGTAAGCATTATTATTTTATTACTTACAGCAGCATTCATCCGAGAACTCAAAGTCAATACAATTATGCTTACGCTAGCAGCACAAACCAAACTGCACAAATGTGTGGGATGTTTTAGACTCAGATCTTAAAGTTTGGCTCTTCTACAGCAAATCTTCATAATGTCTCACTTAAGACGCTTAATCACCCTTCTGGCAACTCGCTTGTCTAGACATACAGACAGTGAAAAAGAGTTAGTCTGCTGTTTATAGAGTGAACATCTCTCTTAACAGAATTGAGACAAAGAGAGAAAGATGCAAAAAAGTATTGAATTTCTTGTTTTATGCCAGTGACAGATGATTATATTTGCATCGATCCCAGTAGCATGACTTGCACTAGAAAATATGTTTCCTAATTGTGTTTTAAATAAATATAGTTATTGTGAAGGAGAAACATCCTACACTTTATTCTGGAGCTCCAGTTCAAGTTCAGGACATTTACAGGATATTGAAACTCAATATGATTTATTTATTAAACTAGCCATGACCCAATAACCTGTCCATGACCACAGGAAGTACAACTATGAAACAGTTGACGGTCGGGGTAACCCTCGGTCACATGGCTTCTTGTCTAATCTTACACACTGTGGAAACACCTGGAGTCAGCAAAGCTTCCGATGGACAGGCATATCACCTCTCTTTGCTCAAGACCCTGCATGTTGTACAGACTTTTAGGACTCATGGGGGAAATGTTCATTTAGCAGATGTTTTTTTTTACAAATGAAGCAACAAAAAAGCAACAAAAGAGATTCATGCTTTGGAGGCAGTAACATTAGAATGCTGCAATAGGAAAATTAAAAACAACAGTGAAGACTAGCTTAAAATATTGCTTTATAGTATAAAATATAGCTTAAAATATAGCTTTAAAATTATAAAATAAATAATTAATAAGTGATAAAATAATTGCATATAATTAATTATAAAAAGTAATATTTTTTTTAGCAATTACATTTATTTATATAAATTACTTTTCATTTATTTTTTCATACATTTTAGCCTTCCTGTAGCTCAAGCAATGCCAGGGTCACAGGATCGAATCCCAGTAAATGAGTCAATTGAAAAATGTACCGTAAGTCACTTTGAATTAAAAAAAAAAACTTTAAAAAAAAATGTGTCTCAGGCTCACATGCACGCACGCACGTACACACGCACACACACACACACACACACACACAGACTCTCTGTATTTTCAAATTATAAATTGTTGACCATCTGAATAAATTATTATAAAATGTATGCTATACATTTTAGCCTTTTTATAGCTGATGTAATGCCAAGATCATGGGTTCAATTCCCAGGAAAAACATATAACGTGAATAAAGTGTTACACTGTTCATTTTGTGTAACAGTCCTCATCCCATATCTTCCAATCTTTTACATCGTATGATCATATCGAGGAGGAGATGCGGAGGTAGAGGGATGCCGGAGGAATTGTTGCAGAAAAGCCACAATGACTGCTGCTTATATTTACTCGTAATGATGATTGATAGGAGTGAATGATTAGACTTCTCCCGAACCTGCGTTTGGAACTTCATATTGATTGGGGTATGACGCATGTAGGAGATTGTGTTGATTTTCCTTTTCTTTAAAGGAGGCCATTCCTTCTGCAGTCTTTCCCCAGTGCCATGTAGTTCCACCTCTGTCAAGTGAAAACTATCACCACCGTATTAGATTCTCACAATTTATCTCTCTCTGTTATGGCAGATATTATTTTGGCTGACCTCTCTGAACACAGGCATGCCCTGGCAAAGGCACAGGGGTAAATCTGAGTCATCTATGAACCTTGTGAAAGCACCCACAATTCCTGCCCTGCTCGGATTGATTGATTGATGCATTCTGGAGTGATTGTAACTACGCGATTTGCTACGGTCTGTAAGGTAACAAGATTCAAACTAGAATTTGACTTTCTCTAAAATGTGAATTCCATTTTGTTTGTTTGTTCATTTGTAAGCAACATTACTTCTGTAATCTGACATTTTAGCAAGCAAAACAACATGAAAATCTCAACCGCTTGATTGTTATATCATTGAAAATATGATAAATATATATTCCAACAGCCTGATATATTTTGTTGCAGAATCTAATGCTATTAGAACCCAGTTCTTCCAAAATCCATATTCCAAAAATGAAAACTGTATAGCAAAGCAATATACTCTATTCATCTTTATCCGCATACATCTCAACTTGATTTTTTTATCTTATCGCCCAGCTCTTTATATACATTTGGATATGTGAGTATCAATAATTTCATGATTGCTTGTATCATGTTGTAAAGTGCAGCTATATTATCTTTATTTAAATTCAGATATATGTCCAGTGTTATCCTTATAAATACAGTAAATTCACACAAAGAAATATATACTATATAGCAAATCTCAACTACTTGCTGACTTGTAATGTTGCAAATTATCCCTAGCACTAATCTGCTAAATTTGATTTTAAGACATAAAAAAATGAACATAACAAATTTTGGCAAAGCTATTTTGAAACAATGTTTTGTAAAAAGCGCTAAATAAATTAATCTTACTAGTTGACTAATAAATGTCACAGATTTCATCCATCTGGAATTGATTTGATAAAAAAATTGGCACTACTGGTTAACTATAAATGTTTTTTTATTTGTGTATTTAGCAGACAATTTTATCCCAAATGACTTACATTGCATTCAGAATATACATTTTATTAGTTCATTGGAATTCAACCCATGACCTTATCTCACAGTGGGCTGAGATACTAGCAATAGATTCTCCTGAAAAGAGTAGGAGAGTAATTCATGCTTTATTATAAGGAGCTTCCAGTTAATTCCTGTGGTTACATATTCACTTTCCATCTAAAAAGCCTGAGGAAGCTATGAGTTTGTGCACCAGAGAACGCCTCTCTGTTGTCCAGTATGCGACGTGGCTCCCGTCTGTTTATTTGTAGACGTCAGAGATGCTCGGTGTGGTCAAGTGACTGCTGAATTCATGGACCGTGTGAGTTCTCCGTTGCTCTGAGAAGGTGACCTTGCCCTCATTGTCTATAAACATCTCCTGGAGGTCAGCCAGCAGTCAGACCACACCGAGGAACATTTCCCAACCGGACTGCCACCACGGCACCCGTTACTGCTGCCTGAGCCCTCGAGGATCTGCTTTATCCATCTGTAAAGAGCACACAGCTTCGAATATTTACAGAAGCAAATGTCACATATCAGGAGTCCACCGTGACATTATCCCTTAAAGGGTCTAGGTTTACTAATACGTCATGAGATGAGGAATGTTTTCCATCATCTTGAGATCGAGCCAACACCAAATATAACAAGGAAAGCAATTAACACCTGGTAAAGTTGTAAATATAGCGTCATCAAATGTCACAGCAATGGGTTGATGATTTGTTGCTTTTCATTTGCATGGCTTGTTTACTTTCTGCCAGTCTACTGGCTGCTGCAAATACGTTAGGAGTGCGAGGTGGGCTTGGAAATGCTTATCATATGATTGCATAACAACAGACAATGACCCTTTACTTTGAGAGTTAAGGTGACTGTTGGAGATTCTTGTATATGATCCAGCATTCATGACATCTGAAAGTATCACAGCAACCTATGCTACTTTTAGCATATCCAATCTCATGACTGGACTCACAAGTTCTGGACTCCATCCAGAATATTCCTGCAGAGAGTTTCACAAGGCCCTTGTAAACCCCAACCATTGGAGCTTTTATACATATAAAATACATATAAGAGAAAAGCTTGTCTTTTGAAGTTAAAAAAGTAAAGATTAATTTTACAAATCTTGGGAGTAGTTAACTATTCTACACAAGATGTGTTATTGTAACACTTGCTGGAACATCTTAGGTTGGACTCAGTGTTATTTGGCATCCATGACTGCAGAAGCCCAAAAGACTTCAGAAAGCGGCTGAAATATTTTTCTATTAATAACCCAAAGCAGGTAACGTAAAGATGTCCTGAGGAAAAACTGGAGTTTACCAGTCTTTGCTGATCAGGAAACCTGCACCAGCATCCAAACACAGCAAGGAATCTAAATATAGGAATCAGAACGGCAATCCAAATATCCTTATAAAGTAGCGAGAGAAACACGTCAATAAGAACAAAAAATAATTAATATTCAGAGCCATTTCGTCTTGATTTAACCCATAAAATTGGTTTTGTTGGTTTAATTAAATGTATTTGGGTTGATTCAATGATTTCAATAATATTTTTGACTTGAATAAAACCAGTTAATATAGATAGTACCATTTTTAGCATTTGACCTAATAATACTCTCATAAAATCAAATAAAGATAGAAATTGTGGTTTTTAGTTTGTTTGTAAGATTGAAGTCATATTTATGCTAGTGTACTTCTAAGTATGGACATAATTCACTTTTAGCAGTTATACACATTTAAAATGCACAGCCTGTATCTTTCAGAAAAATGGCCTGAAATATTGATCCTGTACTGCACACATTTTAGTGCAATCAAATACTCTCTAGAATGAGAATGCCCCTCCCACTAATATCTCCTCCCATCAGCTAGCAAATCATAGTTCATGGTGGTGATGTACATAAAGCCTGCTGGTTATTTTTTAAATGAAGGATTCCTACAGTAGGGATAGGAAATGTGCAACACTATGTTTTTGTTTTTTTCATTTTATATCCTCTTGACTGTCAAAAATAGTGAAGTACCATTGGAATATCTACCTCTATTATTTTTTTCAGGAAATACAGAAAAAAAACACAACAACAGTAGAATAACATCTGAGAATCGTGTTCAATGAGGAATGATAAACATGTTAGTGGTTTACTTTCCAAAATATGTAAGTTTCACAATGCTATTTCTATTTGTGTTCCTGTGGCTCAGTGGTAGAGCATTGCGTTAGCAGCGCAAAAGGTTGTGGGATCAATTCCCAGGGAACACACAAACTGACAAAAAATATATAACCTGAATGCAATGTAATGTAAGTTGCTTTGGATAAAAGTATCAGAAAAATTTAATTAATCAAAAACTGTTTTTTTGTTGTTGTTTTTTTAGTTTTTTTGTACAAAGGGAGGGATCAATTTCTTATTTAAAGTATATTATGTGTGCTCACCCGCCGCTTTATTAAATGCACCTTGCTAGAATTGGGTTGAACCCCCCTTTGCTTTCAGAACCACATTAATTCTTCATGGCATAGATCCAACAAGCATCTGGAAACATTCTTCAGAGATGATTATTTCTTTAATATAATTATAATTTTATCAACAATTCTCAGCTCTATCTACCACCTTGGATATAAATATTTCATTGAGCTTGTGTCCATAGATTGGGATTGTCTTATCTTTGAAAGTTACACAGGTTGTTCAGAGCATTCAGAGACAGTTTTTTTAGGATAATTGTGTGCTTATGGCACAAAACAAAGTGTCTAGGTAGGCAAATCGTTAGGTTTTGATGATCACTGGAATAAAGCTAGGAATTACTGGGTGTGGATGTGATTATGACGTAACCTCCCGCCCTAACATTGACGTATCAGGCAAATCTTGGTGTTAAAAACGTAAGCTGGGCTGCTGTCAGCATCTAGTGGAGGAAGGGTTCAGGTGGTGATTGTGTGGGTTGGATGGAGAGCAGAACCGGTATTTTAGTGAAAGACGTGAAATGTTACTGAATTTATTACAGTTTGAGAAGCTTGATTTTTTTTAATGCTACATCATTTCCAATCATCAATCGGTGGAGGTTGGTATCTTAAAATGCACTGACATATAATGCTGGTGAATTGATTGGTTTGGGAATTCTGGGTATTTTCTGCTTGGGGAAGATATGCCATGCGTTTGAAAAGAGATCAATAGTAATTAGAGGAGTAGAAACCCCCTGGAATACTGATTGATCAACAATAAATGATTAAAGAAGTCTGTGTTTGCCAAAACAACATGGATTGGCCTCTGGAAGTTGCATCTATTTACATAGGATACTACTGCTTAATCCACATTTAGCCTCTAACCTTTTCCCATACTCTACTAAACCTAGCTCAGAATCCTGCATCTGTGATGAATATTATTCTGCATGTATTTCATTCCCCTGTCTCCATGACCGGTCTGAAAGCAACGGGTTTCCTGACACTGCTTACTCAGACAACGTTGCTTAGGGTGAGAACCAGCATAGGTGAATGTTATATTGACAGATTACCTCCATTAGTGATGTTTGCTATGGGCCACACGTCACCAAGCAGATGCTGATTGTAAAAATTGAAGCAAATAAAGTTTTCCCTTAAGTACACAAAACCATCTGTGTGGGGAATGTGAAAAAAGTACTAAAGCACATGAGGCCTAGCTCAGTCTCGGTCTCAATTCACCTTAAATAATGATTCGATTTCTTGCCATTCTCATTCATACTCATGGCATTTGAACGCTGTTGGTCTCAAATATATCCATCAAATTGTCATGTTTACATTCACATTTTTTTCATGAGAATTTTGAAGTATATATAAAAAGCCAAGGTGCTCACAAAACCTTAAAATGCGCAAAAAAATGTATGCTTAAATGAGGCAAAACAAACGCAGGAATGCATGCACATAAACTATGATGGAAACACATCTACTGAATGAATTCCTGGATGCACAACAAAAAAACTAACCAAGAAGCCGATCTCATTTGCAAACCATATAAAATTTAGTTTTAGTCATTCTGGAAAAAGTCTGAAAATGATCTGGTATAATTACCTCCCATAAGTGTCTCTCATAAATGTTTTCCCAAAATTCAGTTATCTGAATATAGTGTTTGTTACTGTGTTTACTCATTTATTTAGGGCGCAACTGATATATTATGTAGGAAAAGAGTCATATGCTTCCCCCCGGTTGCAGTAGCTTTTTATAATTGTATTGTTGATACTTTGCACCAGCTTCCCAGGAAGTGAAGATATTGTTCTCTTGAATACATGGAATGTAAATGTGCTTTATTTGAAAATGTTTTAGGCACTATTCCACATTTTTCATATAATTTAATTTTTGATGAAAAAGCTATTGAATCCTCCATCATTGCACAAGATTGGCTGTGGGTAACATAAGTCGAGAAAAGACAAGCAAACACAACAAAAATAACAGAACAATGAAATGTGGTGTGCCATATTTTTAGATGGTAAATGTAAATGGTGGTTGCATGTGCAAAACTCACCATCATAATGCTATGAGGTTTAAGCAACAGCAATAGCTTGTCTTAGCAAACTCAACTAATGAAACGTTTTATTGGATGAAAGAGTGTATTTTCTGGTAATACATTCATGAATCAATCTTTTGGTTTTGCTAGCACAAATTTCCTCATTACACTTCAGTCTCGGGTTCTTTATTTAAAATGGGTGGCACTATATTTGTAACCATGCAGTTATGTCTAAATACATCCATGCATATTTGCGTGGGCGGCTTTTGTTGATTACAAGAAAAAAGGCCAAAACATGAAATGGGTAAATTCATGCATTTCAGAGGTTAATTAATGGTTTAAAGCACAGAGAAAAGCGAAGCTATCATCTTCAGTGCTCGGAAACCTCAAACGTACCAAATTTGCTCACTTTCTCTGCATGAAAAGTTCCTGTAAAAGCAAGAGTCATAATTTACAAAAAAATCATGTGATCATGACCTTCAACACAATGTTGCATGGTGGCCAGCAGAAGACGACGATCGGTATGATGCATTTGTGGGACATGTCCCACATGCCCATTGGTCTGCTGACAAAACCTCCATGGAGCCTATTACTTGAGCCTGAACGAGACGGGTTTTGTAACATTCATGTTACAGCATCTTATTCAAGTCCCAGTAGAGGGCGAGTTGTTCACACCAAATTTTATTGGTTAACCAAAGTATTTAGCAATAGTGCTGCTTCAATAGAGCACATCAGTGACAGCTCACATTCACAGCGGCCTCACTTCTGGAATTCATTCATTTTCTCCACGGGGATTTAAAAAAATCCCTCAATAAGAAATGAACCAAACCAGCTGGCAACACAAAATAGTTTTCATACATTACATTTCGTGATTCAGCATGTAACCACAGCTAAAACGTATTCAAAAATCCTTCATATGGTTTAGTAATTTAGAGAAAAAAGACTTGAATTATTTTAGGACTATATCGAACGTCTTGATTCTACAATAAAAAGCTACTGACTGATGCGCACTGATTTTACTTTAGGTGTAAAATGCCATGTATTGCAATGCAAAATGCTAAATATATATGCATGTATTTTGAGAGGATAGGTAGAGTGAGTCATTAATGACATCTGCAATGCTTTATGGGAGAGGGCGGTCACCGTTTAGATTTTTTGACACAATTTCCATTTCCATTGTAACATAGACTTAAATCTACACTGGAACGACAGGTTATGAATCACAACACATGACAGAAGCTTGAGTCTGTCTGTAATGGAAGCGCTAAAACTCATCTAAGAATGATCACTAACATCTTCTGTATCAGCTGTAAGCTTGAAAATGGGCGAATAATCAAGCATCTGACTTTGTGTTTGATAGAAAACCCCTTGGTTTAAAAATTGACTTTTTATACAACTATTATAGTAATGTTTCGATCCTTAATTAATATATATATATATATATATATATGTGATTAGACAATAAAGATGGTTTAAATTAGTAGACCAGAGACATCACAAGTTAGATTTGATGTAATGGACAAAAGTTATTTAACACTGTAATGCCCGACATATGAAATTATAATAGAAGTATACTGTAAAGGTATACAGGTAGGAAGTTATTCTTATGTTATCTGTATAAAAATCAATAAATATTTCAGAGCAAAAAGGCAAGTGAAGTATGAGCTGAAGGTGGACGTTTGTACAATTATACTAAAAGAGCTTTTACTTAAAAAGAACAATTATAAACTGTCTTTCAGAAAGAAGGCATGTAGTAAATTGAATGCAATAGGTTTATCAGCAATGTTTTGATCATGTTGATCATTTAGAGGCCTTAAAAATATGCTTATCAACTATGATACGCTTTATAAGGCTTAATATAAGTTTAAATATGTACCTAATTAAACTATGGCAAAAATATTGTACATAATATTAAGCTTACATCATTTTATCATGATAATTGTATTTCAGAGTAAAATCCTTATTTCATTTGGATGGTGTAATAAAATGTCTGGAGCATCTGAAAGTGGGCAAGGCATTAACTAGAATTGGAGTGATACGCTTTTGACATGATGCAACATGCAAGTCCTGTCCTCTGTGTTTTCTGCTGAATAATGGCCAATGAAATATTTCACTGGAAATGTGTCAGTCACACACTTTTTAACATGAAAATTGTGATTACAGGCCTCTGCAGGATATATGAGTGATAACGATTTTCAGAGGTCTGTTCATTAGGTCTGTCTTGAAAAATGATATGAATAATTTATGAAGCTTTCCATGGAGAAATTAATAGTATTTTGGCTTCAAGAACATCACAACTCTGCCATGCGTTAAAAACAGCATTGTCAGCCTGCATATAAGTTTCATAAATAAAAACAGCAGCAGTGCACATTTGCAGAATTACTGTTACAATAAAGTTTACATATGTGACCCTCTCTGGGAAATCAAGGCTAAAGTCTCAAAATCAAATTATGAGAAAAAAAGCATCAACATTTGATTGCTACCATTATTTTCACTTTAATTGCAATCTTTGACATGACCCTACTCAGTCAATATTAAAGATATAAAGGTTACATTTTCACAGAATGTTCTTTACCATATGAAGGAGGATTTTTTTGTAGAAAACAGCGAATCACAAAGAAATGACTTTAGCTGGGTTTTCACAGAGAGGTTCATATATCCTAGACCATGACAGAGCAGGTGTGCTTTGTGGACACAGATGACACAGGTCAAAGGACTGTAATGCCCTCATTTGAACCTATGACCTAAGTATTTCTCTCTGCCTTACCACACACACACATACAGACACAAACAAACACCCCTGCCCACACAAGCTTAGTCACTTGCGAAGTAGCCATTAAAATCAGATGACAGAGACCTCACACCAATGTCTCAAAAGACCTCACACACCATCTCTGGAGCTGTCAAGCTGAAATACACTCCGTGACCTTAACAGGTGTCCACAGTGGTCCAGAGCCATGTGAGGTTCAAATCTAGACCCGGCTAAATGTTTTTAAGTCAACATGACTTAATGTTCACAAGTGATTTCTCTTGCTAATGCAACTTATGTCTACGTGAAACAGGACATTTAACAAGAAAAATTTAGGATCAACCAAAAAGGTCTACAACACCTAGGGAAAATTAACATTCTTATTAATCTCAATCAGGGTTCAAAATAAACACTGCATTACACACAATTGTATTTTCTTACTAAATTAATCCAAACTCATTTGAGTGAACAATTCAATAGCCCATTCATAAACTTACTCCAGAATGAATCAGTCATTTTGAACAAATTGGTTGAGTGAATGATTCAATGACTCAATCTATAGAAACTTTCCATCACCAATTGGCAACTATAGTTTAATTTGTAAAGTTTTTATTGTTTTGTAATTGTTTTGTATTAATTGATTCTGAAAGTAAAGATACAGTGTTCGTTTAATAAGATTTTTTGTAAACCCAGCCAGTCTATACAATGAAGATGTTCAAACCTATATTTGATAACTGCAAGACGTCCAATAAGCAAACAATATCATTTATGCACTAAACAAATCCAGCAGAAAATCATGTAAAATCTGCAAATGTCAAATAATAATACATGCACCTCTGTCAATAACACAATCCACTGTGCGAGCGTTTCAGCTGCTCCACACTACTGTAAACACGCTGTTACTGCTGATCAAAGTGCATTCAGCCAGTGTGCATTTTGGGACATGGAAATATACAGTATATATCTATATAACTCACATAACAATTAGAATACTCAAGAGTCGGGCACACAAATGATTTGTATGTATTTATTTGGTTTTCTTGTATTGCTGGTTATAGTTTGCATGTAAACTGATAATACAAGTTTTTCAATACGCTGATTTGTAGTACACTGGACAGTCATTATTGGAGCTCATCGTGTCAGCATGGGTCGCATGCAACAAATGTTTAAAATCACACTGCTGTATTTCAGTCAGTTTTTTTTAATAATATCACTTCTCTTTTACAAAATGTTATGAGATACTACAGGCCAAATGAAGGGTCTGCAATCCTATTGTGAGGTCCCATTAAAAAAAGATGCATTTATGCTATTATGAAGTTATAGCTCCCCCATGTGGTAGGGAATTTGATTTTAGCATAACCTTGGTACTGGGGTAAATAAATAATTTTAGTTAATAGATATCTCTGCATACACAGAGGCACATAAACATGGAAAATGCAAATACAAAATATAATATAACATAAATAAACAAAAATACTTAAATTATCCTTTTAGATATTGCATAAATAAAAAACTGGTTAAAATAATTGTGAAATATCAAAATTGATCATATAAAGGTTTATTAATAACAAAACGTATCTCATTGTTGTTTTACAGTTACAGCACAACTTTAGTCATATATTTGCCAAATATAGGAAATCATTTGTGGCATTGAATTCAAGTGTACTTGCACCCAGCAGTTATCTGAAAGTTTGTTCAAGCAGAGATATTCAAAAAAGAATAACTATTATTAAAACCAACAGTGGTTTCCCCAGTGCCACACTCATTCATCCTCGATATATAGGATAGGAATATGACAATGTGCTAATAAATATGTTTTGCTTTAGTAGGAGAGGAAGAGAAGGACACTGACTTTAGTGCAAAGAACTGTAAATGGTTGTCATTTTAAGCAGTAAAACTCCATAGCATTCTAAGTTGTACGAATGCACACCAGGCCTCTTTCAGATTAGAGTGTGTTATCATAAATTAAGACTAAACACGACATTCATCCTTGTTCTGCATAAAGACTGAAATCACCAAGCTGTGGATGATTTGGCTACTGCTGTGGATGATATGATTTCCACTTTTTTCAGACAAAATAGGAACAAATTAAAGTATACAAGCACATGCTCTTTGGAGGATAACAAGAGATAGCAACGAGTGAAGACGGTGTGGTGTAGAGGTTACATCCATGCGTGATCATCATCGTGTCCTTCAGCTGTACTGTAAATGATTCTGTCTGTTTGATGATTTACTTACTAATGAAGGGTTCTCTTGTGATGGATAAGGTCGTCACAGCACTTGATAATGGGTAATACTAACAGGTTTCTGAACAGATTAAAGGCATAAGTTTCTCAAAACAGAAAACTCTGCCATTATTTATTCACCCACATTGTTTCAAACCTCTCTGGTTATTCTGAAGTGTATAGGACAGAATTCCGAATCATCCAGATGTTTTTCATAAAATGACAATTCATGGTGAAGTTTCTGAAACTCCAAGTGATTCAGAAGGTATAGTACATTAAATGTATGAAATATACTGTACATGTATGATGTGTTTATGAAATGTATGTATTTCAGAGCTTCATAATTATGGTGAACTGTTGTTGTGTGGACAATGTAGCACGGTTTTCACAGAAATATGAAGCAGAACAACTGTTTTCAACATTGATAATAATCATAAAGGTATCTTAAGCAGTAAATCAGTATTTTATTATGATTTCTGAAGATATCATGTGACACTGAAGACTGGCGTAATGATGCTGAAAATACAGCTGCGCATCACAGAAATAAAATCTATTTCACTATATAGTACAATAGAAAACATTTACTTATTATGTTTGATATTTGAGCAATGATATTTCACTTTTTCTAAAATGAATGCAGTTTTTATCAGCAGAAGAGAAAAAATTATAATAATCGTACCGACCCTAGATTTTTTTATGGTAAAGTATATATAACGTTAATAGTTTTGAAATAATTATCTTATTTTCACCAATGCTATATTTATCTAGTCAAAAATACAGTGAAAACTGCTATATTTTTACTAAACGCAGCAAAATCAGCAATATTCTCACTGAACCCAAATTTGATGAACATGTTAGGGTCAATATCACTGTAGGGTGCCTTTTGGTGTCCTGTACAGAAATAACTAATTTGTCATGATACTAACATAACAATTACTATGAAAGGGTGTGTTATATTAGGCTAAGTTTTTATATTTATAACAAGAGCATTACTTGGCTCGTTAGATACATTTTATAGAATTAATTTTTTTTTTTGTTTTTTAGTTTAGAGGATGTATGTTATTTTGCTATGTCCCATGCACTGCTCTTTAAATTTTTATTATAGTAGAATATTATCAAATCATTAAATTAAAAATAAAAATGATCCTATTTATATTTTGATAAATAATAGATTACTCAATTTGAGTGTATTGATCATTTGGTAATAAAAAATATATTTTCATTTAATTAGGGTGATTATACGTGCCATTTTTCTCAGACGCATCCTGGCCAGGATTTCTATATTGCCTAAAATATTTAGGATTTGGCTTTGTGTGTGTGTACAGACATATCGGTGTATGGCATCAGTTCCTTATTTTTTTCAAAATGCTCTCGAGTTACTTTGAATCAGAGCAATAAAGAAATCCTGGCCAGGACATATCTGGGAAAAAATGGCACGTATATGTAACCCCCCCAACACAGGTCCGCACCAACTCACCGAGCGGGTCGCGAACCCGGGACTCCGGCAGGTCAGGGGAGTGAGGTTTACACACAGACCTTACTGGCATACATTCGTTACATATAGTCACCCTAATTGAATTAAAATATATTTTTTATTACCAAATGATCATTACACTCAAATTGAGTAATCTATTTTTGCATCAGAAACGCTTTGGGAACGCTTTGCGTGAAAAGTCTTGAAGCACATGTGAAATCAATCCAAGGTGTTATTGGGACGTCAGAGCGGGTGACGTCATGAACCAGGAGGCTATAAAGCCTGCCCAAACGAAGCTGTTACTAGCCTAAAAAGTCTGATTAAGTCACCTACAGGCACGAAGAAGATATGGCCGGGGACGCAACGTTCGTTCCCTCTTCAGGGAACCGAGATTACAGTCGTAACCGAACGCTCCCTTTCAAGGGAACTCCGTTACGTCAGAAACGCTTTGGGAACGTCAATACAACATCACCATAGCGACGAGTGCCTGTCCTGTGTGAAATCAAGCAAGCAGCACTAAGACGAGGGCCCCTGGGAGCCTGGGGTACAGTCCAGGTCCAAATAATAAAATCTGATGAATGTGTGCGGTGAGGACCAGCCTGCCGCATCACAAACCTCTTGGAGAGCAACTCCTGATATCAGGGCCTTGGAGGCCATATCATATCATATATCATACTCCTGGTCGAGTGGGACCGGACAGCCAAAGGGGAAGGTTGACCGGCCGACTCATAAGCAAGTGAGATGGCCTCGACCACCCACTTGCTCATCCTTTGCTTTAGATGCAGAGGACCCTTGTAAGGAGGTCCAAAACATACAAAAAACTGTTCATTTTTACACCACAGGGCAGCTCTGTGGACGTAAGCATCTAATGCCCGCACTGGGTAAAGCAAATTGTGCCTTTCCTGGTCCACATTCTGAAAGTAGGAGGCCAGAAGGCACCTCAGCCTCAAAGTACCACAGAGGAAAACGAGATACCAGGGGGTCTTCGCTAATGACATTCCACCCAAAGGAATGTGGTAAGCACTTATGGCCGCCACATAAACCTTTAAAGTGGATGGGGCTAGCCCTGCAGTGAACTGATCTTGCAGGAACTCCAGCAACTGGACAGACTGGGCAGTTAACTGGGTCCAGCTGATGGTCACTACACCATGAAGTGAAAACTTTCCACTTCCTTGTGGAGGGAGCTCTGGAGTGGAGAATGGTCTCAACAACCTCGGTTTAGAGACCTGAGTCTATGAGCTGGGCCCCCTCAGAGGCCAAGCCCACAGTTTTCACAGTTCTAGTTGGGGGTGAAATATTGCGCCCCCTGCTTGGGACAGAAAGTCCCTCCTGATGGGGAGCTCCAGAGGAGGCCCGTCGAGAAGGGATATTAAATCTGGGAACCATACTCTTCCCGGCCACCCGGCAATGAGAAGTAGTAGAACTCGGTCCCGGGAAACTCTTTCCAGGACCCCCGGGAGCAGAGCGATCGGGGAAAATGCATACAGACAAAGCCTCTGCCACGTCTGCACCATCGCATCAGGTCTGAGAGGGGCTGGATGCATGAGCGACAACCAAAGTAGACAGTGAGACATCTCTCGAGATGCAAACAGATCCACTCATGCCTCCACCTCAATTGTGGACCCCCGGGATGTAAGCTGCTCGAAGGGACTTCAACTTCCCTTGGGACCACAGGAGGATTTGGTATGCCAGTTTGCAAAGTGGACGTGACCACAAACCCCCCTGGTGATTTAAGTAGGACACCACCGATGTGTTGTCTGAGTGGACAAGCACATGGTGGCCCCTGAGATCTGCTAGAAAATTCTTGAGAGCAAGAAATACAGCCAACATCTCCAGACGGTTGATGTGCCATGAGAGATGCTGGTCCTTTCTCAGACTTTGACTCGAGCGTGCCTCTAGGCTCGCTCCCCAGCCCATGAGAGAGGCATCTGTCGTTAGCATCCTGCGACGACATGAAACACTCCCAGCACGGGACCCTGGGACAAGAACCAAGGTTTCTTCCACCTTACCAAGACACGGAACCATCGCCGCGTGACCTTGATCATGCGAAAGGGGTTGCCCCTCGGGGAAAACCCTTTGGTCCTAAGCCACCACTGTAGAGGTCTCATGTACAGTAGTCCAAAAGGTATCACGTTGGATGCTGCTGCCATAAGACCAAACAGTCTCTGAAACTGTTTGACAGTGAGTGACTGGCCTAGCCTTATTCTTTTAACAGCTGACAAGATGGACTCTATACGTGCTGGTGACAGGCCCGCCTTTACCGACGTTGAGTCCCATACCACGCCAAGGAAGGTGGTCCTCTGTAGTGGAGAAAGCACATTCTTTTTGGTGTTTAGCCGTAACCCCAACTCTTCCATGTGGGCCAGCACGACATCTTGATGCCGCACTGCCAACTAATGCGACTGAGCTAGAATCAACCAATCGTCGATGTAGTTCATAATGCGAATACCCTGAATCTACGCATTTCCTAAAAGTGCGGGGTGATAATGCTAGGCAGAACGGAAGAACCCGATACTGGTATGCTTTGCCCCCAAAAGAAAAACCTCAAGAACCTCCTGTGACACGGAAGGATGGATATGTGGAAGTATGCGTCCTTGAGATCTATCGTGACAAACTAGTCCTCGGATCTGATCTGTGGCGCAATTTGTCTCAAAGTTAACATCTTTAACTTGAGCTGCATGACAGAGTCGTTCAGAACTCGAAGATCTAAAATGGGACGCAACCCCCCATCCTTCTTTGGAACTATGAAATACCGGCTGTAAACCCAGTTTCCCTGTTGGAGTGAGGTACATATTCTATGGCCCCTTTCTCTAACAGAGCTTTCACTTCTTGTTCCATTACCAGAACCTGCTGGGTGGCCACCTCGGTGGAAAACACCCCCATAAACCTGGGCGGGCGAAACCCAAACTTTATTGATACCCTTTTTCTATAGTCTGCAGGACCCAACGATATATATTGGTAGAACTTTCCACGCTGTCAAATTTGTACTAGAGGTACCTGCCTCTTGAGAAGGGAAGTCTTCATTGGCCTGATCCCTCGGGCGTCAGGTCTTCTTTCCTGCAACCTTCTTAGAAATAATAACGGTTCTCAGATTCCTTTTACACTTCGAAGGCTGCGGTTGAGAGCGCTTTCCATGTCCCCATACGTAGGTGGGGGAGCACGATAAGCCACACTCTGTCTAGTTGTGCAGTCAGAACAACGTCTTGAAACGGCGAACCGACAGGAAGCATCTGAACTTACCGCTCTGAAACCCTCCTCGGAGGGGGAGGGCATCCCAAGGCCACAATGTTTCCAGGTGGACCTTGAGATATGCGCTCGCCGGAGACCGTTGAACCCTAAAGCACACGAGGTGACAGGGTTGGCAGAACAGTCCCCTGAGGACAATGAAGGGAAAAGTAAACCGTAAAAGAGGTGTTGACCGCTCCACTTCAGGGCAGGTCCTCATTGGCCCGAGTCCTCGGGCTTCAGGACTTCTTCCCCACAGCTTTCATAAAAGTAATAATAATGGTCCTCAGACCCGTTTTACACTTCGAAGGCTGCGGTTGAGCGCGCTTCCCGTGTCCCCATTATTTAGGTGGGGGAGCACGAAAAGCCACACTTACAACACGATGTAGTTCTCACTGTCTTAGTGGGTAATACTGGGGATCTAGCTGATTCAGGGAGATGAAGATGACTCAGGGAGATAGCTCGCGAGCGTCTCTTCCACCTTCTCCATAACCGTTTTTTTTTTTTACTTCTTTATTTAATATAGAAGAATAGTGTGTTATGTTTGTATACTATAGACTCTATAAGAACCTCGGTGTGGAGATCAGGAAAAAGAAAACGGCAATCCCTGGCGTTGAGGTTGTGCGCGCAAAGCGTTCGTCATGTCTGATTTTGGAATGAACGTCCTCCCTCTCTGCTGGCCAATCGATACTTAATCTCTCAACCGCTCTTGTCACAACCTCAACTCATCATAATCAAGAGACTGAGGTCGCGAGTCCTCAGTATCCTTTGCATTGTCACTTATAACATCTAATTCTACAGAATCAGATAGTTGCCTGTGCCTCGATCGGGGCGGAAGAAACCACAGCACGTGCTTCCCAACCCTGAGACGAGGCACTGAATCTGTCAGGTGAAGGCAGAGAAAAGGCAGTGCCCGTCTCTACCTCCGCTGACAGATCCCTTTGCGAACACCAGGACCGCAGCCTTTGCTGTGCCTCGGCAAAAGCAGGACCAGAGCCCTGGGGAATGCGAGCCTGTGCGTCCTCGCGAAAGAACGCCAGGCAGGATCGGAGCATCCGCAGGGGAAGCACATTGCAGTGCTCACAGCCACCGCTCTCGAGCGCTGACTGTGCATGCTCTTCTCCCAAACAGGGTTGCCTCACAAAGAATGTGTGTATCACCACCCGTTTAGATAATGCGGGCAGGGAAGAACACATATTCTAAAAGCTTGTTGTTGCTTGCTCGCCATATCTGTTCTCTTTGTAAAGTAATGACAGACAACACCAAATAGGACAGACAATTTCACATTGAGCGCTTGTGAAGACACAAAAAGCTAGTGACAGCTTCGTTTGGGCAGGCTTTATAGCTTCCTGGTTCGTGACGTCACCCGCTCTGACGTCCCAATTACACCTTGGATTGATTTCACTTGTGCTTCAAGAATTATCACGCAAAGCATTCCCAAAGTGTTTCTGATGCAACGGAGTTCCCTTGAAAGGGAATAATATTTTGTCCATGTCCCTTGAATGGTTATCCAACCAGTTGAATTTTTGAATCTGCCCCTTTAAGAAAATTCCATCTCCTTTAGTGACATCTGGACAACAGATGTTGTGTCTCTTCAGACTGCTGAGGTGAAATTTGTTGGTGACTTTTCAATTGACAAATTTTCTTCATATGAGTTTGCTTTCTTCCTTTTCCAAAGCTTAACATGTCCAACTTGTTGGCATAAAATATGCCAGAAGTGATTAGACTACTGTATTTTCAAAATATGTAAGTTTAAATATACCAAATTCTCTTCAACAACCAGACTAAATATTTAGCTAGTCACAGTGTGTTGTAAGCTAATATGCTAATTGGAGCTCAAAATGTCCATATGTCCATAGCATTAATTTGTAGTTAATATTGCTACAAACTAAAATGAATTTGGGGTCGGGGGGGATAACAATGTAATTTAGGATGTAATTATATTATGTATTCTTATTATATATATATTTTTAAATAACCCTGTTTAGGAAAGGGACATCATACCTTTCAGACAATATAATTAGCATCTTAATTTTGCAATGAAAACATATTTAACAGCAATATATATGTCCATGACAGGGTGGACATATATTATGGTTTTTGCTTCAAATATTGGCCCATAATTATCAAAAAATGTGTGAGGGCTCCCCTAATGTGTTTCTATAGTACTTGAGTGTCTACTATTTATGACATGACAAAGCAAAGGGGAAGTTAAACCACAATTGTTGAGTTTTGTGAAGGTTGAAAGGCACTCTGAGGTGATATTGACCCATTTAGTTTTTGCTAGAATGAAGAGGTGATAATATGTCGCACAAAGTCAAGACCATGTGTGAAATATTGCATCATAACCTTGAAAATGTTCTTCTGTGCTTATTCTTCCAGTATAGTCATCTAAAATTAGACTGGCCATCTGGTAATCAACATGTTATCAACTGTTCAAAGGAAAACATAGATGGAAACTTCAGAGCAAGACCATCATTAACATTAAGGTCCTCTATGATGCATCCTATACAGGGCCCTAGGGAGCAGTTTGGCACTCTTGATTTGTTTGGCAGTCCTGAGAAAAGTGTATCTTGCAGGAGGCCTGACCAGAGCTACAGTCCACATGTGTCATTCCTCAATGGGTATGATAAAGCACAAGTTCCCAGCATTAGCATTTCTCTCCAGTGTGAATGTCAGCCACTGATACACTTATTTATAAAGGTGTTTATCAAGGTTGGCTATTTCTGCTGCAGTCTCACACACTCATGCATAGCTGATCGCGTCCCTCGCCTGACAGTGTGAGGAACAGGCAGAACAGAATAGCTTGTTCCTCAGAGTGTTCTGTCTTTGGTTTATACGAGTGATGACAGCACATGTGATTCAATAATTAAATTAAGTGTTTTAGACCTCCATACAGGCCAAAGCAGGAAAAGCCACAAGAGTATCTGACACATGATCATAGACCTTTTTATATCAATAATAAGATTTTAGGTTAAAAATGTATATGAACATGTAAAGAGAATGTTGGTTCTGTAACTGGTCAGCTAAGTTTTTCACCTTGTATTTAGTATTTTGCATTCACTAGATCGCAACAGTCCAGCCATATGACACATGTATTTATTTATTAAAAAATATATTATATAATCAAGGAATGTGACAATATTTACAAATGCAAATGGAGAAAAACAAAGTAACCAAGGGAAACATATGCCATATGAGAAAATTAATCTGTAATAAATTAAATGTCATTGACTGAGGTCTATGATTTCACCACAATATAAATACCATATTCACATGTATTTGTCACATTTGATTCATCTTCATGAACCGAAAATGTTATAATAAAAAGCAGTCCAGTCCTAAAACGAGTAGTATACAAATGGTAATTTAATCTCAATATGGCGGCATTTATGAGGTGCTGTTGGTAAACCACTGATATGAATGGAGTCTTCACTTCATGTGAGTGTAAATAAATGATCACAAATATCATAGTAAAAATACATTCAAAAGAAAATAACTGACACATGTAGAGTCTTTTTGCTCTTAAAAAACACACCATCACAATTAGTGATGAGGGTGGTTGGCAAGCAAGGTTGCTAGGGTAAAGTGGGTATTTGGTAATGCATTGGTAAGTGGCTGCTAGTGTGTTCTGGATAACTGTCCAAGCTCAACTTCAGGAATCATTCACCCAAAAAAGAACATTTGCTGTTAATTTACTCACCATCAGGCCATCCAAGATGTAGGTGACTTTTTGTTCAGTAGAAGAGTAAATAAGATTTTTTATGAAAGCATGATCATAGGTGATTCATAAAATGTCGTCATTAAAAGTAAAAAAAAAAAAAAGAAACAGACCATTATTTACAAAATTATTTCCTGTCATCCATAGCCTCAGAGAAATGGTCTGGAGTGATGTCTGGATCATAAAATAATCATTCTTCAGAACCGTTTCTTTTTAGTGAATTAGTTGAACTGAAACAGTTCGACTCGGACCGAAGACCGAAGAGCTGCTGATATATGTGCATTAATTGCATGAACTAGTTTATTCACTAGTTTATTCATTATGCTTTATACATGTACAAAATCCTTGATTCACATCATTATTGGGTGCTTTTTTTATAATATAATTGTGCATATGTTACATCACTGCATTATATAAACAAGCTGGTGAGTCAGTTCGTCGAAAATAACCATTCAATAGAACTAGTTCACAGAAAAGAATCAGACAGTTTATCTGAGGCTCTAGATTATAGATAATAATTTTACTATTGTTATTCATAATTAATGTCTATTTTCAAAACATTATGATTGTTTTTATTACCTTAATTATATGTTGTCTGCAGTATGTTTGTACTTTCTGTATTGGAAGCTCCAAACACCAAGACAAATTCCTTGTGTGTTTAAACTCAATTGGCAATAAAGCTCTTTCTGATTCTAATTTAAAACAACAATGTGAACACAGGGGCACGGGAACAGGGGGTGCTGAGGATGCAGCATCCTCAGCACCCCCTGTTTTTTTTTCTGTGGGCAACTGTAAACTGTTGTGAATAAAAAAAAAAAAATAGGCTAAATTTGTTATAATAAAGATTCATTTAAACATTTTTATGGTTGCTCCGATGTTTATAACATTTAGTTTACATTGGCTATTTTGCTATCTATTTCTATGTGATCTTCGACATATTTACCATTTGCCCATTAATTTAACAGTTGTAAGAATTAAAGTTATCAAAGTTACTAAACTGATGCAGGGCTATTTGATGCGCGCATTGCGCACATCCTGCCAAATCACACATGCAGCACTGCCAATACTTGCTTTTATGTTTGTGAATGTTATGTTTGTATTGTGGGATCTGTAGGTTGTGGCTTAAAAGCGGAACATGGAAATATCATGGATGTACTGGAAGAAAAAAATAACTTTTTTTTTTTTCTCAGCGATATGAGTCTTTCCCTTCTCCCAAAACAGCTTATAGCTACCTATTCAAATAGTTCAGTTTTGTATGTAATGGAAAAGTGATTAGACTATGTTTAATTATTTTTTTTTTTTCATAAAGTTAATTTAGAAAAACCTTGGGAGCAATTTTTGTTCGTTAAATGTTTTTTTGTTTTTTTTAAGCAACGACCAAGAGGCCAGCATCAGAGTTGACCGCCTATGTTTGATTAATTTAGCCTTATCAAATCATCATGACTTGACTAAAATAAAATCGATAGATAGGTCTATAAACAGTTCAACCCCCACCCCACCCCACAGCAACCCCTACATAAAACACCTTCCCGCGCCCCTGTGTGAACAGCGATACAAAGATCTGAGGAAAAAAAAATCTAAATTGAGCACTAAGGCTCGCAGTGTGAACGTAGCCTCAGTATGTGATCCTTATCTGGTTACAGATCAAATACGATAGTGCTCCCTCAGGCTCGTGCTGTTTTAAAGGCGTTAAAGTTCCCCTGAAGTGCTTTGAAACACGCAGCGTTATTCTATGTGGTGACGTAATTTCAACTGAAACAGGAAGACAGGGCGGGACATAGAGAAGCCACGCCCCTTTTTAAATAGCCAATAGCCTTTTGTTAAATCTGCTCGGGCCAGAGCAGTACTTGAGCTCGGTAAAAAGCCGCATTTGACAGCTATAGTCTAATATATTACCCCCTAGATTCAATATAAAACTCATGCTGAGGCTGTGTAGTTTTAAAAGGGTTTCATATATGCTGACTCCCCCATATGATCCGTTCCGTGCGATCGCGGACCGGAGCCAAAGTCCGGATTACACTGTGAGGGCTGCTTCGGTTGGCATGACAGTGCAAAACTAGAACTCATTTGCCCCAATCAAAAGCATATTTACACTGTCTGAATCGTTCCCTATCACCTACATTACAGGAAATACTAACACCGAACAAGTGACCGATCTCAGCCGCAGCTTCAGTCATCTATTTATAGTGTAGGGAACAGGCGCTTCGTGTTCTAGAGAGCATTTAATTGGACAGAAAGCTTGATGAGAAGATGAAGTACGATGTGACGTCAAAAAAATGTTGAGCCGTTTTGGTGGAAGTGACAAAATGCAAGCTTTGAATTAGGGATGCTCATTTAGGTTATTTTTCCTAATCAACAAACTATGCTCATTAACCGATTATTAACCGTTAACCTACAAGATTATTTTAAATTAGAACTGAAATAATAAGTGGGTATAATAATAAGTGGGTATGAATAAATAAGTGTCTGTGAACTGTTAAAAATACTAACATTTGTAATTTGATAAATTTTACATGCGCAAAAAGCAGCAAACAATAGAATATGAGGATTCACATGGTCATCATAGTTATCACATCATGCACCTGCAGCGCTTCTGCGAGCGGAGAAAAACATAATAAAGCTAGGCGCTATATATATATCGAATATATATTCAATGTTTGAATCACCGGGTAATGAAATCATTACAATTATTAGGCCTAACTTGCAATGTTTTTATCAAATTGTGACCACTTTAAATACAGTTCCCGTCGTATTGAAAACATTTCATTGACATGACATCCATTTACTTGCCTAAAAAGACGGATTTATCATGTGCGTTGTTAACAGATTATACATTACTTACATTAGGTTAGGCTATAAGGTAAGATTCTTTCTTTGGCACTCAACAGAGGCGGTCGCATTTTTTCACTCCGCGTCCTCGCCCTTATTTTCCCTGCTTGCTCCCTTTGTCTCGTCTCATCTATTGAGAGACTCTCTCTGCACGGCTCTCCAAACTGAAAGATTATGGATTTGATCAACTGGTCTCTCAACGCAATTGACACCATCCTGGGTTCTAGGGAACCTGACTGCCCTGACGGAACGTTCACAGCTGGCTATACGATGGACGCGTGGGAGAGGTGGCGAATCGTATGTCTAGCAGCTCTTTCCGTGGAGGACATTGAAGATATCTACCTATTCGAACCATGATAACAGGTATTTTGCTGATTGGATTAGGCTTTGCCCTGGGTTATCGAAGAATTCAGAAACGGGAACAGCTGTCCAAAGCCTCACAAGGCTGCCCGTCATGATTGAAGCAGTGGGAAGAGCGGTCAGCATTGAGACTGAGACTATTAACCGCAATATGGATTCTATCATGGAGAAGCTCATGGCTTTAAATGAAAATTAATGGTATTGGAGATCAGAATGGACAAAGAGAGTAGCCATGGAATTGGAATGCGGTTACTCGCCCTAAGACAAAACAATCGCAATCTTATCTTTTGGCTTCCCCGCACAGTGGCCTCGGCCAAGGCCGCTGTTGGAAATTCTACCCTGGGAAGAGCACTGCAGTGAGACGCTCTTGCTTCCTCCCCCATTCTACAGACATTATAAACTACTACACACACACACACATACCTCCCCTCCCCCGATCCCTCGCCTCTGTCGCTTTGAACCGCCAGCCTGACAGGCGGGTCTGTGGCCAGCGCCGAGAATGGCTGCGGGACCGGATGGCTGCCTGCTGGAGCTGGATTTCTTCCCCTGTGGCAAAGTTGTGTGTCTATGGTTTGTATGCTTTTTGTTGCTGAGGTGTTTTTCCTGTTCTCACACTGTACTCCCCAAGGAGCATAGTCTGGGGGTTATTTTTTTTCTCCTCACCTTCCTCATGTTATGCTGTATTTTTCTTCAATTCCCTGTCTTCCTGTCCCGTCTACCCCCTTGTCATATATGTATGTTGTGTATGTATGGACAGGTTGATGGCTAATTTCACTGGTACTTGTGACTAGTGACAATAAAGGGCTACTACTACTACTACTACTACTACTATAGTTTTCAAAAGCATCCCTCCCTCAGGTTTTTTCAGACATCTCACCTTGTATATATACAGTATATATATATATAATGAATAAATAGGCCTACGAGAAATATAATTTCACTTAAGAAAACGAAAAAAAAAAACTATGCAACACAAGTAGCCTAGTATACAGAGTTTTGGTTCATTTTTGTGCTGTGCAAAAGGAAACCAGACGGCAGAATGCGGCATCCTATTTGTTTAGACGTATTTTACAAAAGCGCATATATTTGTTTTTATAGTGTATGTATAAAAATAAAAGCAAACCTTTTACAATTCTTATTATCTTTATGATTAAAAGGAGTATTTGCTTCCACTGTTAGAAGGGGAACAAATCAAGTGATTCCTCCAGCGCCGCATGCGTGCTCACATTTAAGCTTTCTACCTTGACAATGCAGCTTGTTCATTATCATTAAAAAAAACAATCAGTCAAACATATGGGAAAAAACACACTGCTCAGTTTAAATATGTAGTAAAATCTGTGCTGTTAAGCATTATCACCGTACCACCGTGTTATGCAAACCATTTTGTTTTACGTGGATATTGGAACGCCATAACATAAACAGTAAATAGCCTACTACTTTGGCATTCAAATCGCGAATACAGAAACATTTGATTTTGTGTTGAACAAGAGACCCAACATGTTTCAGTTTAATTCTTGTTCTTTTCTAAAAAGTCTTTGTTGTCTTAGATGTGTTATAATAGGCTTAAGGTGCGTTCACACCAGACGCGAATGAAGCGTAACGTGCAAATGATTTGTTAAGTCAATGTCAATGCAAAGACGCGATAGACAATCCTGCGGCGCTATTCGTGCGAATAAGGCGGCACGAATGGCACGAATTACGCAGCGCGAATTGAGCATTTGGGGCATTTGCGTGAATCGCATGAGTTGAAAAATCTGAACTTTGGCAGATATTCGCGCCGTGTTAACCAATCAGGTTCTGCTCTAGCAGTGACGTGATTACGAGCGGAGGCAGAAAATCCGAAACAGCAATGGAGGACAAATTAATCGTGGTTGTATGTGGGTACCCGGAGCTGTACGATACTACTTCGTACTTTTACAAAAACAGGAATACATTTTGCAACGAGACTGGAGCTGCCTGGCAGAAGCCCCTCCCATGACGCGAATTCGCGTCTGTTGTGTAGTGAATTTCATCCGCGAATGAAGCGAATTTCACGGGCGAATGAAGCGAATAAACTCAAAATGTTCAAGTGTCCAACTACGCGCGAATAGCGTGATTTATTCGCGTCTGGTGTGAACGCACCTTTAGATTTGTTGTGGAGTGAGGGGAACTAAAATAGCCTAGCTATGTTTACAGTGTTTATTAAGATGTTTGTAATTTGTGTCGGACTATTTCTGAATGAAATAATAAAATGCTACTTATAAGCGACTTATGTCTCTCTCTCTCTCTCTCTCTCTCTCTCTCTCTCTCTAAAAACATATATTTTGTATATGCGTAGCTTATTTTAGCCATGCAGAAACCCTTTTTAAATATTTTAAGAAAATAAGTGAGTTTAAACCATTTAACTGATTGTATTAATCAGTCAAAATTCTTATCAGTCGGTTTACTGTTAAACGGTTAAAATTAACATCTTGAATGCTTATATTTTCTAAATGTGAATTGTGTCACTGTTTTGAAGCACACTGGCAAACAGATAAACTTAAGAATAACATATTGATATTAACACCCACAAAAATTCTATTTTGATTTCATGGGACCTTTAAGCATGTGGGTTACAGCATTTTCTCCTCATGACAGTGACAGTGTCAGTCGAGCAATGTCTGTCACAGCTGTCATCATCATAACTGTCTTTGTCCATCACTCTGCAGTGCTGTCTGCACATGCTGTGACCACAACTCACTCAACATTAGTCTTTAGACCTCGGTCAGGGTAGTGTCATGTTTAATTTTCAACAAGAATTAAATGAGGCTGTGAAGAACTAAAGTAAAGTGCGTACAGTCAAATGTACTGTTGTTTAACATGATTGTTCAGCTGACAAATGTCTTTCAGTAGACAAAGACTGCATACAACAGTTTTGAAAGTTGTGAAAATTGTGTAATGTTTGACCTTTAAACACTGTGTCTATGTGTCTTAAATATAGTATGGTGTCTAATTAAGGTCTAAATAGGCTATTAAGGTCTAAAGGTCTAAATTGATCCTAAATCCTAAACTTGATCATTTACTCAAAAGCATTTTGTAGTCAGATTTCTTGCGATACTTGACAATGTCTTTCCCCCTCTACACTGTATACGGAGTGCTCTTGAAATGGTGCAGTGTTTCCCCTGAAATTATTTTGACACAAATTAATTAAGCACACTTAACATTAACATTACATTATTTTCTGTTTTACTCAATTGTTTTGAGTAAGGTGCACAATTTACATGATTTTTTCTTTATCTATAATTTAATCTATAATTCTATAAAGTTCAATCAACTTGTTAGCATTTTTTTCAATCAACTCCTTCAATCAACTTTTTCAATCAACAATTTATAGGCCTAAACTGAAGCCTATGTGTGCAAAAAAATGTTTTTATTATTATTGATTAAATTGATTATAACAGTTTGAAAGCAACTTCCAAACCACAAACTAAGTGGTTCAAGAGGTACAATGCACCCAATAAACCGATTTAAGTTAGTAATCATTTAAATATATGATTACTTACACTGTTTTATGTAGTGATTTTTAGGAATAAGACCAGTAAAATGTAAGAAATTATATTTACATGTTCTATATTTATATTTTTGATTTTATAGTGGTGCACAGTGGTGCACAAAGGTCTTAACTGATAACGCAATTTGTTGTCAGTCATTATCTTTCTTCCAGTTAGTTGTTGCAGTAAGTTACAGTAAGTCTGATTCAGGTTTGTTTGTTAATGTGTTGTTAAGAATCAACTCTTTCTTTGCTGACCATGTGAGTCTGTGTGAGAACTGTGTAACTAATATACACCAACTTGACAGTAAACTAAAAGCTGTGAGTTCTGAGCAAATGTGACGACATCAGTCCTGTGGCGTCTGCTTGATTTATACAGAGGTCATGGAGGACAGAATCAGTTAGTGACCTCCTTAGTCATAATATTCATAACAGACCTTCAGCTCATATCCTCTTGTTTTAAATATTAACCTTGCACAGCTGCTGTTATCTCAGGAGCCTGGCAAGAATGTGTTAGGGAGGAGGAGGTGCTGAAAGAAAAGAGATACGGTCCAGATGAACTTCAGCCGCTGACCTTGCCAGTATTTCCCCAGCTGAAAAGTGGCACAGTGGGAAGAATCGCATGCCCATAACTCTGCTGCAACCAATGACTGAACTTTAAACCACCTGTCATGTGCCGTTACATCCAGTCCAATCTCTTTATCAATTGTAAAATGAGAGTCTAATCAAGATTGGAATTTCCATTTGTTTGATAACCTTACTGAAAAAAAAACGGATTTCATTCATTGATTGTATGTTAAATTATTACAAACAATTGCTGGAGTTAGACAAATGTTTTACTTATAGTATACATTATATAGTTTCAGTCCATTTCATTAACAAAAGTACAAAAGGTCTGAAGCAAAACATAAAATACAAACCCTCACCTGTGAATGCTGCAGTTTGTGATAATCCCAAACTTTTGGGACATTATGGGGCTTCATGTATTTTCTCTGATCGGAAATCTATCTGATTTGTAAAAACGTTTCCATTTACACTTGGCCACAAAACTGTGTCTTCGCAAAACGGATATAAATCCGTTCTTCAATACATGCACCATATAAAAATTTAACAGAGTTCACGTCAATGAAAGTAATAGATATGCGCATAATTGTATTCATTATCAGCTCATTTCAATATCATAGACCGCAGCAGGCGAGAGTGCGGCATTAGCACTGGAAAGATAGGTTGGTCTCACTACTTTTAATGGAGATGATTGTGTGTTGACCATCTGCGATTTACTTTCAGTTTCATTCGCGGCAGTTTGTGCATTGGCTTGCTGAAAAGATACAGCTACTCATCCATGGTGACGCTTGTTGCATTAGCGCTGTCGTATCTGACTATAACATGCCATATAGCCTATAAAACGTCTATTATTTTAATATTTTTGGGGGAAGTAAAATTAGCATATGTGGTTTCAACAACCAGATCCATTTACACTTGTCCAGTTTCGTCTGGAATGTGGCCCAGACCACCTCCTGAAGTGGTTTGGGCGATCGGATTTATATCCGTCTCGAATGTGTTTCGAAGGGCATTTACACCTGGCCTTTTTAGGATCGGATAGCTATCCGATCAGAAAAAACGCATGAAGTGACCAGGTGTAAATAGCCCCATATATATACATATATACACTTAATGGCCACTTTATTGTGTAGTTCTGTTCAATTGCTTGGTAACACAAATGGCTAATCAGCGAATCACCTGGCAGCAACTCAATGCATTTAGGCATCTAGATGTGGTGAAGACAACTTGCTGAAGTTCAAACCGAGCATCAGAACGGGGAAGAAAGGGGATTTAAGTGACTTTGAACGTGGAATGTTTGTTGGTGCCAGACAATACATTTAATGTTTGTACAGTCTAATAAAGGGACATATTGTATTTAACTTTATTTTAAAGGACCCATATTGTCAAAACTGAAATTCCCTAACTTTTTCATGATAACAGAGGTTTAGGGGACATGTAACTACCATTTAAGTTTCAAAACATTCGGTCTACAGTAAAGCTCACACAGCCTGCATAAAGTAGCTGTGCTTTTTCACGAGCGCTTGTGACTTCCGTAAAAATGTGATGTCAGAACTACTCACCGCCTTCAGTCACCATCCCGAGCATCAACATGACTGAGCAACAACAACACGGAAACATGTCGAAAAGCTTAACTTTAACGGACGAATCCAGATCGGCTGACCTGTAATGTTACACTCTCACTCAAAGGATGGACGATCTGACAGGACTGTTACTATGAGGTGGATCACATCTAACATGTATAGTAAAGAAAAACTCACTGTGTCTATCTAGTCATAATGAAGATGTAAATACATTTCAATTTCAGCAGGCAACTATTTTTACAGCTACGTTATTATTCCAGCCACAATTAATCACAACACTGTATACACAATTACAAGTAATTATATATAAATCGTCAGTTTGTTGTTTTATACACATGAACACAGACATTATTTCATACACAGCATAGTCCTGAGATGCAAGAACTCTTCAGACTTGCCCATTACAACAAAAGATAATACTTTATTGAACCTTTTCTGATAAGAAGCATGCGCTGCAAACGCGGTCATATTTGACGATCGTTTCTGTGATATAAAACTGTGATATCATGCCAAATGACCTCAACAGTTTTAGTGTTGGCATGCAGAGACATCACCATTCAGCATGCACAGCACAACAACACTAACAACCTAATTGAGCCATCGGTAAGCCCTTAGTTACTGTTGCTCCCTCAGACAAACAAACGGAGTTGCTCACTCTCTTACATTGACAGCTGCAGTGTGAAAACCTTGTCCCACGATGTTTTTGCACAATTTTGGACACAGAAGGCCACCAAATGGGAATTAAAAATTTCATGGAGGGATTCATAAAATATTTAAAAATAAATACAGTGGGTAACTCGAAGCTAGGGTTTACAGATCACAATGCAAGCAGGAGAAGTCTCATATAACGGTCGGTCGTCATGATCGCGGATGAAGACATGCAGGGTCAACACTGTTCATGTATCACAGGGTACAGGGTTAAATTAATGTACATTTAACAAGTTTAATATGGGGAGGCACTGAAATGTCGACCTTCGTTTATGTGTTTTTGACCTGCACTGTACACAACGCGAGAACAGTCCGCTATTTAGGTTTGTATGTTATCATGGACTCAATAACTTTAACGTTAGCTAGTTTTAGCCAGAGATACCTTGCTAAAGCACAATATAACATTAACGTTCTGCTTGAGTAGATGAAAATGGTAACTTAATGAGTGTATAACAACCAGAAAATGAATGTTTTTGTCTTTATTTGTACTGGAGTTGAATACTTAGGGACATTTTGCTCGGTTTTGTTTAGATTCAGCAAATGTAATAAAATAAATTATATTAATTCGTTACATTTATATAGAACTTTTCTAGGCACTCAAAGCGCTTTGCATAGTGAGGGGGATATCTCCTCATCCACCACCAATGTGCAGCATCCACCTGGATGATGCCACGGCAGCCATATTGCGCCGGAACGCCCACCACACACCAGCTTATTGGTGGAGAGGAGACAGTGATGAAGCCAATCAGTGTATGGGGATTATTAGGAGGCCATGATGGTCAGAGGGTGAAATTTGGCCAGGATGTCCAGGTCACACCTCTACTCTTTTTCAAAGGACATCCTGGGATTTTTAATGACCACAGAGAGTCAGGACCTCGGTTTAACATCTCATCCGAAAGACGGTGCTTTTTACAGTAAAGTGTCCCTGTTACTATACTGGGGCGTTAGGAACCACACAGACCACAGGGTGAGCACCCCCTGCTGGCCTCACTAACACTTTATCCAGCAGCAACTTAGTTTTCCCAGGAGGTCTCCCATCCAGATACAGAGCAGGCTCAACCCTGATTAGCTTCAGTGGGCAACCAGTCTTGTGCTGCAGGGTGACATGGCTGCTGGCCCATCCAGCATCCTTTGCCCAGGATACCTGGAATCAGTGATACAAGTACCCCAGACACATAGTTTTTCCGTGTTTGAAGCATAAACTCCATAAAACCGATGTGAGCTTCGGATCCTCCAATGTTTCTCTATGGTGCTGAAACTTAAAGATGTTCCGCTCCCCGTGCATCTGATACTCGACTGCCATTGGCTAGTCTGCGTTCAAGGGGAGGGGCTTACCAATAGGTAAATCATTTTAGATGAGACTCTTAACATTACAAAACATTGTGTCAATGCTGACAACAGCAAATGAAACCTGAATGCAGCAACTGCATCATTTTCTCATGCTGACAGACTTGTTGCTGAGAATAAGGTCATCATAGTAATTTCTTTACATGATGAACTGCCCAATTCGTTTTTAGAGCATATAAATTACTTAAACATCACAGGCTGAAAGGGATTTGGGAGAAATTATTGTGATGCCACACAAAAAAAATCACGCGTCCTGGATCAAAGAGCTTGAAGGAAATTATTATATCTGCCGGCACTATGTGGTTCGAACCATCTGATAAATATAATATAATGTAATTGTAACGAGGAGTCAGTGGCTTTGGGATCCATGTGCAGCTTTATTACAACAGAATGTAAGTCAAACAGGCAGAGTTCAATCACAAGCTCCAAACGCCACGTAGACAAGGCAGAATCAGAGTCAGAGTTCAGACTTAGGATCGGGGCTGGCGGCAAACACTCAGGGTAATCAGACAACAGGGCAGATTGGATCAAAGTAGGCAGGCGGCAGAGATTCAGAGTCCAGTAAACAGTCCAGGTCATACACGGGGAATCATACACGGAAAAAGAAATGGTTGCATGGCAAGACAAGACTTCGCAATGAGGTGAAGGGAAGCACAGCTTAAATAGACCAGAGTCAATATGGAACACCTGTGTAAGTAATCAGCCACAGGTACGGGGTATATGGGAAATGGAGTTTGTGGCTGTTAATACTCGGGTGATGGTTCAATCTGGTGGCGATCGGAGGGAGCCACAGAGGCTGAATTCGTGACAGAGCCCCCCCCCCTGTGAGCGGCTCCTGACGCGAGGAGGCAAACGACGCCGGGGTCTTCCTCGAGGTCTTGGGGCAGGTCTGTCCGGGTGGTCTCTATGGTAGTCTGTGGTCAGTGAAGGGTCTAGGATATCATCAGCATTGACCCAGGACCGTTCCTCCGGACCGTACCCCTCCCAGTCCACAAGATACTGTAGGAATCTGCCCCGACGACGAGAGTCCAGGATCTCTCTGACCTGATATGCCTCCTGGCCGTCAATGATGATGGGAGGGGCCATTTGGTCACCAGCCTCGTCTAGGACCCCCTCTCCTCTCGGACCACCAGCGGGCTTGAGCAGAAAGACATGAAAGGTGGGTGAGATACGGTAATGAGCAGGCAAGGCTAATCTAAATGAAACTGGAGTGATTTGTCTAATGATTTTGAAGGGACCCACGTACCTGGGGCTGAGCTTTTTGCAGGGTAAACGGAGCCTTAGATCACGGGTGGATAACCAAACCCATTGCCCCGGTTGGTAGTTAGGGTTGGCACGTCGATGACGGTTGGCCTGTTCCCTGGTGCGACGAACTGCTCTTTGCAGATGAACGTGAGCATCGTTCCATGTCTCCTCACTGCGCTGTAACCATGAATTGACTGCGGGTAATTCTGAGGGTTCTCCAGACCATGGAAACAACGGGGGTTGGAAGCCTAGGACGCATTGGAAGGGAGTGATACCTGTAGATGGTTTGCGGATTGAGTTCTGAGCATACTCGGCTCATAGCAGATAGCGACTCCAGTCGAGCTGGTTCTTGTGACAGTATGAACGGAGGAAGCGGGTGAGTTCCTGGTTCAGCCGTTCCACTTGTCCATTGGCTTGAGGATGGTACCCGGAAGTGAGGCTGAAATTTATGTCCAATTGTTGACAGAAGGCTGACCAGACGCGGGAGGTGAACTGCGGACCCCGGTCAGACACTATATCCTCGGGTAGACCGTAGAACCTGAATACAAAGTTGCACAGGACTTCGGCCGTTTCTAGGGCAGTGGGAAGTTTGGGAAGTGGTATCAGCCTGCAGGCCTTGGAGAATGGTAGATCCGTCACAAAGTCAATAGCTAAGTGCGACCATGGGCGTTGTGGGATGGGCAACGGTTGAAGGAGTCCAGCAGGTAGTTGATGCGGAGTCTTGGTTGTATTGCAAATGGTGCAGTTTTGAATGAACGTGATAGTGTCTGTTCGGAGTGTTGACCACCAAAACTTGTTATTGAGGAGTTGTAATGTGGCTGCAATACCCGGATGACCGGAGCTGGGAGTGGAGTGAACCAGTTGTATTACTCTCTGTCTTAACGCCTGTGGAACGTACGTGAGGTTGCCTGGGGTTTCAGTCGGTGGTGGATCCATGACCTGAGCCTCTGTGATTTCGGTCATAATGTCCCATAGCACAGGCGCGAGAATGATGGTGGGTGGTAGAATGGGTTCCTGGTCTGGGGTTTGAGAATCGGACTCATGGAGCCGAGAGAGAGCATCTGCCTTGGTGTTCTGAGACCCGGGACGATAAGTAATTTTGAAGTCAAATCTGGTGAAGAAAAGTGACCACCTTGCTTGTCGATGGTTGAGTCTTTTGGCTGATTTCAGATATTCTAGGTTCCGGTGATCTGTGAGAACAGTGAATGAGTGTCTTGTCCCTTCCAGCCAGTGCCGCCACTCCTCGAATGCTGCCTTCAGAGCAAGGAGTTAACGATTGCCAACGTCATAATTCTGCTCTGTCGGGTTCAGCTTGCGGGAGAAGAACGCACAGGGGTATAGTTTGGGAGGATCACCCTGGCGTTGTGAGTGCACTGCCCCAATGCCTGTACTGGAAGCGTCTACCTCTACCGTGAATTCGAGATCTGGGTCAGGATGATGCAGGATGGGAGCGGTCGTGAATCTCTCCTTCAGTGACCGGAATGCTGCTATAGCCGCTGAAGACCAGCTGAGACGATGAGTTCCTTTTTTTACCATGGACGTCATGGGACCAGCGACCGTACTGAAGTTACGGATGAAGCGTCTATAGAAGTTAGCGAATCCTAGGAAGCGTTGAAGTTCTTTGAGAGTGGTAGGTTGAGGCCAGTTGACTACTGCTTGCACCTTCTGTTCGTCCATGGCGACCCCTCCTGAAGTTTTCACTCGTCCCCCTCACGAATGCAGATGAGGTTGTAGGCACAACGAAGGTCCAGTTTAGTGAAATATCTAGCTCGTCTGAGTTGTTCGAGGGCTGCAGGAACGAGTGGTAGAGGGTACCAGAACTTGCAGGTGATGCTGTTGAGAGATCAGTAGTCGATACAGGGGCGGAGAGCACCATCTTTCTTCTGGACAAAGAAGAACCCCGCCGATGCGGGTGACGTGGAGGGACGGATGAAGCCCTTGGCCAGCTCCTCCTCAATGTACGATTTCATAGCCTCTGCCTCAGGTTGTGACAACGGAAAGACTCTGCCCTTGGGGGCTTGTTATCCTGGGAGAAGATCTACGGCACAATCGCTGGCTCGGTGAGGAGGTAAGTGTGATGCCTTCACCTTGCTAAAAGCCTCGGCTAGGTCGTGATATTCTTTGGGTAATGAGTCATTTGAGGAGGTCTCACTTCTCCTCTTGACGGGCCTGCTGCGGAGACAGTTCTGAAGACAGAAGTCTGACCATTGAGTGATTTGTTTCTTGGTCCATGAGATTGAGGGATTATGTTGCTCCAGCCATGGGAGGCCAAGGATGATGGGGGTTTGTGGAGATTGAAACACAAACAGACGGATGGTTTCGGTGTGGAGGAGTCCAGTACTTAATTGGAGATCTGCAGTGGTGAATCGAATCGAATCGAATCGAGAGATAAAAGTATACTGCTCATCCTATGGGTTTTGTCTTAAGGTGATATATCATTTTAAAACCCCTTTTTTTCTGAAACAGAAAAGTAGTTTTTTTGGGTGAACGATATCTATTAACAAAGCTAAATAATGAATTAATACATTTATTAAAATGATTTTGTGTTCTTCTCATCACAATAGTATATATTTGGCCTCTTTGTTTCAAACCAACAGTGTATTTCTCAAGCTGATCCAGTTAATGTCCGTGTGCATTTCAGTGTTATTTTAATGTCACTGTTATATACTGTTATAGTTTTTGTTAATATTTAGTTTATTTAGTAGTGATTTTCTGTCATTTTATATTATATTTTTGTTTATTTATTGGACAAAGCTTTCATTTAAATGAAATTATGCCTTACCAACTAACTGAAATCAAATCATTTGAGTTCATTTATTTACTTAATGGCTTAGCTTAATTTAGTTTAGTAAACCGTTATTCTTTTACAAAGAGGCTTGAGTCACTGAATTATTTTGAACAAGTAAATGCAACATTTCCTTCCACTAAAATCCGATCATGTATTGAAACAAGCCCTGCCTGAGTAATCAGACACCTTGAGCGAGCTTTGTACTAATACAAACACTCTTCTGAATGATGCTACTGATACCAATCATCACCAGTGCTGCAAATCACCAGATCAAGCATCATCAACAAAAAACTCAACCTTTAAAGTAACAGATTACTCATGTGCATCAGGCTACAGTCCACATTGATGATTTCATGAGGACACAGACTCATAATAAACTTGCATGAAGCCCTTATCAAGGAGTGTACTTTGTGCTGTGAGTAAACCTGTGTAAAACTCCAGGCATGTTCTGTGTTATCTTGTGAATATTCTTCTCTTTTCAAAGTACCCCCAATGAAGCCTTGCGTGGCATTAACTTTCACCCACCCATTACTGGCAGCTGACAGCCTGGCTCTCCGCCAGTCCAGAATTAAGCCATTGCAAACGTGCGACTGCTCATGTAGAGGCTTGGACTCAGCCGGAAAGAAATTACAGCACTGCAAAGAGAAAATTAATTCATACAGGAATAAGAAACCTAAACATTACAGATTTTTATTCAAAGCAGCTGGAAAAGTGATACATTTTATACATTTATAAAAAATGTAATCAAGATACATTTCAATGAAAACAATCCATTTGTCTATGATCATGCATAATAGTGCATTGTAGTAAGTAACTGCTTACATAATAGACACGTTGAGTCAGATAATAGCTTATGTGCCATCGGTCAGGTTTGCTGCATGGATTTGCATCAGTAGATTCATTGTAGGGTCTGGTTTTGGGTTGTGAGCCCTTGTAAAAAACAAAGAATTTCCTTTATAGAAGGGAACACTGTGCTAATGACACCTTAAAGGTATAGTTCACTCAAAAATGAAAATTTACTGAAAATGTACTCCAAGATGTAGATGAGTTGGTTTCTTCATCATATTTGGAGAAATAGTATTCAATCACTTGTTCATCAATGGATGCTCTGCAGTGAATGGGAGCCAAACAGCTGATACAAATATCACAAGTAGCCTAATCCACACCACTCCAGTCCATCAGTTAATGTCTTGTGAACTGAAAAACTGTGTGTTTGTATCAAAGAAATATATTATTAAGACGTTTTAACTTCAAACCATTGTTTCTAGCTAAAATATAGCTTATATTTATACGTTATTTTGGAGTCCATAATCCATAATAACGCTCCCTCCAGTGAAAAAAAGTAAATCTTCTGTTGTCTCTCACATCAAAAGCCACCAACACATTAATTCAGAGCTGTTTTGGACTGTTTTCACTTATAAACAGTGATCTGTGCATATAAACTTGCTCTGTGCATATTTATCTCATGATATTTAGCTGGAAGCAACAGGTTAAAGTAAAATGTCTTAATAATGGATTTGATTTTTAAAACACAGCTTTTGGCTTCACAATATATTAACTGATGGATTGGAGGGGTGTGGATTACTTATAGATTCTTGTGATGTTTTTATCAACAGTTTGGACTCTCATTCTGATGGCACCCATTCACTTCAATGTTCATTTTTTGTCTACCACCCTCTAAAGTCAGTCGATCTGATATCAGCATTGATCATACCAATGTAAAAATGCACTTTCGCTCAGTGTAGTCTTGTGACATCTGTCAGTTAGGGATATATTATGCATTACATTTTCCCTAAAACATAACAGCAATAAGATGTAAATAATTGCATTTACACTTTATTGTGATAGTCCATTTTGACATTCTACTATAACTACAAGTAACTTTGCAACTACATGTCAACTAATTCTCATTAATTTGCAACTACACGTCTACTAACTCTCGGAGTAGACTGCTAGGTTAGGTTTAGGGTTAGTAGAATAAGTTGACATATACTTGCAAAGTTTCTCATACTCAGTATGTTGTATCTTGTGTGTGGACCCATCAAAATAAAGCGTTAGAAGACAAGAAGACAAAGTTGCTTGCTGTTAGTAGAATGTCTAAAGTGGACTATCACAATAAAGTGTTACCATAATTGCATGTCTTTTATGACACAATCATGCCGATGTGCTTTTCTGGTATTTTGTATGGCAGGCTTCTCCTATGTATCTTGTGCCTCCATCCAGACATATTAGTCATTCCAAATGAATAATTGATGCTGTTGATGGCGCTCTAACTTACAATGCATCATCAAAGTCAGATGCCTCAATGAGTTTTCCAAGCGAGATTCATTGCCAAGTTCATGTGGGCTTTGCACAATGACAATCAAGTCCTTTATTCCACTAACGTCAGTTCCCATTCACAAAGACAAAGCATATCACGTGGCCAGATCACGCTTCTAAACACACTGAGCCATTGACAGCAGTGTCATCTTCTGCACGTCCTGATTTTCCTGAGTTAGATGTGTTCCTGGGTCAACATATATTGTTGTAAAATTTTATCTTGACCATTTCCCTACACCTAAACCTAAACTTACCCATGAATAATCCCTAAAATCAGAGGAAATGATAGATGAATGACTCATGTACATGCACCAAACACTGATTGCAAGCCTAAACTTCACAAAAAATATAAACTTGTTCTTCAAATCTGATTAGTTAATAACAATTTTGTTCCAGGGTCAACACAGATGTTGATGTTGCACTTGGTAAAATCAGGTTCTGCGTCATCTTCTACAGGTTATTGGATTATATTTACGTATTACATTTCCATATTCAGTGCTTTGAGATTGTGATTCGTTTGGTTTACTTGTCAGTGATTTTCGTTTATATAAACTAATATCATAAAATATATAAACTCTTCCATTCCATTGAAAATGTCTTTAGGTAAAGTGTTTCAAGTGATCCAGTTGGCCCATGTTTAATTCACCCCAAAATGAAAAATGCTGTCATCGTTTACTCACTCTCTTCCTTCTAATGACCACAAAGGAATATATTAATAAGAATGTGGACAGTCAAACAGTTCCTGGTCCACACTGACCATAGCATTTGTTTGGTTTTTCATACTAGCTTTTAATTTGAACATATGCCTCATTAAACTTGTAATTTGCTTCTAATTAATAGTTAGTACGGTAGTTGTTAGGTTTAGGTATGCGGTATATGGTCATGCATAATAATCTGCTTTATAAATACTAATAATTCTGGTACTATGCATGCTAATAAATAAGTTTGAATTGGTCCCTAAACTAAAGTGTACTGTTTTATTACCAACATTCTTCAAATCATCTTGAGTAAATGAAAATTTAATTTTCATTTGTGAACTATCCCTTTAATTAAAAAGGTAATACTCTTGCTGTAACACTTTATTTTAAGGACTAATTCTCACTACTAACTAACATGCATCTTACTAGCATATTGTCTGTTTATTAGTTCTTATTAAGCACATATTAATTCTGTAAAGAGGACGCTGAGGCTGAGTGAGAATCCATGTGCGGAAGTTTATTAAAGGCAGTTACCACAAACACATACGAGAAGGCAGGCAGAGGGTCAAAACCAGAGTAGCAGTCGGATCTGTCAACATACAAAGGGGATATCCAAAAGGCAAGAGTGAGTAGGCAGGCAACAGGTCTAGGCAAAAACATCAGTCCGATCAGGTAACCAAAACAAGGGGAGAATCCAGGTAATCAATAAACAGAGAGCTAGGCAGAATCATACACAGTAGTCAGGCAGAGAAGATCTGGAAATAACGCTCTGTAAGGCAGGTAAACTGGCAATACTTCGCACAGGACCAAACGGCTAGCATGCATATATATGCTACAAACAGGAATTGAGTGTAGAAGTAGAGGGAGTGGAGCACAGTCAGTACTCGGGTGAGGGCTCCCTCTGCTGGTTTGGCATTACAGAACCCCCCCCCCTCTAGGAGCGACTCCTGGAGCTCGACATGGGCGTCCCCGTGGTCGTGGCGCTGGTCGGTCAGGTCTGGCTCGATGAAATTCCTCGATGAGAGATGGATCCGAAATGTCCCGGGCGGCTACCCATGATCTCTCCTCAGGTCCATAGCCCTCCCAGTCCACCAGATATTGTAGCCGACCCCCTCTTCGTCTTGAGTCCAGTAACTCATTCACTTGATAAGCAGGAGTTCCTTCAATGTCCAATGAGGGTGGTGGTTCTGGGGCCTCATGGCCAGGGTCAGCATGAGGGTGGACGGGTTTGAGGAGGGAGACATGGAAAGAGGGAGAGATACGGTAGTTAGCAGGAAGCTCCAATTGGTAAGTGACCTCATTAATTCTTTTAAGAATCTTAAAAGGGCCTACATACCTTGGACTGAGCTTCCTGCTCGGTAGCCTTAACTTGATGTTCCTTGTTGAGAGCCAAACCCGTTGTCCTGGTTGGTAGGGAGGATGTGGGTGACATCGTCTGTTGGCCTGGAACTCCTGTGTTCTCACGGCCCGCTGGAGACGGACGTGTGCACTGTCCCACACCCTCTCGCTACGACGAATCCAGTCGTCTACCGCTGGGACCGAGGAAGGTTCGCCTGACCATGGGAACAAGGGGGGCTGGAACCCCAGGACGCACTGAAAGGGGGTCAAGCCTGTGGATGTGTGTGTGAGAGAGTTCTGAGCATATTCCGCCCAGGGTAGAAACTCAGACCATCGATGTTGCTCTCGACTGCAGTAGGTTCGCAAGTATCTGCCGATTTCTTGGTTGAGGCGTTCAACTTTGGCTTGAGGATGATAACCTGACGTGAGACTAACGTTGATATCTAGTTGCTTACAGAAAGCTCTCCAGACTTGGGACGTAAATTGTGTTCCCCGATCGCTGACAATATCCTCTGGGAGACCATATACTCTGAAGACATGGTGGAACAGGGCTTGGGCTGTTTCCATGGCAGTGGGTAGTCCTTTGAATGGGATTAAGCGACAGGACTTGGAGAAACGGTCTATAATGACCAGAATGGTGGTGAAATTATTGGAGGGAGGTAGATCAGTGACAAAGTCTAAGGATAGGTGAGACCATGGGCGTTGTGGGATGGGTAGTGGTTGTAGGAGACCGGAGGGTAATTCTTTAGGGGTTTTGGACTGGGCACAGACTTGACAAGACTTTACATAAGCGGTAACCTCTCTAACCATTGCAGGCCACCAAAATGAATTTTGTAATAGACGGATAGTGCGAGAAATACCGGGGTGGCCTGCACTAATGGAAGCGTGGACCCATTGCATGATACGTTGACGTAGACATCGGGGTACGTACTGTTTGTCAGGGGGGCAGTGAGCAGGAGGTGGTTCATGTTGTTGTTCCTGTTGTAATTCTTCCATGATATCCCAGGAAACTGGAGCGAGGATGACAGAGTGAGGAAGGATGGGCTCCGGGATGAGATGTTCAGTGGGAAGGTCGTATCGTCTGGAGAGAGCATCTGCTTTACAATTCTTACTGCCGGGCCGATAGGTTACTGTAAACTGGAAGCGAGTGAAGAACAGAGCCCAACGAGCTTGGCGTGGGTTAAGACGTTTCGTACTTTTGATATACTCCAAATTTTTGTGATCGGTGATGACTTGGAACGGGTGGGCCGCTCCCTCTAATAAGTGTCGCCACTCCTCGATGGCTGCCTTCATGGATAGCAATTCCTTGTTCCCCACATCATAGTTTCGTTCAGCGGCTGTTAGTTTCCTTGAAAAGAACGCGCATGGATGTAGTTTGCCTGGTTGCCCGTGCCTCTGTGAGAGTACTGCCCCTATTCCACAGTTGGAGGCATCCACTTCTACTACAAAAGGTAAACAGGGTTCTGGGTGTTTCAGAATGGGGGCAGACGTGAATCTTTCCTTTAGGGTGATAAAGGCTTCGGTGGCCTCTTTAGTCCATCTTAGCTTTGTGGGTTTACCCTTTAGAAGTGATGTTAGGGGGGACGCTACGGTGCTGTAGTGGCGGATGAAACGTCTGTAGAAGTTGGCGAAGCCTAAGAATCTCTGTAATTCCTTGACTGTCATGGGCTGGGGCCATTCGGTGACTGCTTGAACCTTTAATCCATCCATCTTTACGCCATCGTGACTGATGTGGTAGCCTAGAAACGAGGTTTGATTAACATGGAATTCACATTTCTCTGCTTTGACATAGAGTTGATTTTCGAGTAATCGAGAGAGGACTACTTTAACATGGTTGATATGTTCTGCCTCAGACTTGGAATAGATGAGAATGTCATCAATATAGGCTACCACAAACTGGTTGAGAAGGTCCTGAAAGATTTCGTTGATGAAGGATTGGAAGATGGCGGGTGAGTTGGCAAGCCCATATGCCATAACTTGGTACTCATAGTGCCCCCTAGTGGTGTGAAAAGCAGTTTTCCACTCATCGCCTTCCTTAATCCTGACTTGTAGGCACTTCTCAAGTCCAATTTTGTGAAAATGGTGGCTTCCCGCAGCTGTTCAAGGGCAGATGGTACTAAAGGAAGTGGGTAACGAAATTTGATAGTCACATTATTTAGTCCTCTGTAATCAATGCAGGGCCTTAATCCTCCATCTTTCTTTTCAACAAAGAAGAATCCTGCAGCGGCTGGAGATGTAGATGGACGAATAAAACCTGAGTCCAGAGCCTCTGCGATATACTCTTCCATTGCTTGACTTTCGTTTCGGGAGAGAGGGTAAATTTTGCTTCGGGGAGGCATAGCATTGGGAAGCAGATCGATGGCACAGTCCCAGGGTCGGTGTGGTGGTAGCTGCGTGGCTTTGGCCTTGCTAAAGACTTCAGAAAGATCATAGTAATAGGCGGGATACTCACAGTGTTGAGAGTAATAGGACTTTCAATGCTGGTGCTGAGACATGGTCGGGGCTTAGTGAGGAAGCAGTTATTTATACAAAATGTGGACCAATGTGTAAGCTCACCATTATACCAGGAAATGTCAGGGTCGTGAATAGATAGCCAGGGATGTCCCAGGATGACTTTGAGTTTGGGAGAGTCAACGATGTACAGTGTGATGGATTCCTGATGCAGCAGACCGACATTAAGTGTGAGCGTTTTTGTCTGATGAGTGATCCCCTCTCCAATGAGTGTGTCATCGATGGCCTTGATTTTGATTGGTGGGGTGCATGGTTGGATGGGGATGTTATACTTTGTGACAATGTTTTTACTAATCAGATTCAGAGCGGCTCCAGAGTCAATCATCGCTGTCAATTCAAGAGACAATGTGTCAGTCCTGAGAGTAATAGGCAAGGTAAATGATCTATTACCGAGCAGTGAAAATTGTTCAATATTCACCCTGGGAGCCGCTTGTGATTTGTGGGGACATCCGAGACTGCGATGGCCTGCTTCACCGCAGTAAAAGCATAATTGATGTTGCCGACGCCTCTCCCGTTCCCCTTCAGAAAGTCGGGAGACGTTGAGTTGCATGGGTTCGTCATGAGGGCGTGCTTCAATAGTGATGGGAATCTGTGAGCTGTTCGAACCTCCCCTGCTGCCCTTGCGTTTCGGGGCTTGTCTCATGAGGTTATCAATTCTTATAGCCAGAGTGACAAATTCAGAGAAGGAGGAATCCTCTCCTTTACAGGCTAGTTCGGTTTGCAGTTCAGGGTTGAGGCTATGTTGAAACATGGCTTTTAAGGCGATATCATTCCAACCACTCTGTGCAGCAAGTGTTCTGAATTCAATAGCGTATTCAGCGGAGGTGCGGTTACCTTGAGTGAGGTTAAAGATTTGTGCTGACACATCTTTGCCTCCGGCGGGGTATTCAAACACCTCACGGAGTTGTTGGATGAAATAATCGACTGAATATCTGAACCGTGAGTCAGAGTCCCAAACCGCTGCAGCCCAATCGATAGCTCTCCCTGTTACAGCGTCATTAAGAACGACATTTCTTTTCCTCTGATTCGAATTTATCCCCTTGATGATCAAAGTACAGTTTAATTTGACGAACGAAGCCTTTACATTGTTCGGCAGTACCATCAAATTTATCAGGAAGGGCAAAGCTTACCGTCTTCGGCGTGAGTGGTGGGAGTGATTGGATGTAATGCGTTAGGTGTTCGTTGACGGATTGGAGCTTGGTTAGTTGTTCTTGGTACTCCTTTAACATCTCGCTTTGATAAGCAAATGCTGCTTGCAGGTTCGAAACTTCCGCTGGATTCATGGTGGGCGAAGTATTCTGTAAAGAGGACGCTGAGGCTGAGTGAGAATCCATGTGCGGAAGTTTATTAAAGGCAGTTACCACAAACACATACGAGAAGGCAGGCAGAGGGTCAAAACCAGAGTAGCAGTCGGATCTGTCAACATACAAAGGGGATATCCAAAAGGCAAGAGTGAGTAGGCAGGCAACAGGTCTAGGCAAAAACATCAGTCCGATCAGGTAACCAAAACAAGGGGAGAATCCAGGTAATCAATAAACAGAGAGCTAGGCAGAATCATACACAGTAGTCAGGCAGAGAAGATCAGGAAATAACGCTCGGTAAGGCAGGTAAACTGGCAATACTTCGCACAGGACCAAACGGCTAGCATGCTTATATATGCTACAAACAGGAATTGAGTGTAGAAGTAGAGGGAGTGGAGCACAGTCAGTACTCGGGTGAGGGCTCCCTCTGCTGGTTTGGCATTACAAATGCATTATTCTGCATGACCAAATTCTAGATCCCTTAACCTTAAAATACCATATCTAAACTTAACAGCTAACTTAATAAGCAGCAAATTAGGGGTTTATTGAGGCAAAAAAAATCATAGTTAATCATCAGTTAATAGTAAGAACTGATCCTTAAAATAAAGTTTGACTTTCTAATAAAGATAACGTAAAGCTTCTGTTTGCACGGGAATAGGCTGCAGATGTGTGCTGTTGTTCAGACTTTGGACCTGGGCTGGGGAGCGGCTCCTTCTTTATGACATGCCTCACTTCTTCACTAGTGTTAACAGGGTCAGAGATGTTGTGCTTTGGGGAAAGAGCCGTAAAAGAATGTCCAATACCACTGTGGTAATACATTACGTATTATTAACATAAACCATGTGTCATGTGATGCGTTTGTACTGCGGCCAAAGCAAATACTTTTCTAACAAATCACTTACAATGTAACCATGTGCCCTTTCCTCTCAACTTTGTCTTATTGGGTTATAAAAGCCAATAACATCAATAACACATGCCAGTCCTCTTCTTTGTTCCTCCTTGCCTTAACCAGGGGAAAGGACCACATGAAAGATCCCGCAGTGAAGCATCTGCTGGGAAAATATGTTTGTGTGTCCCAAAGAGGTCAGACTCAACGATACAGTTATGAATGTACACGAACACTGGACCCGTGTGCCTCAGCATCCTCTGTTTGTATGCCATTTGTATACAGGCTTTTTCAAACCCTGGCACATTTGGCAAATATTTGCAACATTATAACTTCCTTAGAAACTTTTCACCAAGCCTTCGTAATTTAATTTATTTATGCTGTGAATATATAGATTTTATTGTCCAGACTCAGACTTTAAATCTTAAAATAAAATGGGTTATTGTAGTTAACTAAACCTAAACCTGAAACTAAAACCATAAAAACACTTGCATTACTTGAAATAAAACTTTAAAACTTTGCATGCAAAAAATATATAAAAAACTTAAATGCATTTTATTCCAGCAACTTGCTGTAATAAAATAACTAAAACTAAAATTAATAAAAACTATATAGACGTATTAAAGTAATACAAAATACAAAATACTCAACAAAATTACATAAAACTGAAATGAAACCAAAAAATATAAAATCATTGAGTTCAAAAATATTCATAAACACTATATTAGTATCTCACTTCTACTAAAATAACACTGACACAAATCATGACCTGGTATAATTTCAGCCATGACCAAAATATTTCACCTCACTTTTCCCCAAATGTTAGTGTACTTGATAAAAGGGGAAATTACAGCAAGAAACAGAACAAGAATAGAGTTATGGTACGCTAGATTCACGCAGAGAGGCATTGTTGCTACCTGAACAGTGATGCTGTTGTCTGAGGATTCTGAGCATGCTCAGTGCCATCGAGTCTCTCACGTACACATGCAGAGGAGAGCTTATTTAAAAAAACAAAATGCATCTTCTGAGAGTTTTGTATTCAGATTTAAATCTGCCTTTAATCTGTAATGAAACTGCCATATTTGCATATTGTGTAATTGTGTTTTATGCTGGAAGATCAGAACAGACTTGTTCATGATTGATCCCAGATGGCAGAATAACGAACCCCTGTCAAAACCAAGCAGGATGAGTTCTTCAGATACCATGTGAAAGACATGGGTGGACTCAGAGAGCAGATGTTCAATCACAGCAATCTGTCATTCAAGCCAGACATCCAAAGAAAGAGACTACTGGCCCTCACAGCAGCCGAGAGCACAGACACAACTGCTCTCGCTTTCAGTTCAGGAGTGTGAAGCTGAACTGCTCGCACCCCACAGCATGTTCTGCGTGCTTCTAGGCAAACTGATGACTGCATTTTGATAACACTAATTATGAATCACTATAATAGTATACAACAACAAAATAAATTGATTAACAACAACAACAACTGATTAACAAAATAATAAAACTCATACTCTGTTTATTTATTTAGTTAGTTAGTTATTTAGTTATTACAGAGTATTACTATTCTGGGCACCAGTAGTATTTGTCTTCAAGCTTATCACTATGGCACAGTTGCACAGACAGGGGTTAGACTAAACCAGGGTTAGGCCATAGTTTAATTCAAATCAAATCAAATCACTTTTATTGTCACATCACCACAGCACAAGTGCCTTGGTGAGTGAAATTCTTACGAGCGTGCTCCAGACAGCGCAAAAAAATATATAATAATTATATATGGACAGTACATATTTACAGACTGTACAGAAGACAATGTGCAAAATACACATACATATACTCAGTACACATAGTGTAATATAAAGACATACTTAGTTATCAACTACACATTATACACCGTATGGGCACATCTACATTATGTACACTATCTATACATTATGTAGTCTATACATAGTAATAATGTGAAGGTGCAACAGATTATAAATTAACAGCAGATTGGTTGAGCAGCAGATAGTTGTGCAAAGGTGCAACAGATTATGCATATGCAGTGTCGTGGGTGTGCATTGTATGGTGTCCAGTGATAGCAGATAGGTTGTGTTAGTGCAGTGTGTGCGTGTAGTCCAGTAGAACTGTGTTAAAGTGCAGTGCATGGCATGTTGTGTGAGTGGGAGTGTGATGTGGGTGAGTTATTTCTGACTGTTCATTAGCCTGATAGCCTGAGGGAAAAAGCTGTCCCTCAGTCGGCTAGTGCGGGATCGGATGCTGCGGAGACGTCTCCCTGAGGGTAGCAGAGAGAGCAGACTGTGGGACGAGTGGCTGGAGTCTTTGATAATCCTCCGGGCTTTCCTTGTACACCGCCTGGTGTAGATATCCTGGAGGGAGGGAAGCTCACCTCCAACAATGTGGCGGGCAGTTCGCACGACCCTTTGCAGAGCCCTGCGGTTGCCAGCGGTGCTGTTTCCAAACCAGGCGGTAATGCAGCCGGTCAGGATGCTCTCCACAGTGCAGGTGTAGAAGGATCTGAGGATGCTGGGGCTCGTTCCAAACTTCCTCAGCCGTCTCAGGAAGAAGAGACGCTGATGTGCCTTCTTCAGCACTGCATCTGTGTGAGCAGACCATGTGAGATCCTCGGTGATGTGAACGCCAAGGAACTTAAAGCTGCTCACCCGCTCCACAGGTGTCTTGTCGATGGTGATGGGTGTGTGTTCTCTGCTCTGTCTCCTGTAATCCACCACCAGCTCCTTGGTCTTGTCAATGTTGAGTGAGAGGTGGTTCTCCTGACACCATTTAGTCAGGGTACTCACCTCCTCTCTGAAGGCCGTCTCATCGTTGTCGGTGATCAGGCCTATCACCGTTGTGTCATCAGCAAATTTGACGATGACGTTGGAGCTGTGTGTAGCTGTACAGTCGTGTGTGTACAGGGAGTACAGGAGTGGGCTGAGGACGCAACCCTGCGGTGCACCAGTGTTGAGGGTCAGGGGAGATGATGTGTTGTTGCCCATTCTGACCACCTGACTTCTGCCTGTCAGGAAGTCCAGGATCCAGCTGCACAGAGATCTGTTCAGTCCTAGAGTCTGGAGCTTCGCAACCAGTGTGGCAGGCACTATGGTGTTAAATGCCGAACTATAATCCACGAGCAGCATCCTCACATAGGTGTTCTTATTTTCCAGGTGGGAGAGAGCAGTGAGCAGGGTGAAGGCAATAGCATCGTCTGTGGAACGGTTACTGCGGTATGCAAATTGTAGTGGGTCCAGTGAAGCAGGCAGCACAGAGCAGATGTGTTCTTTGATGAGCTTCTCAAAACACTTGCTGAAGATGGGGGTCAGAGCAACAGGCCTCCAGTCATTCAAGCATGTGATTTTATTTTTCTTTGGTATGGGCACAATGGTTGATTTTTTGAAGCATGAGGGAACCACAGACAGAGAGAGGGACAGATTGAAAATATCTGTAAAACCCGGCTAGCTGGAAAGCGCATGCTTTGAGCACACGGCCTGGTATCTGGCTTTTACGGATGTTCACCCGCTTGAAGGATCGGGTTACATCCGCGACAGAAAGCGAGAGTGGACTTACCTCTTCTGCAGCAGCCGTGTGGGCGCTCTCAGTGTGGGCGGTGTTATCAGCCTCGAAACGAGCATAAAAGGTGTTGAGCTCGTCCGGTAGAGAGGCGGCAATGTTCACAGTAGCTGGTTTATTCCCTTTAAAGCCTGTGATGTTGTTAATGCCCTGCCACATGCTTCTTGGATTATTGTTGTTGAAATGTTCTTCAACTTTGTTTTTATATGTTCGTTTGGCTGCTTTGATGCTTTAATTATGACATTTAAGTCATTTTTATAAACATGCCTTAGACAAAAATATTATTGGTGTCCTTAGTAAACAAGAAATGATACCAACAACAGTAAGGCAAAATTTTTAAGATGTTGCATTTATTAGTCAATAATGAGCTTATATACATTTAGAAGTTTATTTTCTATCAAAACAGGCATCTTGAACAAAACTTTGTAGATTAGCTTTGAGATGAGAAGTTATTCACAGCTTCCATTAGCCTAGCAGTTTCTCGATAGTTTTCTTGGCTAAATTACACAGTAAGAATTATAACCCAACACACAAAAGTGTACAGGAATTAGTCGCAGAGCAGAATATGAATCTAAATTGATTCTTATAAATGAGCAAGACACTCTAGTGTAGCTTATAATTCAAATTACACTTTAAATGAAATGAGATCCGTAAATAAAATACAATACTTACAGATTATCGCTTTTAATAGACTTTAAAAACTCACAAATAATCATGACCAGATTATGACAGTGAGAATTCTCCAAATAATCAATGACAAAAACCACAAATTTCACATTTCGCAAAACTGAGGCAGGAAGAAATGGAAAGACTTTGAGACAGATTTGATTTTAATATTTACAAAATGTAAAGTGTAAATAAAATCCGATTTCTGAAAATTAGCCTATATGCATTGGTCTTTTAAAACACACAAGGTGCGATGCAATGACTTGAAAAGTGTTCTGAGTCCTTTGAAATTCAACCTTAAAAAACAATACATGTGCCTTTTGACAGTAAAGTGTGACTTAATTGACATGTGTGAGAATTTGCTATTGTTTAATAGAATGCACATTTCACCAAAAGTGATAATTTTTCTGTTTGTGATTCAGTGTGTGACAGGATTGTGTATTGCATTTTTCATATGTTCTGAAGACTAATTCTGTTTGTGTCACAATTTAACCAAGGTAGATAACTGTGGGCAGTTGCACTGTTCTCCTACTAAAATTTGTATATGAACATGTCTGTGAATATTGACAAAAAGATGCTTCCTAGATGAGTGCAGTATTAGTGAGCATTGTCAAAAAGCATCTATATATATAATTACATATAACATACATTTACTTGTTAAGCAGATTTCCAGTGTAGCTTTAAATGGCGTCAAATTTTTTTTATATTTTCAAACAATTTTTATAAAAATATAATAATTAGTATATGAGAATGTGGTAAATAGTAAATAACAACATCACTGCTTTCATGTGTTGTTCCAATGAATTGGCTACAAAATATACAAAATGACAATAAAGTAATTTAATACAAATAAAAATTAACTGATGGTCGATGGTCTATTAAAATAAGAGGAAATTAGAAAATAAAGTAGCATAATTAATAACAATTATACTGTTATATACATTAGTATAAAAAAAATTAATATATATTGCTTTGGATAAAAGTGTCTGCAAATGCAAAATGTAATAACAACACATACACATCTAAGGTTTGTTTTACAATATTGAGAATAACTGCATATTGTTATACACAAAGTCGTTCTCACCCTTTTCTCACTGGACAAATTCATTTAATATTTTAGTGTCACCTGTATTGTTCATTTGTTTATCTTAATTTATTAAATTCTATAATGTAAATTACCTTTCCTTTACAAACAATTTGTTAAAAGTGTGAAATTACAAATAATCTGAAAACAAATCTAAACATCTAACATAAATGTTGCTTAGATAATGTAATGAAATTGTAACAGAAAAAATTCTTTCAATCACTGCTACACAACTTTAACATAGCTTCACACAAAATGTTCAAAAGGTATAGACATGAAAATGTTAAAAACAGAAACATCAACTGAAGAACCCTATAGCAGTGTATGTAGATTAGTCCTGCTGAGAAGTCTTAAATAAGCCATAATAACATCGCAGCACACAGCAGTGTCTCTGTTACTTGAGTCTACATCACAATTTGTGTGTCCTCTACAGAAGTTACATTGTCTTCCGCCCCATCCCATGCCCATCTGTTTCCAGAGCTCCACCTGTAGCTCCTAAAATGATTGTCAACAGCCCTCCTGGCGTTACAGATGCCTGATTAGCTAAACCTTTTTCTTATCGTCATGTGATTGTTGTGGACAGAATCCTGCACAAAAGTGTTTTCCCCTCTGGCTGAACAGAGTTGTCCTTTGTTTTATCTTGTCCTGCCAACGCATTAAACAACCCATGCCTGCCCTGCTTAGTCATCCAAAGTATGCCAAATTGGTCAAACATTCTACATAAGCATCCAAATGAGGATTCAAGGCAACAAAAGGTTTATTACATAAGTCCAAACACCATACAATCCCATAACAAGACCAGTCCAGTTTGGGCACAGATCTAGTCATTGGGCAATAGCTGAGGCAATTTGGCGTGGAGCTGGTGCCGAGAAAGCGTTTTCTGCATTTCAACTCAACAGCCTTCCTTTGCCATTTCTCTTTCTCTCAACGTTGGGCCTCCCACAGCCAGACCATCCTCCTCTGGTTTCTTCATCACAGGCCTTAATCTGCTTTTCCAGATACTTGGCAATGTCTTGCTGTCTACATAAAAAAGTTTCTTGTTCTCTCTCATGTTGGTGAAGTCAAAAGAAGCAGCAGAGCACACAAAAGTATTCAATAGTTTGAGACTGTAGCATACCTAATGATCTCATAAGCACGGCACACAAGAGTAAAGCCATCCCATTAGCTCATACTCAATATTTTCAATGATGGCCCTAATTCCGACGGCTTGAAGTCAAATAGGCACGGCTCAATCCTGCTGCAGCCCTGAGTCCCTTCAGTCTTCCTAATCTCCAATAGACACAAGGCCACAGAAGCCACAAAACCGCTCCAATGTCATTGATGTGATGAGTGCAGGTCTCACTGGAAACGCGCAGTCTGACATGCCCCAACAGTGTTAATCAGTTTTTTCAGTTGGGCTCCTGAGATGATATCCTGCATAAATTTGATGTCACTGGATCCTCTGGTGTGCCTGACATCTTTGGTAAGTTATGTTAAGACTCCATCACTGGGCTTTGATCTCTGGTGAATTTCTACTGTCAAATTGTGTCAACCCTCCCAAATATGTTACAAAGTTGATGTCTTTGGATTTTTCAGTTGGCAAAAAAAAATTGAAAATAACTCCACTACAAAATGTTTGTTATTATTAAGTAATGTGTCTGGTCTGTGCTGATTAATTGAATAACTTTGACTAGGTGTGTGATATGTTGATTTTAATGAGCTCTCTGCTGGTCTTAAAGAATCTGAGATGTCATCCAGGGTCAAATAGATCCCAAAGGTACCGTTAGATCTCTGGTGGAAAAAAGATGACAAACATTTTGTTAAGCAAAAATTGTCACAAAATCCATTGGTTATGTTAACAGATATAGTGTATAGTGGAGGTTAATCAATAACTGTTGAACGAAAGTGCTTGCTAGATTATTGAAAGGGTGGGGTTGATACTTAAAAACAGGCCACCCTGAAAGACACGACCAGTCGAGATTTCCCAGGTACAGTGATGTCTATTGAAATGACAGAGCTCTTAAGTTTTGATAGATTACAGTGATCAAAACTGGGTAAAGATTATCAGAATTCAGGACTGATGATTTGGGAAGGCTTTTTACAGATTAACAGTGGGCTATACATAATTGAAGTAGTCTACTGATCTCCAGTGAAATGTCCATCACTGAAACCTGACTGTTCACTAGTTTTTGGTACATGTGCTATTAAAATGATTAATAAAAAACACATTTGAGTGTTTGATGGCTAGATTAGCCATTAGACAATTAGGCTAGTTTTGTTATAAAGAATGTTTAATGTCATACATCAGTTGCACAAGCAGTTGGGATAAGGAGGAAATCACACTTTGACCATGCAGGCATATTGCTTGGAGTCTCCACCAAACACAGATTGGGTCTTAAAGGACATGTTATACTCAGGGCACAGTCCAATTCATCTCCTGAATGAGTCTGCAATGTGCCAATCAAAAACATAGATGGGGAAGATGAAGAAAGCAGTGATCTCATATGTAAGAGGTACAGATTATGCATATGAGAATGCAATCATTTTTTAACAATTAAACATATAAATGAAAAGTTTCAGAAAATCAAGCTGTTATAGGAAGTGGTGAAGTATGGAAACGATGGAAAATCTAAATTTGAAAAATTCTGAAGAGCATTCATGCGCATATCAACATGTTATTTTGCTAGATTGTGGAAATTCAATTCAATGTGATTCAGAGAGAAAAAAAGCACACGATTTTTAGTTTTGCTAGAGATTACAGTCTGTTCTTTATTTGGTGTATTGCAAAATGTTCATACAACTAAATATTCTTGCGCTATTGAGTTTTGTGTAAAATGATCAAAAATGCTGATGATGCCTGGTAACACACAATAAAAAAAAACCTGCGGGGAAGAGAGTTATTGGTTACATTAACCACAGTTACAACCAGATATATAAAGATGCATAGAATCTAGCCATTTAGACAGCAGACCAGACATTTTGCTAGAAATACAATAAACATTATACAGAATCCAAATGATGGGACTTACAGTTGTATTTGCATGGGTATTAAAACATATTGGTGTGAACCAAAATAGCAGGTAAGGGAGCAAAGGAAGGCATAAAAAGATCATACTGATTTAGCAGTTAGTCTACGCAAGACAGAATTAGGTTAATTAGGAAAGGCTGAAGGAAAGGTGACAAAAACAATGCAAGAAAGAGAGGACAATGGCTTTATAGCATACAAGCAAAGAACAGAAAGATGAAAAGAACAGTCGAGATAAGAAAAAAATCAAGAGTGCACTTTATAAAATAGGTAAATATAATACAGAGAGTTGTGACTGTAGGCTAGGCAAGATGAAACATGTCATGCTCCACTTATATGTATATCGATATGATTAGCTGTAGGTGTAGGAGAGTGGACATTATGGATAAGGTCAAGGAAGGTCCCGATGATATACAGTGGCACATGAAAGTTTGGGAACCCCTTGCAGAATCTGTGAAAATGTGAATAATTTTAACAAAATAGATGAGATGTAAACTTCTAAATAACAGTCTTTAATAAAAAAACATCCAAAACGGGGTAAACAAGGTAGGGCAGAGACACACAGAAACAAGACATCAATGTTAATACCAGACACTAGACTCATGAAAATACAGGGCTTATAAACACACACTAAACGAGATAATTAAACAAACACAGGGGTGCATAATTAACTGATAATGAAACAATAAAGACAGGAACCGAACCAAATATGGGCATACAAGATGTGGAACTAGGTTAAGGGAGCACGAGACAGAACACCACAAGACAAGACAGGACACAGGTCTGACAAATACAAAATGCATGTCATTTCTTTATTTAGTACTGTCCTGAGTAAGATATTTTACATAAAAGATGTTTACAGGCCACAAGACAAAAAACAAATTGCTGAAATTATTAAAATAAGCCCCTTTAAAGGTTTGGGAATACCGGGTATTTTTTATTATTATTTTTTTTGTGATGGTTGTTCATGAGCCCCTTGTTTGTTCTGAACAGTTAAACTGAGCACTGTTCTTCAGAAAAATCCTCCATGTCCTGCAGATTCTTCAGTTTTACAGCATGTTTTTGCATATTTGAACCCTTTCCAGCAGTGACTGTGTGATTTTGAGATCCAGGTTTTCACTGAGGACACTTCAGAGACTCCAACACAACTATTAAAAAAGGTTCAAACATTCAAAGGAAATACGATGCTCAAAAAAGAGAAAACTTTTGAACAGGATGAAGATGTCAAAAATTTTCTTATTTTATTGAAATGTCTTTTTTTTTTTTTTATGCCCTTCGGAAGCAACAGAAGATACCCCTCTGCTCTTAATGCATCGTGTTTCTTTGCTGGAAAGAATCTGCAGGACACAGGCGCGCAGATGGCACTGGGGACGGGGGGACATGACCCCCAGATTCATAGTGACCCGATCCATCCCCCTCACTATGAAAGGCAACATCGGTAAACAGAGAATTGATCAGGGTTTCCGCTATGTACATTAGCCTCCTTAAACATGCACTAAGAAAAACGCTTTTGACCAGTGTCTGACCGAGTCCCAAAACACACTTGTAGCCAATCAGCAGTAAGTGGGTGTGTCTTTTACTGATAGAGAGAGTGCTCTATTTGAGTGCACAGGATGGATATTAGCAAATCGACTATAGATAGAGAGAGATGGCGGATAAAAAAGAGGAAAATATCAGAGAAACAAAACATAAAAAAAAGAGTTACGATCAGGCAAGAGGTAGGACCTGTGTAAATATCAGAGCAGCTTTCCAGCGGTGGAGAGAACTCAAGTAGCGGAAAGGGCTTTATTCGGATGCTGAGGTTGTGTTGTATCTTTTTAATAGGTGAGTAAAGTTGATTTTGCTTTGTTTCATACAACTTATCCATGCTGGCTTTTGCTTGAATATGCTTTTGTGTCATCATCGCTTGTTTCCACGATTGTCATTGCCATGGTTGTGTATGTAGGTGGGGATGCAAAGATTTTTTCTTTTAGTTTCGCTTTCACTTTCGAATAAGCCCCCGAACAACACCCCAACCCCCCCCCCCCCCCCACACACAATCCTTTGGAGAGGATTTTTCTGAAAAACAATTTAACTCAGTTTAACTGTTCAAAACAAACAGGGGACTCATGAACAACCATCACAAAACAAACAAACAAAACACACAGTAATAAGATCGTCTCTGGTTACTCGCGTAACCCTTGTTCTCTGAATAGGGAACGAGACGCTGCGTGAGCTTTTAACGCTTTGGGAACGGCCCTGGGTGTGCCGATTGTCTGAAGCCCGTATAAAATCACGCCAATTCATTGGCTGATGGTGCGAAAGCCGCCCCTGACGTACTCACGTCGTCACCTTATACTGGCGATCGATCCCTGTCGGCAGCATGAGGAGCTTGGCAGCAAACGCAGCGTCTCCTTCCCTATTCAGAGAACAACGGTTACGCGAGTAACCCGAGATGTTCTCTGTCATAGGTTCACTCAACGCTGCGTGAGTTTTTCACGCGTTGGGAACGATATACCAAACACGCCAAGCTAAAAATGCTGCCATATCTGGTCTGCTTACGAACCAAACAGCATACGGCTGGTTCAAACAGACAGAACCTGAGAACCCAGAGCCGTATCAAGATCCAGGTTGTAGAACCTGACAAAAGTGTACGGAGAGGACCATCCTGCCGCTACACAAATATCTTCTAGGGCAGTGGTTCTCAAAGTGTGGTGCGTGTACCACTAGTGGTACGTGAGCTTCCTCTAGTGGTACGCAGAGGAATCTCAGAATTAAATATAAATCAGGCCGCATGTCCACCAAAGCGATTTTTTTTTAATTGTTTTAAATGGGAGCGTCTTTTTCATGCTGAGCACTCGGGCGTTTTTTTTCTTGGCACCGAGAATTTAAGAATGTTAGCACTCATCACTGTCACTTTTTAGTCAGCTAACCAATCACAGTGGAGGAGGGGCGGGACTTATACTGTCACACCCTGCTTGTACTACGACAGAACAGCAATGGAGAAGTTAATATTGCTTGTCTCTGAGTATTTATGTCTTTACCAGATGGAATTGCCGGAGTACAATAATATTGTTATGAAAAATAATGCTTGGAGAAACATTTCATTCGCGATGCGTCTGCCATATTACTTCAGCGGATATTCCATATCATAGCAACCGCAGCCTCGAAAATACGCTGCCCTCTCAAGCGCTCACATCTGGGTGTTTTCAGCTGGCTTTGGTGGAAACGTGGCCTGATTGTTGTTACTTGCAGCTACATATACAGCCTGTGTTTTTTTTTTTTATCAAGTACTTTTTTATTTAAAAGTGAAATAAAAACTGTACTGTGCTTAAAGATTAAATGAAAATGTATTGTGGCTACTTAAAGTTAAATAAAAACTAAGTTACTGTACTTAAACTGTACTTACCTGTTAAGTAAGTATACATTTTCATTTAATCTTTATTTAAGTACAGTTTTTTAACATTTAAGTACAGTACAGTTTTTATTTCACTTTTAGGTACAATATATTTGAATTTAATAATTACGTTTTTTATTTACGTGGAAGTAAGCACGGTGCAGTGTTCATGTTCAAACTGTGTATTTACTATATTTTAAGAGGCTGACAATAATAAATATCCTTATAAGGATTAAACTGTGTATAGTGCTACTGAAAGTGAAAGTGACGTTACATACTTGGAATTTGTGCTCTGCATTTAACCCATCCAAAGTGCACACACACACAGCAGTGAACACACACACACACACACACACACACTGTGAATACACACCCGGAGCAGTGAGCAGCCATTTATACTGCATTTTAATGTTGGTCATAATGGTGGTACTTGGAAAGCCAAATATTTTCTGAGGTGGTACTTGGTGTAAAAAGTTTGAGAACCACTGTTCTAGGGGAACCCCTCTGAAAAGAGCTTGAGAGGAGGCCACGCCCCTAGCAGAATGTGCCAGCACCAAAACACACCAGCAACTGGGAGGATTTTCTCCAAATGTTGGAGCGGTCCACATCCATCTTCAAAGCTTGAACTGGACAGAGAATGTGAAGCCTCTCATCCTCACTCGAAGCAAAGGGAGGAGGATGGAAAGAGTGAAGTGTGACCACCTGAGAGCAAAACGATGTGGACAAAACCTTGGGAATGTAACCAGGCCTAGACCCAGGGCGAAGTCCATACACATTTCACTGACAGAGAGGGCCTGCAAGTCCCCAACTCTCTTTAATGACGTAAGTGCCAGCAAAAGAGTTACCTTAAGAGTCAGGATCCATTCTGGAGCTGAGTCTAGGGGCTCAAAGGGGGGCTGCCACTAGAACTTCAAGGACGACTGACAGGTCCCAAGAAGGAACTGCCATAGGGCGTACTGGCCTAAGCCGCCTGACGCCACGCAGAAACGCAGAGACCATCCGATGCCTTCCCAGGGGAACCTCATCAAGCTCTCTCCGAGCCGCAATGGCCGTGACATAAACCCTTAAGGTGATCGCGGCCGCCCCTGTTGTCAGTCTCTCCTGCAAAAACTCCAGCACTGGACTGACAGAGCAGTTAACTGGGTCTATTGCGCGAGCCAAACACCAGGACTCAAAGACACCCCATTTGGAAGAATACAGCTTCCTCGTAGCAGGGGCCCTGGCACTGGCGATGGTCTCCTGAACCTCGACAGGCAGATTATCCATCAAGGCCCTTGATCCTGTATGGGCAATACCCACAGCTTCCAGATCTCTGGCTGAGGATGCCAGATCCTGCCCTGAAGCTGAGAAAGCAGGTCCGCCAGATCGGAATCTCCCAAGAGAGCCAATACAGAAGAGGAATCAGCTCTGAGAACCAAGTCTGGGAGGGCCAGAATGGGGCTATGAGTAGGAGACGGGCACCGCTCACCTTCACCCTGCATAGGACTCCCGGAATCAGCTTGACTGGTGGAAACGCGTACAGTCTCATGTTCGGCCACGGATGGACGAACGCATCTATGCCCAGTGTCGCCGGGGAACCTAGGGAGAACCAAAGCAGGCATTGGGACGACTCCTGTGAAGCAAAGAGGTCCACTTCCGCTTCGCCAAACAGATCCCAAATTAGGGCTACTGTCTGACGGTTCAACATCCACTCTCCCGGCCTGAGTTTCTGTCTCGACAGAAAGTCGGCCTCGAGGTTCAAGATTCCCGGAACGTGAACTGCCCTTAAGGAAAGGAACTTGTCCTGGGACCAAAGGAGAAGACGGCGTGCAAGCCTGTCCAGGGTGTGCGACCGTGAAGCCCCCTGACGATTTATGTGGGACACCATCGCCATGTTGTCCGTCCTGACTATTATATGATGCTTCCCAAAAACGGGGAGAAAATGCATCAAAGCCAGGAAGATGCACTGAGTCAAGTGTATTGACTCAGTGCATCTCAGTGTGGTATAGTAACATCACAAACCAGGAGTGCAAAGCTCTGCAGAGAATTGTGCGCTTAGCTGAGCGCATCTCAGGGTCTGCTCTTCCCTCTCTGCAGGACATCTACCTCAAACGCTGCAAAAGCAGAGCTGTAAAAATCATCAAGGACTCAAATCACCCCGGTAACCATCTTTTCATTTTACTGCCATCTGGCAAGCGCTTCAGGAGCATGATGGCAAAAACTGAGAGACTGAGGAGGAGCTTCTTCCCTCAGGCCATCAGGCTCCTAAACTCAAACTCAAACTCGGTCTCATAACATTTACATTTATATGACTCAATTTAATGTGTACATACCCGGTTCAACCATGTTTGCACATTCTTCTTGCTGTTTGCACATTCTTCCTGCTGTTTGCACATTCCTCTTGCACATCCCTGTTTATATTATTATTTTTTAAGTCCACAGTATACTGTATTGCACATTTTATTTCATTGCACATTTTACCCCTTATTTTTTTCTTATTTAGATTTTATTCTTACCTATATTTAGATATATTCTCTTGTGTTATGTTTCTTTTTTTTTTTTTTTGCACTGTCCATTGAGCGGACCTGTCCTGATTTACATTTCACTACTGATTATATCCTGTATAATTGACGAATAAAAGAACCTTGAACCTTGAAGACAGCTCTGAGCTCCAGGCAGTTTATGTGCCAGGAAAGGAACTCTCCTGTCCATTCCCCGCGCGCCGGTCTACCCTCGAAGACCGCGCCCCAGCCTGTGCGACACCCTAATTAGGCGAGTAGCTGGTACCGTGGGGTGTAGTCTCAGCACTTTCATCCACCAAAGGAACGGCCTCATGTGGAGCAACCCTAAGGGCAGCACAGGGCAGGCTGCTGCCATGAGGCCTAGCAACCTGCGGCAAGTACTCACTGAGACATGATGGCCTAGCTTGAAGCGGGCCAGACATGCTGCGAAATTGGAAATCCGGGCAGGAGCCAGACGGGCCTGCATCTGAACGGAATCCAAATGAACCCCAAAAAAACTGTTTACTGAGAGGGGAAGAGAACACTCTTCTTTGCGTTCATTCTGAGGCCAAGAGAATGAATGTGATGGAGAACGATATCTCTGTGATGACTCACTAACTAGTAGTGGTAACTACTAACTAGTAACCGCAGAAGGCCGCGCCTCCTGGCCGCTAGGCGGGAGAGCATCGGCTAAAATAGGCCCGAGTCGGAAGCTGCTGTTAGCAATACATCATCTAGCCTGAAGGAGACAGTGTCACATGCCTCCGGGCTAGGATATAAATAATCGTGTGCGAATTCAACTGGAGAATTCGCGCACACGTGCTCAGGTGAGAGAGGGAGAGAAAAGGCGAGGCCCATCTGCTCACTCTCCATCGCCTCGAGCTCAACATCCGAACCCAAAGTCTCCGGGGCGTGATGGGGAAAAACGGATGACTCCTTTTCAAAAGCCTCAAGCCCAGAGCGAAGGGTTCTGAGACGGAGATTTTCACAAAATTAGCATTTTGATATCCCGTAAACCGCCTCGCGTGCATGCGAAAACCCCAAATATTTTACACACTTACTGTGCTGGTCATCTCTCGCGATAAAGCGAGCACACGGCGGTTGACAATGGCGATACTCCATGGCACTTCACCACGAGGAGAACAATGTTCCGCTGATGCAGTCGCCGAAGTGCAAATGGAGAAATCCACGAATGATAGAAGATTGGGCCAGAAAAATCGCAACAGAAGGGCTAGTATGGCCGCTTCGGGAAGGCAGAGAAATCTGAGGAGCAGATGGCGCATTCGCCAGTATAAGGTGACGACGTGAGTACGTCAGGGGCGGCTTTCGCGCCATCATCCAATGAATTTGGCGTGATTCTATACGGGCTTCAGACAATCGGCACGCCCAGGGGCGTTCCCAAAGCGTGAAAAGCTCACGCAGCATTGAGTAAACCTATGATAGAGAACTAAGGGTTCCCAAACTTTTGGGAGTTTAAAAAAAAAAATTCAGTCTTGTGGACTATATGTAAACATATTTAATGTAAAATACATAAAATGACAGTCCTACTCAGGAAAGTACTAAATAAAAAACAACATGCATTTTGCATGATCTCTCTTATTTTATTACAATTATTCACATTTTCACAGATTCTGCAAGGGGTTCCCAAACTTTCGCATACCACTGTAGCATCCAATTATTATTTTAAATAATCACGGTGAATGATTTTAATGCATACTGTTTTACTACAATACAATGAGGTGCAAATAGAATTTGTCTTTACTAGTACTTAAATCACTTAAGCACAAAGTATACATTACTTCGGCTGTCTGCCTTCAACAGTGCAGGCACAAACTGAATATGCAAGCCCTATAAAAGCTGTGAGGACACGGCTGTGCGCGGAACAGAATTAACGCAATGCAGAAAGTGAAGTAGGCTATACCTTCACCATTACAGTATAAATAGCATCTAATGGTATGATAATTCTTCTGATTATCATAAACATATTCCTCAATGTATACACTGATGCAACATTTTAGGTCTATTTGGACATATTAAAGTTGATAAAAAAAAGTATTAACCGATGTTTCTTAAAAGTTAAGCTATTGTGCAATATCTTACAAAGCATATATACAAACTAAAACATACATACATACATACATATATATATAAAGTACAAAACACTTAATAGAAGTGTAGAAATGGATATTATACTGTATGACTGATCCATCAAGTTACATTAGAAAAGCCTAATCTTACCTTCAGTTGATATGGTATCACTACACACTGGTTGTACACTGTGAAATGCTGTATTTTCAACTGAAGTAGGTCTTCCTCAACAAACATGTAAAAGTGTTTATTAATTCAGCCCCACCCTCCTGACTCACTTCACTCTAGGACAGAAAAAGAGAAAAACTTTCACATCCGGAAAAAAAAGATTCTTTATTATTATTATTGATTGTTATTATTAAAGATTATTTTGCAGTTTGTGAGCACTAATAACAAACAAGGTCTATGTTTTTGACCACATTTTATAAGCCTCAGATAACTGATTGCAATGCCCATGTAAGCAAATTCCAGTCCTCACGATGCTCTGCATATTTTATATGTTAGGACAGATCCATGTTCTCTTGTCCCAACAAGCTGATAATCAGAATCAGTCAGATGGATTACGTTACAACGAGACATACATAGCCTATTAATCTAAGAGGTCTACACACTCTAAAGGAATGTTTTAGAATATTATATCAATCAACAGGAACATTTTGGCTATTCTTGAGTAAAACAGAAATATTTCAAAATATACAATTACTTTTGTAGGATATTATTTTATTAGGCCTAGTTGATTTGCTGTTCGGCAAACATCTAAAACTATATTTTACATGAAAATACTGCATTCTTTACTAGTACTTAAAGCACTTAAACACAAAGTATACAGTACTTCGGCTGTCTGCATATGAAAATATGTTGGCCATTGAAAGATTCACCAAATGATACCATAATAAAACTGATTTCACTGTCACTGTTATATTGTGAAGTGATGATGAAAATATTTTCCACTAGTTATCACTGCATTCATATAATAAGGAAGGTTAAGTGTCTCAACATTTGTGTTATTCATTGTGTTAGTCTGTGTAGTGGTTTTATGATTAGCACAGTTAGGCTATATTTGCTTATTTTTTCTTATAGACGACATGAAACAATAGAGTCTTATGGCTAAACAAAATTGTATTAGAGGCATTTGAAAACAAAACAGAAGAAACACTTTATTATAAAAACCTCAAGTAGGCTATATTCATATTTTAATAGGCTATATTAATAATACAGTTTCAGGATATTGTTGATTACCATAAAATATATGCCAGTAATTTTTATAGCATTTTGAATTTTTTTGCTGATTTTTGTTTGTCTTTTTATTGCATATAAACACATTAAACCAGCTCATGTCCTCAGAATAAATTTTAAGCAACATTTTTTATGATCAGCTGGAACAACAGAGTTTTTTATTTTTTTATTTTAGTTTTGCTATCACATATGCGTAGCACCGTGTAGCTTGAATTTCTATCTTACTTTCACTCTCTGTTGTTTAAGTAGTAAAATATAACTTAATTCCCACCATATTTCTCATATTATCTATCAAACAAATCTGACTAATTTGATTGTTTGCTAAAACCGCGAGTGCATCGTGTTAGCATTTGTTTGCCGGTTAACTTATCATTTGTGTTTCTATTCGTGTCTATTACTGTTTTTTTTTTCTCGCTCTGTTTCATTTCTCTCTCGCTCCGATTTTTCACGAGCTCATCAAACAACAGTGGTAAGTCGGTATCATTCATCAATCACAGTGAGTAGTGGCTTCTTCTCCTGCTGTTGTTTTTTGCACTTTCTGCATGTACAGTTTATCTATCTCTGTCAGCAGCGAGGGATTCACATGTGATATATTTATTTATTTATTTATTTATTGCCAAACACCTTAGTTGTTTGGAATTTGCTTTGGTGAGCTCATCAACAATAATAACAAACATTAAAATACAAACATAAACATAAATACATACACGGCTATATATGTCCCATCAATTATAAGGAGTGGAATACAGATACATAGACACCAGAGGAATTAAGAGCGTGAACAATCCTACAATAAGTGCTGTTCAGAAACTGTGTGGACTTAGTTTCAATTGCTCTAAGGCGTCTGCCTGAGGGAAGAGGCGTAAAGAGGTGTCTGGCTGGATGTAAAGGATCTTTCATGATTTTTAAGCCTTTTTTCTGCAAACATGAGACATACATCTCATCAATAGTGGGAAGATCATAACCAATAATTTTCGAAGCAACCCGAGTTATATTATTAATCTGACTTCTCTGCTGAGCTGGGGAGCTACCAAACCACACTATAAGTGAAAAAGTCAGCACGCTTTCAATGACAGCTCTATAAAAATTGAACATACCAACTTTAGATATGCCAAACTTTTTAAGCTGTCTTAAGAAAAAAAGCCTTTGATGAGATTTTTTGATAATGCCTCTTAGGTTGTCATCCCACTTTAACGTTGCAGAGATTGTAGTCCCGAAAAAACTTAAAACATTGAACATTTTCAATGTCCTGACCATTAATAGTTAATGGAAAAACAACATTTGTCCTCCGTCTGAAATCAAACACCATTTCCTTTGTTTTTAGGACATTCAACTTCAAATTATGAGTGCAACTCCAATCAAACAGTGTAGAAACCTCCCTTCTTTAGTCCGATTCGTTATCATTTGTTATTAAACCAATCAATGTAGTGTCATCAGCAAACTTAAAAATTTGCACTGAATTACAATGTGAAACACAATCATTCGTGTATACAGAGTACAATAATGGTGACAATACACATCCTTGTGGGGCCCCCACACTTATTGTCTTAAGACTTGAAAGTATAAAATTAATTTTAACTACTTGGGTTCTGTTCTGCAAAAAATCCAAAATCCAGAAAGCAAGGGAGTGTTGAATCCCCAATTGCTTCAACTTATCAAAAAGTAAATGCAGGGAAATATTTAGGCTGACAGAGAAGTTTTTAGAACTAGAGACACGCATCCAAATTTAGTTGAGGACAGTAAGAATGTGAGGGCTGTAGATATGGCTTTGGATGCGACTAGCTCATGCAGCAAGGCACCTGGGTGAATGTGAGGCAGCCTAGTCGTGGCTCAAATCACTGCTTTTCCATTCCGATCAAAACATCAAACAGGTTCTCCCCACTCAGTGACATACCTACTGAGAAACCAGATGAAAGTGCTCTAGTTATTGGCGATTCTATTGTACGGAACGTGAAAATAGAGACACCAGCCTCCATAGTCCATTTTTTACCGGGACCCAGAGCGCCTGGCATCTTGGCAAATTAAAAAGTGCTGGCTAATGCTAAAGGTAAATTCAGTAAGATTGTTATCCACATCAGCGCTAATGATTTTCGACTTCGCCAGTCGAAGATCACTAAAAATAATGTTAAAGGTGTGTGAACTTGCAAATACGATGTCAGACACTGTAATATGCTCTGGCCCGCTCCCTGCTTACCGGGGCGATGAGATTCATAGCAGACTGTTATCACTCAATGGCTGGATGTATATGTGGTGCCCGCAGAATAACATAGGTTTTATAGACAACTGGATGAGTTTTTGGGGCAGACCTTACCTGTTGAAAAGAGATGGTCTTCATCCCTCCTGGGTTGGTGCCGCTCTTTTCTCTAGAAATATGGCACATAGTCTTACATTTACATTTAGTCATTTTGCAGACGCTTTTATCCAAAGCGACATACAATTAGTCTTAGAGTTCATACTTGACTACCTGGGGCCCAGGTCAGAAAGCAGACAGACTGGCTAAACCGACTGTCTGCTAGCCTAATTCTCGGCACATAAAGACCCTTTCACCTAGATATCACACTATGGAGACTGTCTGTTCCCCGAACAAGAAAATGCAAAAAACATCCAAACCAATTTATGAGTAACAACTTAATTGATGTTCAACAAAAAAAGGTCTCTCTTTGACAAACCTGATTAAAACTAGATGAATACATTATTTTAAACGAGTCTACCCCCAAAGATTACTGTTATAAAAATGAGCCACGTCCAAAAGGCAATAGGAGAGGTGTTGCTACAATTTATAGCAAAATTCTCAGTATTTCTCAGAAGACAGACTTTAAGTATAACTACTTTGAAGTAATGGTGTTTCATATAACATTATCTAGAGAAAAAAGTATTATATAATAAATCTCCCGTGATGTTTGTTCTGGCTACTGTATACAGGCCACCAGGGCACCATACAGACTTTGTTAAAGAATTTGGTGATTTTCTATCAGAGTTAGTGCTGGCTGCAGATAAAGTCTTAATTGTGGGTGATTTTAATATCCACATTGATAATGAAAACAATGCATTAGAATCAGAATTATGAATCATACACACTCTGAACTCTATCGGGGTTAGACAACACGTGTCAGGACCTACTCATTGTCAAAATCATACTCTAGATTTAATACGGTAACATGGAATTGATGTTAATGGTATTGAAATTCTGCAGTAAAGCGATGATATATCAGATCATTATCTAGTCTTCTGTAAACTCCATTTAGATTAAGCTGTAAATCCAACTCCTTACAAATATGGTAGAACCATCACTTCGACCACAAACGACTGCTTTGTAAGTAATCTTCCTGATTTATCTCAATTCCTCAGCATATTCAACAGCACAGAAAAACTTGATGATGTAACATAAACTTTGGACTCTCTCTTTTCTAGTACTTTAGATACAGTTGCTCCTTTTCACTTAAGGAAGATTAAGGAAAAGAGTCTAACACCATGGTATAATGAGCACACTCTCATCCTAAAGAGAGCAGCCAGGAAAATAGAGCGCAGCTGGAGGAAAACAAAACTAGAGGTATTTTGTATTGCTTGGCGGGAAATTACCCTATCCTACAGAAAAGCATTAAAAACTCCTAGAGCTTATCACTGTTAGTCTCTTTTAGAAGAAAACAAACATAACCCCTGGTATTTATTCAATTCAGTGGCAAATGTAACAAAAAATAAAGCATCAACAGATGTTGACATTTCCCAACAGCACAGCAGTAATTACTTTATTAACTATTTTACTTCCAAAATCGATACTATTAGAGATCAAATCATAACCATGCAGCCGTCAGCTACAGTATCACATCAAATAATGCATTGTAGATCCCCTGAGGAACAATTCCACTCATTCTCTACTATAGGAGAGGAAAAATTGCATAAACTTGTTAAATCAGCTATGCCAACAACATGTATGCTAGGCTCTATTCAATCTAAACTAACAAATTATGTGCTTCCAGAAGTCATATATCCTCTTTTGGCTATTATTAATTCATTATTGTCATTAGGGTATGTCCCCAAAACCTTTAAATTGGCTGTTATTAAGCCTCTCATTAAAAAAACACAACTTGACCCCAAAGATCTAGTTAACTACAGACCGATCTCGAATCTCCCTTTTCTGTCAAAGATACTAGAAAAGGTAATGTCCTAACAACTATATTCCTTCTTAGAGAAAAAATATATCTGTGAGGATTTCCAGTCAGGATTTAGACCATCTCATAGTACTGAGACTGCTTTCATTAGAGTGACAAATTACCTGCCCTTATCATCCGATCTTAGTTGTATCTCTCTATTAGTGCTCCTGGATCTTAGCGCTGCATTCAACACTATCGATCACAACATTCTTTTGATTAGACTAGAAAACGTTGTTGGCATTAGTGGAAGTGCACTGGCATGGTTCAAATCGTACTTATCTGACCGCCATCAATTAGTAGCAGTGAATGAAGAGGTATCATATCGATCACAAGTGCAGAATGGAGTACCTCAAGGCTCAGTACTAGAACCATTACTTTTCACACTTTACATGTCACACTTGGGAGATATCATCAGGAAACACAGGGTTAGCTTTCACTGTTATGCTAATGATACTCAGCTCTATATTTCTTCACGGCCCGATGAAGCACACCAAATTGAGAAACTTATGGAATGCATAGTTGATGTCAAAAAGTGGATGACGAGTAATTTATTACTGGTAAATTCTGAAAAAACAGATGTGTTAATTATCGGACATAAACCCCTCACAAATAATAACCTAGAACACTGTCTAACACTTGATGGCTACTCTGTCGATTCTTCGTCATCAGTCAGGAACCTAGGTGTGCTATTTGATATAAATCTCTCCTTTGACAGCCATGTTTTTAGCATTTGTAAAACTGCATTTTTCATTCTTAGAAAACATATATAAACTGAGACCCATGCTCTCAATGTCAAATGCAGAAATGTTAATTCATGCGTTTATGACCGCAAGGTTAGATTATTATTGTTCTGCATGCTTAATAAACAAACTAGAGATGGTTCAAAATGCAGCAGCTAGAGGCCTTGCTAGAACCAGGAAGTATGACCACATTGGCCCGGTTCTGTCAACACTACACTGGCTCCTATCTATACACTGGATTAAACATTGTATAGATTTTTTAATCTTGTTAATTTCTTTTAAAGCCCTGAATGGTTTAACTCCTCAGTACTTGGGCGAGCTCTTATCCTTTATAGTCCTCCACGTACACTGCGTTCTCAAAACTCTGTACATTTGATAATACCTAGAATAACAAAATCAACTGCAGGCGGCAGATCCTTTTTCTATTTAGCACCCAAACTCTGGAAAAATCTACCTAACAATGTTCGGGAGGCAGATACACTCTGTCAGTTTAAATCTAGATTAAAGACCCATCTCTTGAACCTGGCGCACACATAACACACTAATACACTTCTATTATTCAAATCAGTTAAAGGATTGTTAGGCTGCAATAATTATAACAGTCGGAACTGGGAACACTTCCCATAAATCACAATGTAGTCAAGTCAAGTCAAGTCAAGTTGAGCTTTATTGTCATTCTGCTACATGTGTGGACATATAGCGGGACGAGATGTCGTGTCTCACAGGACCACGGTGCTACATAAATACAGATATACAACACGAAGTAAAAACAGTATAAACCTATACACAACTGACCTACTGTCAGCTTTGACTATACATATGCTATATGTAAAAGTGGTTACCTATACATAAACTAAAAAAAGCCATAAACTTAAAATAAAATACAAACTGTACAACTGTGCAGATGACTTCAAATACTGTACATGTGCAAAAAGAGAGACATTCAAGCAGCTGGCTGGGGAACAGTGTAAGGTGATTTGTGGTGCATGAGCCAGTAAACATACATACATTACAGATATTACAATCAGACACACAATGGTGTGTGAAAGTGTCTAGTGCATGTAGAGGAGAGTGTGTTGCTATAGGTGGCTTGTGCCACGGGGGATACTGGGGTTGTTTGGGGTTTCAGAGAGGCGGTGTGATTTGAGTTCAGGGCTCTCACAGCCTGGGGGAAAAAGCTGTTGAGCAGTCTGGCGGAGCGGGCTCTGATACTCCGGTACCGTCTACCTGAGGGTAGGAGCTGGAAGAGACTGTGGGAGGGGTGGGTGGGGTCCTCCACGATACTTTTTGCTTTGCTGGAGCATCGTGTAAGGAAAATATCCAGGATGGAGGGGAGAGGGGCACCAATGATTTTTGCAGCGGTGTTCACTGTTCGCTGGAGGGTCTTGCGGTCTGCTGCACAACAGTTCCCGTACCAGACAGTGATGCAGCTGGTCAGCACGCTCTCAATGGTACCCCTGTAGAAGGTGGTGAGGATGGGTGGAGGGAGACTTGCTCTTTTCAGCCGGCGGAGAAAGTGTAGGCGCTGTTGTGCCTTCTTTGAGATAGACTTGGTGTTGGTAGTCCAGGTGAGGTCCTCTGTGATGTGCACCCCCAGGAATTTAGTGCTGCTGACTCTCTCCACAGTCGAGGTGTCGATGGTCAGTGGGGGGTGGTCAACGGGGTTTCTCCTGAAGTCCATCACAACCTCCTTTGTCTTCTCCACATTGAGGGACAGGTTGTTAGCACCACACCATTCAGCCAGCTGTGCCACTTCCTCTCTGTAGTGCATTTCATCGTTGTTGCTGATGAGACCTACCACTGATGTGTCATCGGCAAACTTGATGATGTGGTTGGAGCTGAACTTGGCAGTGCAGTCGTGGGTCAGCAGCGTGAAGAGCAGCGGGCTGAGCACACAGCCCTGTGGGGCCCCTGTGCTCAGTGTGGTAGTGCTCGAGGTGTTGTGGCCGACCCGAACTGACTGAGGTCTTCCGGTTAAAAAGTCCAGGATCCAATTGCAGAGGGAATTATTGAGGCCCAGCAGGCTTAATTTATTGATGAGCTGTTGTGGGATTATTGTGTTGAATGCTGAGCTGAAGTCGATGAACAGCATTCTAACATATGAGTCTTTATTTTCTAGGTGGGTAAGAGCCAGGTGGAGGGTGGAGGAAATTGCATCATCCGTAGAGCGGTTTGGGCGGTATGCAAACTGGAGCGGATCGAGTGTGTTGGGGATGCTGGTTTTGATGTTGTGCATGACTAGCCTCTCAAAGCACTTCATTATGATTGGAGTCAGTGCTATGGGAAGGTAGTCATTTAGACAGGACACAGGTGATTTTTGGTACCGGTATGATTGTCGTGGATTTGAGACATGTGGGATGACTGCCTGGCTCAGCGAGGTGTTGAAGATATCTGTTAGGACATCTGTCAGCTGTTCAGCACAGTCTTTCAGCACGTGCCAGGTATATTGTCAGGACCCGCAGCCTTGCGTGGGTTAATCTAGATACGGTCTTCCTTACGCCGGCTGGAGACAGACAGAGTGCCTGGTCGTTGGGAGGTGTGGGCAGTTTTTGTGCAGATGTGTCGTTCTTCATTTCAAACCGTGAATAAAAGTGGTTGAGTGCATCTGGGAGGGATGTGTCGTCGTCACAGGCCTGTGGCGGGGGCTTGTAGTCAGTAATGGTCTGAATGCCTTGCCACAGGCTCCGTGTATCTCTGCTGTTTGTGAAATGATTATTGATTTTATTGCCATATGACCGTTTTGCATTTTTGTTGCCACGGGACAGATTAGCTCTTGCTGTTTTGAGGGCTGCTTTATCTCCTGATCTGAACGCTTCATCTCTGGTTTTTAGCAGCCCACGAACCTCTGCTGTCATCCATGGCTTCCGGTTTGCACGTGTGGTGATGGTCTTGGTGACTGTCACATCATCAATGCAGTTTTTGATGTAAGCAGTCACAGTTTCAGTGTACTCCTGCAGGTCTGTATGGTTATTGTAGGTGGCCGCCTCTTTAAACATGTTCCAGTCTGTGTCCTGGAAGCAGTCCTGCAGTGCTGAGGTAGAATTGTCTGGCCATACCGTGATCTGCTTTTGAACCTGTTTGGCCAGTTTGAGAAGCGGTCTGTATGCTGGGGTTAGCATAACAGAGATGTGGTCCGAGTATCCGAGGTGGGGGCGGGGTTCGCTTTGTATCGTTTTCACTGTCGTGTAAACAAAGTCCAGTGTGTTATTTCCCCTTGTTGCAAAGTTCACATGTTGGTAGAACTTTGGTAAAACTGACTTTAAGTTAGCGTGGTTGAAGTCGCCGGCTATGATGAAAAAGCCGTCGGGGTTATTTGTTTGTTGTTCGCTGATGGCGCTGTACAGTTCACGAAGCGCGTCCTTAGCATTTGCACACGGGGGAATGTACACCGCGACAATAACAATGGCCGTGAACTCCCGCGGCAGATAGAACGGTCGACATTTCACAACCATAAACTCCACCAGCGATGAACAGTGTTTTGATAATACCGCTGCATTGTTACACCATTCTTTGTTGATATACACACACAAGCCACCCCCGCGAGTCTTACCAGACAGTGATGAATCTCTGTCCGCTCGGCAGCAGGTTAGTCCGTGCAGTTGAATGGCGGAGTCCGGGATGTTGTCGTTTAGCCATGTTTCAGTGAAAACAAACACACAACAATCCCTTGTCTCATGCTGTGTAGACCGGCTGAGTTGAATTAAGTCCAGTTTGTTTTCCAGAGAGCGAACGTTTGAGAGCATGAGTGATGGAATTGCTGGACTAGTTGGATTAGCCCTTAGCCTAGCTCGAATACCTCCACGCTTGCCGCGCTTCTGTCCCCTCTCACACCGCCGGCGTCGCCGCTTTGTGCGGGTAGCATCAGTAAGGCGAGGCCGCGCGGTCTCGGGTCCGGCTTCAGCAGCAGAAAGAGGCCTTGTAGCTTCTCAGTAGTCGCCGGTGAAAGCTGATGTTTGTACACATTGTCGATATCCAGGAGGCTCTGGCGATCATAGATGTGTTTCCGGGTGTTTGTCTTTTGATTTTCCAATAAAGTCAGACAGTTTGAAGACGAGGAGACGAGACTAACAGACATAAAAACACCGTTTTTAGGACCCGGAGTAGCCGCTGCGTCCGAACGCGCCGCCATCTTGGATAGGATTGGATATGTACGTGTTACATCTTAAGAAAATTAACATCTACGCTAATATTAGTCTGTGTCTTTCTTATTCTGAGGTCACCGTAGCAACCTGATCCGGTCCTTATCCAGCCCAGATGGTCACTGCAGTCGCCAGATCCAGTCCGTATCCAGATCAGATGGTGGATCAGCACCTACAGACAACCTCTACAGCCCCTACAGCCCTGAACATCAGCGGAGTCCAGGATGTGTAGATGAGCCCCAGAAACAGATCCACTGTGAGGACCCCATCACCTAGACAGCCATCGGAAAGGACCACTGGAAGCAGTGCAGCCCATACAATCTGACTTTGCTGCAGCTGAAACAAACTATTGGTTCGTCTGGCCAGAGGGGAACTGGCCTGAGACTGAGCCTGTTTTTTCCCAAGGTTTTTTTCTCCGTTCTGTCACCAATGGAGTTTTGGTTCTTTGCCGTTGTCGCCTCTGGCTTGCTTAGTTGGGGACACTTCATTTCCAGCGATATCACCAACTTGATTGCACAGATACTATTTAAACTGAACTGAGTTGAATGATGACATCACTGGATTCAAAAATGAAATGTCTTTAACTAGAAAATGTGCGATAAATCTTGTCATTTTACATTAGTTTATACACTATTTTCCTATTTTGATATTGTGCAGTTGCTTTGACACAATTTGTATTGTTAAAAGCGCTATATAAATAAAGGTGACTTGACTTCTAGTGCCCTTGTTAATTTGGTGCCTCTGACACAGAGAGACTTCAGGAGCTGTTGAGTGGAGGTTCCAGAGAAGCCTCGACAGCCAACCTCCACTGGATAAGTTAAAGCATGCCACCATGCATCGTTGCACCTGTCTGAGATGTTTGTGTATCTCTCCTCTCAAAAGTAGTCTCCAGGCTGTCTTCCTATGGCACCGTCCGTTCAACCATGATGACCATTTTTGCAATGGTGGACCAGAATAAGATGTCTGGCTGGAGGAATGTTAAAGCCATTTGCTGTGGGAACTTCAGCTGATGGTCGAGATTTGCTCTCAACTCCCAGTTGCCTCCAGGTGACAGCAGCAACCACTCCTTTGTGCTGTTGCTAAGCACCTCACCCCCTTGCCTCACAAACTGGATCAGACCATGAGATGTTGCTGGGCTGGCCTTATTGGCTTCCATTGTGCGAGCCTCAATGACTTCTGCTAGTTTTCGCAGAACCTGATCGTCACGCCATTTGTAACATCCTTGGGTCAGTTCCGCTTTGAGGCTGGACAGTATGTGCTGTAAACTGGGGTTCGGGGAAACAATCCTGTCAATGACAGCCACCCAGTTTGTCCATCGCCCTTGCTGGGCTCCAGGCTTTGATCTTGTAGCTCTCCTTTTCTTAGCTCACGACTTCGGAAATAACATGTTTTTTTCCTCTCTGTTTTTGAGGCTTTGGACCACATCCTAGGTGCTGTTCCACAACCCAGGCCTGCCCTACCTTGCTGCACAATCCCAACAATTGATTATGTTTCAGGCGGGTTGTAGCCTGGTGCACTGTATTTGATGCATACCATTTCTTTCCAGTCTTCACTTGGGTATTGGGGTTTAGCACTGTCAAATCCTGTGAGTCTTTTATCTCGAAAATCAGCCTCACCTTCTCCAACATGTAGCCAAAGCTGATGGATTTCATTGGGAGCCTCAAGGTGTCACTTCCAAACAGGTCTGCGTTTGACAGGCATCGGGGAAGGCCCAGCCACTTCCGAATGTAGTTGTTAGCCTTTCAGTCCATCTTCGGGACAACTGATGAGGTGATGTCACACAGTTTGAGGGGCCACATCAAGCGATGGTATAAGGTAAATTGGTAACACCAAATTAATTTGTTGAAGACATTCTGTGCTCAGTCATCTTGGGCCTGACTGAGACCTGTATTCATCCAGAAGACTCAGCAACCCCTGCTGCGCTCTCTAACAACTTCTCCTTCTCTCACACACCCCGTCAGGTTAGGAAGGGTGGAGGTACTGGTCTTCTCATTTCTAACAATTGGAAATACTCAACTTATACTCCCCTATGCAATAATCACTGGAATCTCATGCTATTACTGTAACGGCTACGGTAAAACTCCATGTTGTAGTCATTTATCGCCCTTCTGGGCAATTGGGCACCTTTCTAGAAGAGCCTGTTGTCCTCATTCCCCGAGGATGGCAGTCCACTTGTAGTCTTTGGTGACTTCAATGCTCATTTGGACAAGCCTTATGCTGCAAATTTCCATTCACTCCTAGCATCATTTGACTTAAAACGCCTTACCACCACAAGCACTCACAAATCAGGCAGCCAGCCAGACTTAATTTACACACGGAATAGTGTTGCAGACAACGTTTTGGTAAAACCCCTACACACCTCTGATCACTACTTCATAAAATGTAACCTATATTTTTCTACCTCCGAGCCACCAACACCTCTCCCAGTTACCTTTGGGCAAAACATTCATTCTTTTCACCCACACATCTTTCCTCTGTAGTGTCCTCCTCTCTTCCCTCACCTACCCATTTCTCAGTTCTGGTGAACGCTGCAACTGACACTTTGTGCTCCACTTTAACTTCTTGTCTAGACAATATATTTCCTCTCTCCTCCAGGCAGCATGTGCTGCCCCTTCTATCAGTCCGAACTCCGGTCAGCAGAGAGAAAATGGAAAAGATCCATCAGCAAATCAAAATCAAAGCAAAAGATCTGTCAGACCTGATTATCTATCAGTCTTTGCTTTCATCTTACTTTGCTGAAGTCCACACTGCCGAGGCTTCATACTTCCACAACAAGATCAACAGCGCATCTGACACACGCAATTGCTTCAAAACATTCAACTCTCTCCTCTGTCCCCCTCCACCACCACCTCCTTAAGCCAGTTCTCAGCTCCACACATGCAGGAACTCAAACCAACCACATATACTGATAAAACTACCCTCTTATCCTTCTGTCCCCTCACGAAGGCCGAAGTATCCAAACTTCTCCTCTCCAGCTATCCTACAACATGTCCTCTAGATCCAATACCCTAACACCTTCTCCAAGCAATCTCTCCTACACTCTTACCAGCACTCACACACGTCATCAACACATCTCTCCTTACAGGCACCTTCCCCAATGCATTCAAACAGGCTCAGGTAACCCGACTACTCAAAAAACCTACATTTAACATTTCACTCACAGATAGCTCAAGACATGTCTCTCTCCTTCCATTCATAGCGAAAATGCTTGAACTAGTTGTTTTCAACCAGTTATCCCCATTTCTGTCAAATAATCACCTATTGGACGTTAACCAATCAGGTTTCAGACGTGGACATTCAACTGAGACGGTGCTACTCTCAGTCACTGAAGCCTTGCAGATTGCAAAAGCTGATTCTAAATAATCGATTCTCATTCTGTTGGAGCTATCTGCTGCTTTTGACACTGTTAACCATCAGATCCTGGTAGCCATATCACCCTGCAGCCCAAGACTGGTTGCCCACTGAAGCTAAGCAGGGCTGAGCCTGGTCAGTACCTGGATGGGACACCTCCTGGGAAAACTAGGTTGCTTTTGGAAGAGTTGTTAGTGAGACCAGCAGGGGGTGCTCACGCTGCAGTCTGTGTGGGTCCTAATGCCCCAGTATAGTGACGGGGACACTATACTGTAAAAAGCACCGTCCTTCGGATGAGATGTTAAACTGAGGTCCTGACTGGTCATTAAAAATTAAAAATCCCCAAATTCGCCCATTGGCCTCTGACCATCATGGCCTCCTAATAATTCCCATATATAATGATTGGCTGCATCACTTTGTCTCCTCTTCACCAGTAAGCTGGTGTGTGGTGGGCGTTCTGGCGCAATATGGCCGCCATCGCATCATCCAAGTGGATGCTGCACACTGGTGGTGGATGAGTAGATACCCCTTGACAATGTAGAGCGCTTTGAGTGCTTAGACAAGCAGAAAAGCGCTATATAAATGTAATTAATTATTATTATTATTATTATCCTCCTGTCCACCCTCTCATCACTGGGCATCACAGGGATTCCACTTTGCTGGTTTGAATCTCACTGGCAGGTCCTGGATGGATGAAAAAACATCACCTACAGCTCAACCTGGCAAAGACTGAGCTTCTTATCTTCTCTGCCACTCCAACTCTACAACATGATTTTGCCATCCAGATAGATTCAACAACAATTACCCCATCAAGCTCAGTCAGAAATCTTGGGGTAATTTTCGATGACCAGCTCACTTTCAAAGACCACACTATAAAAACTGTTAGATCCTGCAAGTTTGAATTGCACAACATCAGAAAGATCAGGTCCTTCCTTACACAGCACGCTGCACAATTTCTTGTCCAGGCCCTTGTCATTTCTATACTGGACTACTGCAATGCTCTTCTAGCTGGACTTCCATCATGCACAATCAAACCTTTACAGATGATTCTGAATGCTGCAGCACGATTGGTCTTCAGCAAACCCAAAAGGACCCATGTCACACCTCTCTTTGTCTCCCTGCACTGGCTCCTGTTTGCAGCTCGCATCAAGTTCAAGACACTGATGCTTGCATATAGAACAGCCACAGGCTCAGCACCCTCCTACTTCCACTCACTGATGACAATCTACTTCCCCTCCAGAAGCCTGAGATCTGCGAGTGAGCGACGCCTCGTGATGCCATCACAGAGAGGCACAGAATCACTTTCCAGAATGTTTTCATTCACCGTTTCTAGCTGGTGGAATGAACTTCTCACCCTCATCTGGAATGCCGAGTCCCTGACAATTTTAAAGCGACACCTGCAAACTCATCTCTTCCGTCTTCACTTGACTTCTTCTTCTTCTTAAAAAAACCTACCAAAAAACACCTTTGCTCTCTTTCCTTAACCTCTCCCTGTCTAGCTAGTTGTTGCTCTGAACAATGCCTGAAATGTTGTATTATAAGCACTTCCTGTGACTGTTTGCCTCTTTATAATGTATCGCTTATTGTATTCCTCAATTGTAAGTCACTTTGGATAAAAGTGTCTACTGAAATAATAAATGTACATGTAAATGTGTGTGGTGAGCGCACTTGCGCCGTTGTCATGTGGCAGCTATCACATCATCCAAGTGGATGCTGCACACTGGTGGAGAATAACCCCCCATTATTGTAAAGCACTTTGGTTGTACAGCAATACACAATAAAGCGCTATATAAATGCATCATTCATTCAATCATGATTCGTGCGCTCCATGCATGAACTGTGTTCTAAAGAAATTCATGAACAGATGAGAAACAAAATAATTGACATTTATCACAATGATGACTCATCCAGGAGGTCATAACAACATCTATAATACATCCAATAAGACGATTATCCCCACAACTTTTAGACAAGTATTCTGTGGATTGATGAAACAAAAACGTTTGAACTTTTTGGAAGGTGTGTGTCCCAAACATTTTGGAAGGTGTGTGTCCCGATAAAGAACATATCAACAGTCAAACATGGAGGTGGTAGTGTGATGGCTTCAGGACCTGGACAACTTGCCATAATTGATGGAAACATGAATTCTGCACTCTATCAGAAAATCCTGAAGGAGAATGACCAGCCGTCAGTTTGTGACCTCAAGCGCACTTGGGTTATGCAGCAGGACAATGATCACAAACACATCAGCAAGTCCATCTCTGAATGGCTCGAGAGTGGCCAAGTCAAAGCCTGGGCTAAAATCTGATTGCGATGCTGTGTCATGACCTTAAACAGTCCTTTCATGCTCGAAAACCCTCCAATGTGGCTGAATTAAAACTATTATATAAAGGCGCAACGAACGCTGTCCCAATTCGAAAGCGACATCAAATGCACCCTCCATTTCGCAAGCAAATGATACATCAGATGGACACTTCTCAGCCTATCCTATCCCAGAATTCACAGCGCGCAGGTGGAGACGGGGCTTTCATTCAAACAAAATAGTGGGTGATGATTCTGTGGCGGCCGACGAATGCACTTATAAATGTAAGTATTGTGTTTTAATTTACTCAAATAGCTAGCGAAACAAAAGTCAGTTGTTAAAAAATGTTAACTTTAACAATACCACAGCACAGATTCAGGTGGTCTGAGGCAGACGCTCTTGTATTGATTAAATCGAGGGCTGAATGATCATTCCTTTACTGGATTTTGTTTTATTGTACTGCTGTATTTGTAGGTCCACAAAAGTTTTAGGCAAACTTGATGTTCCAGATATATGATTTCTGGAGTATTTTAGATGCATGTCCTGCTGTGTCATATTTCTAAAATTTAGATTGCAGCCCTGTCTTAATAATTTCCATAAGTCTTTCCCTTTTCTCTTCTTTTAGGACAGTTCTGGAGAAAAAGGAGCTGCTGTGAAACTTAAATATGTAGTGAATGAAGTTGTTCTGTGCATTACTTTTTTAATTTAAATCATGTGTAAATGAAGCAAAGTCATTTCTGTGCATTGTTTTATTTTTGTATAAAAGTCAATAAAAGTCAAGAAGTTGTTCTGGAAATTGTTTAATTTTGCAAAGCAAGTTATAATTTGTAAATTAAAATAAATTGTTCTGTACTAAAAGTACTTTTTATGTACTAATTACAAAATAACTTAAATTCAACATCAGAAAAACAACATAAATTAACAATAAAACTGATTGGTGAAAAAAACTAATTTGTATGTATGGACACTTTCATTGAGCTGAGCAGGGAGACTCTGGGGGAGCAGCTGCACCTGGATGGAGAGCCTGGTGTGCCTCGGTCAGCAGGACATCATCTGGCCTCCAGAGGGTTTGAGTGCATGTTTCCACTGTCCAGCACTGGGACGTTCAGGTTCATCCTGCAGTAAAGGGGTCTGGTCTGATTTAAGGAAATTACTAGTTGTGTAGATCTATGACAAATTAATTGGTGGAAGAAATAATGAGTTACTTTAGTAAAGTACTTTCAGTAAGTACTAATAGCGCATTGAGGAAAACATTTACTAAAACCTTAATTATAAGTATTATATACTGTAATGGATTTAAGGTATGAAGAGTAAAGGTATGTATTATGCAGAAAAAAACATTTATGATGTTCTTGCTTTAATATTACTGCTGCGCTACTGTGTACTGTATGTTGCATTTTAATTCTGAATATGTTCTAGATTGTTACATTTAAAATGCTTTATATAGGATACTGTTGGGCCGTTTAATGTACAGCAGTGCATCATATTGTAAAATACCATGTTTTGAGTGTTGCTGTCCTGTGAGGGAACAAAACTCAGTACTTCTCATTTGTATGTCAATACAAGGAATGCATTTCATTACACTCCACCACTTTGTTATTTTGCAAATGAAAGGAACAAAGTTTTTTGCAACAATATTAACAAATAACTACAACTGCCTCCATATCAAAGGCTGAATACCTGTTTAAATATGTTCACCATGGTCCATTTATGTACATAATCAATAATAGAATACATAAAATCACATTTTGGTAAGATATAAGTCAACATTTAACCGCTTTATATTTTTTATTTTTTATGTCATTACTATATTCAAGTAAGTCAACACCCAATATTTACATTTAAAGCGTAAAAAAACCTAACAATTCAGGCTCGTTCTTTTCTTTTTCATTAAAAAATCACATCTATCACATCTAATAATGCAGTCTTTGAATTGGGACACAGCTTTGGTAAGGATCCTAGCTAGTCTCGCAAATAGATGACAGCCTTCATTTGTCAAGGCCCGCCCATGAGGCCGTTTGACTGACGTGTCAAACAACCAATCACAGTTCGTTTCGTTCAGCGTCACTTTTCGAGGCGTGGAAATGGGCCACGATAACACAAACCGATGTGTGAAACACTCGGACGTATTTTAAAGATTTTATGCCGCGAACTTTAAACATTTCACATACTTTTGAAACGCCAGCGTTTAGTTGCTCCTGAAGTCATGGCGCAACAAAGAAAAAGGAAAATCGAAAGTGAATGCAGGATATTTCAGACACGATGGGGAAACGAATATTTCTTCACGGAGGTGAGCGGTAAATGTGTCTGTTTAATTTGCCAGGAGTCCGTTGCGGTGATGAAGGGATATAATATTAAAAGACATTATGAAACAAAACATCAGTCTTTCAAAGCTTACACTGGCGCCGAGCGCGATCAAAAGGTAAAACAATTGTCAGCTGCCTTGTTAGCTCAACAACAACAACACATTTGTCTTGCTAATAAAGCACAGGACAATTCTACATTAGCTAGTTATGAGGTAGCTCACCTAATGGCGCGACACGGAACCCCCTTCACTGAAGGCGAACTTATAAAGGAGTGTCTGGTGAAAGTTGCCACTGTAATTTGCCCAGAAAAGATGCAAGATTTTAAAAATATCAATCTGTCAAGAAACACAGTCGGACGGAGAATTGAAGACTTGTCGGCTAATCTAAAAGAACAAGTGAGAGACAAAGTACCCACGTTTGAGTTGTATTCAATTGCGTGCGATCATGACAGCACTGATTCCACAGAGACTGCACAGCTGGTGATTTATTTGCGAGGTGTGGACAGGGATTTCTGCATTTCAGAAGAGCTCTTTGATATGAAGAGCATTACGAGTACAGCAACGGGGAAAGATCTTTTTGAAGCCGTATCGTGTGCGATTGAAAGCATGAATCTCCATTGGGCCAAGCTCTGTGGCATTACAACGGATGGAGTGGCTTCCATGGTGTGCAACAAAGTTCGCGAAAGTGGAGGTGAGGCTGTGAAAATGCACTGTATCATACACCAGGAAGCACTCTGTGCCAAAGCCATCCAGATGGATGATGTGATGACCACTGTGGTGAAAACTATACACGTGATTCGTTCAAGAGCGCTCAACCACAGAGAACTCCGGGCATTTCTGTCTGATATTGATGCAGTATATGGTAACATGGTATATGACTCTAATAACGCATGGTGGCTGAGTCGTGGCTCTGCTCTACAGCGGTTCTACTCGCTGCGGTCTGAAATTGATCAGTTTTTGAAAGACAAAAATCTGACACTTGATCAACTCAATGACCCTGGCTGACTGGCAGACCTCGCTTTTTTAGTTGATTTGACCAGTCACCTGAACGCACTGAATAAAAGCCTGCAAGGCAAGGACCAGCTAATATCGGAAATGTATGCGCACTTGAAATCCTTTTCTGTGAAGCTAAGACTCTTTGAGAGACAAATGAGTGACCGCAATGCTGTGCACTTTCCTAGTTTATCCGAAATCATCTCGAGTTTGTCAGACTCCAACATCCCTGGAAAAATGGATACATATTCGACTGTGCTTACATCCTTAAGCAAAGACTTTAATCAGCGTTTTCATGACTTTTCCGCTATTGATAACGACATCAAACTGTTCTCAACCCCTTTCTCTATTAATGTAGAAGAAGTACAAGAGAGCGTGCAGCTGGAACTCATAGAGCTTCAGTGCGATGTTTCTCTTTGCAGTCGCCACCAGCTTCTCCCCCTGTCCGAGTTTTACACGAGTTTGGAAACCTCCAGATTCCCTTTAATCAAGCGTCAAGCACAGAGGATGATGAGTCTGTTTGGCTCCACATACATCTGTTCGCTGATGACGCTGAACAAGAGTCCACTGCGAGCCAGTCTGACTGACAGACATCTCTGTGATCTGCTTCGTATCTCTACTTCACGACTTACTCCGGACTTGACATCAGTTCTGAAATCCACTGCACAGCATCACTTTTCACATTAAGAAGTTAATGTGAGTATAAAAAATATTGAAAGCAATGCATTCTAAATGATTCTTAGGTTAAACATGTATATAATATAATTGGCATAGCCTGTATAAATATATATTTACAATGTTTAGAGAATAGCATATTTAACATATAAGCAGACAAGGACAAATTAACGGCAGTCATCCGTTAGCTTTTCTAATAGTTGTTTTTTTGTGTGTGCTTTTACAGCCATGCGGCCCAAGACAGCTCAGATCTTTTTACACCTGCATGGCCCCCTGTGAAAAAAGTTTAGACACCCCTGATCTAACCAATTAAACGATGACTTCGACACTCCTGAAGTGTTTCCAGATAAGTGTACCACGTGCATCAGACGTTTAGCCAACAGGCCGCCAGCATGACGTCTGAGACTAGAAGAATCCTTGCTGTCTATGGGAGCGTCAGAGAGCTCTTGGAATGCATACAAAATATATTAGTTTGTTTAATTTAAAATATAATTGTATGTAATATGGGTTGTAGGAAGTCTTTCTACTCTTCAATTCATCAAAGCTGAATGCCTGTCTTATCTTAAAACCACATTAAAGATAAACCAATCAGGAGCTAATTTCCTTTCTGCTGCTCTCACGGAATTATTATCTCTATCTCTCTCTCTCTCTCTCTCTGTCTCTAAATTCAATTAAAATAAGCTTTATTAGCATGACTGTGTAACACAATGTTGCCAAAGCACACACACACACACATATATATACATATATATATATATATATATCAGTGGGGCAAAAAAGTATTTAGTCAGCCACCAATTGTGCAAGTTCTCCCACTTAAAAAGATGAGAGAGGCCTATAATTTTCATCATAGGTATACCTCAACTATGAGAGACAAAATAAGAAACAAAAATCCAGAAAATCACATTGTAGGATTTTTAAAGAATTTATTTGCAAATTATGGTGGAAAATAAGTATTTGGTCACCTACAAACAACAAGATTGCTGGCTCTCACAGACCTGTAACTTCTTCTTTAAGAGGCTCCTCTGTCCTCCACTCGTTACCTGTATTAATGGCATCTGTTTGAACTCGTTATCAGTATAAAAGACACCTTTCCACAACCTCAAACAGTCACACTCCAAACTCCACTATGGCCAAGACCAAAGATCTGTCAAAGGACACCAGAAACTAAATTGTAGACCTGCACCAGGCTGGGAAGACTGAATCTGCAATAGGTAAGCAGCTTGGTGTGAAGAAATCAACTGTGGGAGCAAGTATTACAAAATGGAAGACATACCCGATTATCGGCCTGGCCGATTATCGGCGCCGATATTAAGCATTTTACCGATTATCGATATCGGCCATTTTAAAACAGATTTGCCGATAATTTTTTTTTATTATTTTTTTTTATGCAAACAAACATACTATTTACAGGTGACATTATTTATTGGTGAATAAATAATACAGGTGAAACTATTTAATGTTTAAATGCACTATTTGGCTCGATGCAGCCTGTCTGAGCTCAACACTGTGAGGTGAGGCGATCTCTCAATCTCTGAGAGCAATCTCCGCCCACCGCTCATCTGATATGTAGAGAGTCACGAGTCCGACCAATCAGCGGAAAACTGAAGGCAGTCTCACACGAGCACATGCTAACTGGAGCTGCCTCAGTGATCACGCATCAGTTGTCTCTCAAAGGTAAAGCAGCAGCAGGCGTTGCTGAAGTTGCAAAACACCTCAATATAACCTATGATGTCCGCGATGCGGAAAATGCGGAATCGCGGAATGCAGTCATATAATGGAATTTACCGTATAACGCGGAATGTCATGGAATGTGTCGAAGTTTGGATGAATTAATCAAAAGTAGGTCAGTACACTTAAATCGACTCGCTATGGACTAGTATCTATAAATATTAAGCCGCAAAAACACTTTAAATATGAATCCTGCATGTTCTGCATCTCTGTTAATGAATGACACAGGCGTGCGGTTTCATTTACTGCACACACACATACTGAAGCGCGTGATGCGCTCGCGGTGTTTTCAGCGTCTGCCGTCTCACTAAATGAGGACATAAATACATGAACAACATCCCCAGAACTGCTCGGAGAGTCACTTCATGAGCATTTGACCGTTTCATTTGAGTAAAACGATCGTCATATCATATATACATAGGCTACAGAAACTTAAAAGGTCCTCATGGCAACCTGTCAAACTATAAGTTCGGTTTAGCCGAATATATTACTGTATACGTAATACAACTACAACAATTATTACAACTTTTGTTGAGAATAATAACACAATACGCTAAATACGTTTACTTTAAGTTTTACAAAATGTTTACAGAATGCTTCTGGGTGATCTCTGTACTTATGTTATTATTAATATTACTGTTTATTTAATGTTATTAACAGTTTTCAGAATTAAAGACATGTTTAAAAGCATTTAAAGAACGTTTTTTTGTCAGAGCTCTTGTTATTATTAATTTTGGCATTCATTTTCATTTTACACCAGACACGATATCGGTTCAAAATATCGGTTATCGGTCTACTTGATCTGTAATAATCGGTATCGGTATCGGCCCTGAAAAACACATATCGGTCGACCCCTATACAAGACCACTGATAATCTCCCTCGATCTGGGGCTCCACGCAAGATCTCACCCCGTGGGGTCAAAATGATCACAAGAACTGTGAGCAAAAATCCCAGAACCACACGGGAGGACCTAGTGAATGACCTGCAGAGAGCTGGGACCAAAGTAACAAAGGCTACCATCAGTAACACACTGCACCGCCAGGGACTCAAATCCTGCAGTGACAGACGTGTCCCCCTGCTTAAGCACATGTCCAGGCCCGTCTGAAGTTTGCTAGAGAGCATTTGGATGATCCAGAAGAGGATTGGGAGAATGTCATATGGTCAGATGAAACCAAAATATAACTTTTTGGTAAAAACTCAACTTGTCGTGTTTGGAGGAGAAAGAATGCTGAGTTGCATCCAAAGAACACCATACCTACTGTGAAGCATGGGGGTGGAAACATCATGCTTTGGGGCTGTTTTTCTGCAAAGGGACCAGGACGACTGATCTGTGTAAAGGAAAGAATGAATGGGGCCATGTATCGTGAGATTTTGAGTGAAAACCTCCTTCCATCAGCAAGGGCATTGAAGATGAAACGTGGCTGGGTCTTTCAGCATGACAATGACAAAGATCCCAAACACACCACCCGGGCAATGAAGGAGTGGCTTCGTAAGAAGCATTTCAAGGTCCTGGAGTGGCCTAGCCAGTCTCCAGATCTCAACCCCATAGAAAATCTTTGGAGGGAGTTGAAAGTCCCAAAACATCACTGCTCTAGAGGAGATCTGCATGGAGGAATGGGCCAAAATACCAGCAACAGTGTGTGAAAACCTTGTGAAGACTTACAGAAAACGTTTGACCTCTGTCATTGCCAACAAAGGGTATATAACAAAGAATTGAGATGAAATTTTGTTATTGACCAAATACTTATTTTCCACCATAATTTGCAAATAAATTCTTTAAAAATCCTGCAATGTGATTTTCTGGATTTTTTTTTTTCTTATTTTGTCTCTCATAGTTGAGGTATACATATGATGAAAATTACAGGCCTCTCTCATCTTTTTAAGTGGGAGAACTTGCACAATTGGTGGCTGACTAAATACTTTTTTGCCCCACTGTATATATATATATATATACAACAACAACATAAATAAATAAATAACAACATAAATAGTACATAAAATCTATCTAAGATCAATTAAGTCAGTTTATTTAGTTTAAGTCTGTGTTCTCATCTTCTCCGAGTAAGAAGGGCATTTTCTCTGTATCACTGAGCTCTGTAAATGATGGGATCAGTGCTTCTGGGGAGAAATGTTTCCCTCACATTGAGATATTTAGGACAAATCAGCAGAAAGTGGTTCTCATCCTCTATTTGCTGTAGATCACAGTGTCTACACATCCTCTGCTCTCGCTCGGTCCATGTTTGTCTATGTCTTCCTCTCTCTATTTCTAGATCATGGTCACTTAATCTGTATTTGGAAAGGATTTGTCTTTTCTTTAAATGGTTTAATCAATAAATAATTGGCTAATTTATTGGTTCTGTTTAGGGTTGAGTAGCATTGAAGTTTATTTTGAAGGTCAAATTGTATTTTTTTAGAATTCATCATGGTGTCTTTTAGATTGGTGTCAATTTCTTTGATTATGGTTCTGGGGTGAAGCTGTAGTCGGTGAGGAGCTGGGTTTTATGGACGAGCTGATGAGCGAGTGTGTTTAGAGGATGAGATTCTGCTGAGGTTTCATTGGCGAGGAGGGCTTTATATTGGACTGAATCAGGATCAGATTGATGGAGGTGATGCCAGAACTGAACACATCTCTTCTGGATCTCAATCTTCAGTGGGTATAAGCCTAATTCAGCTCTGCAGGCATCATTGGATGTAGATCTATGGACCCCTAAAATGTTTTGATAATTTCTAGTTGTAGTTTTCTATTGAAGTTTTATCCCAATTTTTGATTACTGGTCCCCAAATTTCACTCCCGTACAGTAGAATTTGTTTAATGATTGCGTGATGTATAATTTAACCCATGTTTTAATTGGTAGTTTAATTGGCCAAACCGTGATTTGATGGCATAAAATGCCCTCCGGGCCTTCTCATACAAGGCCTTCACAGCCAGATTGAAGCCCCCTGATGCAGAGATCTGGATGCCCAAGTAAGAGTAGCTGGTGCTGTGCTCCAGAACTTCTCCTCCGTAACTGAACTGGTATCTGCTTCCCTGAGACCTGGCCTTCTTCTGGAACACCATGACTCTGGTTTTGTCCAGGTTGACCATCAGAGCCCATTCCTCACAGTACTGTTCCAGCAGGGCCAGGCTGTGCTGGAGACCCTCGGCAGAACCAGGTCGTCTGCATACAGCAGGCATTTGACTTCAGAGTCGTGCAGAGCGATGCCCGGGATGTTGCCGGAGCGGTCCAGAGCTTCTGCCAGCTCGTTGATGTAGATGTTAAACAGGTTTGGGCTCAGACTGCATCTCTGCCTCCCTCCATGACCCTGCTGGAAGAACGCAGTCCTGAGATGACCAATTTTGACCACACATCTACTGTTTCTATACATGGACTGTATAACATCAAATGTTTTTCCACCAATGCTAATTTGTAATCATTTGTATAGTAACCCATCATGCCAAACAGAGTCGAAAGCTTTTTTTTAAATCAACAAAACGTGTAAATACTTTTCTTTGTTTGCCCTTTAGATTTTTGTTAATTAGAGTGTGGAGAGAATAGATGTGCGTTGTTTCGGTAAAAAGTCAATTTGTGATTTATTTAGGATCCTGCGTTTTGTAAGGAATATCACTATGTGGTTGTTCATTATATTGCAGAAAAGCTTTGCTAGGTTACTGCCCACACAAATACCACGTGATTACTGGGATCAAATTTATCTCCTTGTTTATAAATTGGAGTGATGAGTCCTTCAGCCCAGGTCTCAGGGAAGTCACCAGAGGATAAGATCAGGTTGAATACGTTTGCCAGAGCTTGAATTATGTAAGGACTACTGAGTTTGAGCATTTCATTACTGATGTTGTCTTGTCCACATGCCTTCTTTAATTTGAGTTTTTTAATGTGCTCTGTTATTTCTGATGTTGTTAGAGTCATGTATAGAAATTGTTTTGGTCTATTGATTCATCTATTTCAGCTTATACTATTGATCTATTTTATTGCAGATAATTTTTTATCATTTTTCAGACAGTTGGAGTAGGCGGGTCGTAGCGTCTCATTGGCTGGTTCGTTATGCTTTTTGTTAGAAAGTATTTTCTGAGACAAGTGCATTCATTATCAAACCACATATTCTTTTTGATTTTTTGTTTGTTTGTTTGGAGGTTTAGTGTTAGATATAGTAGCTAAAGTTTGAAATATATGATTAAGATTGGATGTAGCTGTGTTTATTCCATTAGTATCTGGAGTGAAATCTGTGGACATAAAGTCGTCCAGCATGTTTAGTATAACAGAGCTGCTCATGTTCTCTTTGAATTGCTCAGCATTAGACTGGTTCCATCTGAGTTTGGGTTTTAAAGGGAACAGTTTTTCATGTTTGAGGGGAGCGGTACTGACCCGGTCACATGACTGATTCGGGTAAAGGACTGTTTGGCAGTGGTCAGAAATGGGGAGTTGCGGTCTAACTATAAAGGCATTAATAAAGTTTGGGTCTATGTCTGTAATTGAGTAATCGACTACACTGGCTCCTAATCTGGAGCAATAATTGAATCTACCTAAACTGTCTCCTCTGGTTCTGCCATTAATGATGTACAGCCCTAAACATTTACACAGTTGTAACACTTGTTTTCCATTGGTGTTGACTAAACTATCATAGCTCTTTCTTGGTGTGATAACTAATGAAGAATGAAACGTGGTTTTGTTGGATATGTGATTATTATCTACAATATTTACATAATCAATTTCTCTTCCGGTCCTGGCATTGAAGTCTCCACATATGAGAACATGTCCTCTTGACTGAAAGTGCAAGATGTCAGTCTGTAGCTGTAGAAAGCTTTGCTCGTTGTAATAGGGAGAGTCGTGAGGTGGAATATAGAGTGCACAGAGGTAAAGATTATGTTGTGATATGACTGATTTCACTTCAAGCCAAATAGATGCATTTTCAATTTAAAAAATTTATAAAGTGCTTTAAATTGTCTTTGTGCCAAATAAGTATTCCACCTGAGTCACGGCCATATTTAATTTGAGATTTATTTGTATCCTATTGGACAATGTAAAGCCTCATTACTGCGACACCACGTTTCATGAAAGATACAAATGTCCATATCTGTTACACTGCTGAGTAAGTCTTGGTCTGCAGACTTGTTACCGAAAGTAGAAGAGTGCAGACCCTGTATAGTCCAACAACTGATTTTAAAAGACTTCATGAATAGGTTTGTCTGTAAAGTGTGTGCATGTATATGTACATGTATGTAAATGTGTGTGACTTATATCATGAGTCTGGAGCAGACGGTGTTCAGCAGACGTCTTATCTGGTTGAGTTCTGCAGCTGCAGGCTTTTGTGGTCGTTGAACTGCCGCCGCGTAGCTCTTGTGTGATGATGGTGGTCCGGTGGCTGCTCTGGACTCTGTTGGAGGATTAGGGCTTCTTGTTAGATGAGGGCTTCTCTTGTTGTTGGAGTTTCTGCTGTTTCCCGGTGCGTTTCCAAGGGCTATGCTTTTCATCACTCTGGCGAAGACTTTCATTCCTTGCTTGTTGAGATGCACATGGTCATACATATGATGTGGCCTTATATCTTTGTGATGAGCAAGATGAACATTAGGAATAAGCGCACAGCTTCTGGAGAGTTCCACATTGTTTCCATGAATCACGTGGAATGGGACGTCAGTGTGTGGTAGTAATGCGGACCGAGTTATTCATGCCTCTGGGAAACGTTGAGTGGCTCTGATTGCCAGCTCTCTCATCACAGGAGCCACATGGCCCTTAAATCATTTGTCCCTGTGTGAATTATGATGTGTTTATAGTTTTCATTCAGGTTTCTATCAGACAGGACCTGAAAAGCACTTTTTGTGTTTGGGCACCAGATTTTCTTGGCCATCATATTTGGGAATGGAAGTTTCTCATTGACATATTTCCCATTCGAGTCGATCAGGATAAGAGCCTGTGTTTCTCTCGGGTCCTCTGCGGCGGAGATATCAATCTGATTGGCTGGATCAGTCGAGCTGTGAGACTCTCTTCATGGCTAGTTGTTCAGCTTGAGGAGTATTCATGAGGATCTCTGGTTCAGGAGAAGTCTCTTTAAGTGCTGGAACAGAAATTAGTTTTTCTTTCAAACTGTTAATGAGTTTATCCTTGGTGTGGAGTGTTGACTTCAAGGCAGAGAGCTCCTCTTGCATTTCTGCTCTGACTTCTTTTAGCTGTTTTCCTAAAGTTGATTTTATTTCCCTCACTGCATCTTTCGTTTGTTGAAGCTCCTTTGACATTTCTTCTCGGTCTCTTTGCAGATATTTGATCTCTTGTCTCAAATTCAAATGTCATTTGTAAGTGGTTCCATGTTGTTGTTGCTTAGGTAGGAGATAATTAATTTGTTTAGCTCTACTACCTCTACCTCCAGGAGTGAAAAACTGTCTTTCATTCTTGACACTGAGATTATAGTTTTTGGAGTCATTGCGATCTTTTGGTCTGATTTTCCAGGGGAGGTATCAGTGTTTGGATCCTTGTTGTTAACTTGTGTGGGATCATCATCTTCATCATTGTCAGACAGTGCAAGTGTTTTTATTTCTTCAAATTCTTCAATGAAGACTTTGAGAGCAGATTTGATCCTTGTATCATGACAGTGCCATTCTGATACAAGTTGAAGGTCAAAAATCTTGTTTCATTGTTATTTTCAGTATCTTTAAATACTAGGATTTGTCTGCCTTTACAGATGCCTCTTTTCTTGGTGAAGGGAAAATGCTGACAGAATGCAGTGTGCCATAAAAAGGCTGTGTTCAGAGTAGAAGAGCAGGTTAGTCAGGACACTGTGGTCTTGGTCAACAAACAGTGTGTCCGGTGTGTCCTTCATCTGCTTCTGTCTGAGGAGTTGCCTGGATTTCTCAGAGCTCTTCTGAGGGTATATAAAGGGGTGGGGCTTAACTATTTTTTAAGTGGGCGTGGAATTTAATGGCCCTTTTTTGAATTGTGATTATAAGTGGGTATAATCCTAATTCTGCTCTGCAGGCATTATTTGGGGTTTTGCGCTGTACTCGGAGCAGAACTTTGCATAGTTCGGTCTGCAGAGTCTCTTTTGGGTGTTTGTCCCATTTAGTGAACTCTTGGTTTGTGAGCGGGCCCCAGACTTCACTCCCGTAGAGTGCGATGGGTTCTATTACTGATTTGATTATTTTGATCCAGATTCTGATTGGGATGTCAATTTTGATATTTCTCTTAATAGCGTAAAACGCTCTCCGTGCCTTGTCTCTCAGGTCGTTCACAGCTTTGTTAAAATTCCCTGTGTTGTTAATATTTATGCCAAGATAAGTGTAGTTCTGTGTGTGCTCTAGGAGCATGTTGTCTAATTTAAAACTATGATGTTGTTCTTGGTGGCTGGGTCTTTTTCGGAAAATCATTATTTTTGCATTATTTTTGTATTTTTGGGGTTAACTGACAGAAGCTGTGCAGGAGGTCTAGATGCTGCTGTAGACCCTCTTTAGTGGGAGACAGCAGCACCAGATCATCAGCAAACAGGAGGCATTTGACTTCAGTGTCTAGTAGAGTAAGACCAGGTGCTGCAGACTGATCCAGAGCCCTCGCTAACTCATTTATGTATATATTGAACAGTGCAGGACTTAAGCTGCAGCCCTGTCTCACTCCACGACACTGAGGGAGGGATTCTGTGTGTTGGTTACCAATCTTAACAGCAAATTTGTTGTTTTTGTACATTGATTTGATGATGTCATATGTTTTTTCCTCCGATGCCGCTCTGGATTAATTGAAGAAAAAGAACTTTATGCCAAATGGAGTCAAAAGCTTTTTTGAAGTCAATAAAGCATGAGAAAATTGTGCTTTTGTTTTGGTTGGAAGCCAATTTGACACTTGCTCAGGACATTTCTGTCTGTAAGAAAATGGGCTAGTCTGCCGTTTAGGATGTTGCAGAAAAGTTTACGTGGGTGATTCTCACGAAACCATTAAAACACCATGGCACTAATGATTTTAAATATAAAACGTGTAATTTAGTAAAATAAAAAAACATCAGAATGAAGACAATACAGTTCTCTACCTTGCACAATGTGTAATTTCAACATTAGAATTAATAATTTTTCTATTTTACTGCATTTTCTGCTGAAATTCTCATTACCGCAATGCGTCCGGCTGTGTTTGAATGTGTGTTATGTTGTAATTTAAACAAATTAACAAAAATATTTAGAAAAAATAAATAAATTAATGTTCCACTATATTATTTTAGATGACAGAAAAAAATATTTACTGAATATTCATGTATAATAATAATGAAAAAAAGTAGGAAAATGATGTGTCCATGCCTTATGTTCTCATCCTCCGCAACATTTTTTAAGGACTGTTTAAACACACACATACAGAATTTAAATCCATTTTTATTTTGAGTGAAGGAGTACATGGGCCAGTTACTTCAAGATGGCTACCAGGTAAGATCATCTTTTATATCTCTCCAGTTAAATGTTAAAAATTATATTGTCAGAATGTTAAGACGACATTTTGATTATCATTACCGAAACAGGACGTTTTCTACATTTCGAAAATTGTTAGATTTACAATTTTTTAATGAAAATGTACTTTATTAAGGTCTAATTATATGCATTGAGAAAAAAATAGCAAAGCCATCATGGCTTCTCTATTGTTAGCAAAACATACTGAGGCACCTCATCCTCTGCAACACCATTCTCATATACCGCAACCATTTAAGGCCAGTTGCGGTAAAGAGAACTTATGTTCAGGAATGAGAATTTAAGCATATTGTGTATGACTTTTAAATATCGCTTATAAATTTAATAGCAATTTAAAATTTACTAAATATTGATATTTTGCTTTATGATTTGTTTCATTGTAGACAGTCAACAAGTGAGAGAAAAAAAATCTTTAGCAAAGGCCAGGTTGACAAAATTCAGGGAGAAATTACACAGCAACCAAGAACTGCTCGACGAGTACAGAAGGAGAGAGAGAGGTTAGGTTTGGAGATGTTACAGCAGGTGTAATTAGCAAAAAACACCCTACAGTGTTAGGAAATGTACATGAGAGTACACACACACACACATACACACACAACCCTTTAGCCACTACTATAACAGGGATTTGGTGCTGGATTACGTGTACTGTTCATACTGTGGGAAATTCCCGCCACACTAAGGCATGTTGGTTGTGTGACTCTTAAAGTGACAGCAGCCTAATAAATTTGCTGCACTCTGTCATTAATTTTAAGTAAAAACAAACTTCAGTAGTTTAAATGAATACATTTGTTACAATTTAGTAATAATTGAATTAATACAGTTATTTGTTCTTCTGTTTGTAATTTGTTTGTTTATTTTCTTGTTTACTTAATTTTTCAATTTATTTCAAAGACTAAAATTAAGCTCTACCCCACCCCACAACTTCAGGCCCAGTATAGAATACACACACACACACACACACACACACAAGCATCAAGTCTATACTATATGAAGATGTGTACATAAAAGGTTTTCCCCCCATGTTATGAGACATGCTTATTTAATGTCATGCTTTCTTTCCGGTTCCAGGTATCAAAAACGAAAACAAACTGGCAAAATAAAGAAAACTGAAGAGCTGACTACAAAGCAACATGAAAAAAAAGACAGTGGCGGGAAAACTCAAAGCGTTATTATAGAAGAAAGAAACAGCTTAAAGCTGTACTAGACACAACACCATCTAGTGAGGAAGATGATTCACTTCAGTTTATTCAAGAACCAAATGAAGTTCAAGAAAATCTTCAAGAAGCTGCACCAAAAGAACAGCCATTCTTGTCTCAGCAGGTACATGTCCCAGTAAAAAAAAAAATCTAATTTGCAATTTTGTCAAATAAATCTATTTTAAAGTTTGACTGAACTTTCAAATGTTGAAGTCAACATTATAAATACGTAAAATTATAGTTCATTTAGTAGGAACAACTTATATTATTAAAATATTAAAAAGCAGGAGCTTAAAATGTCAGGTTTTATGGTCAGGTCCAACTAATCGATCACAGATTATGCTCCTGAATAACTTGTGTATTTTTGCCAAAATATTTATGATGACAAACATTTGTTACTAAGATTTAAAATTTTAGCTTTTTAGTGTTTTTTTTATTATATTAACAGTAATAATAATTATAATAAATAAATAAAATAAAATAAAGAATACAAATAATTAATATTAATTATTGTAACAGTCCTGTTTTATTTCAAGTATAATTGTAATTAAGTTAAACTAAAACAACATACACTATTCTCGAAAGTTCCAAAGCTTAGCAAGCTTAGCTGTCTTTTTTTAAGATTTTGAGTTACCAACTACTTTTTTTTTTTTTTTTTTTACAGCGTAATGACATCAACTCAACTCCCCCCAAAAATGAGATACAGGCACCAAGACAAATAAATACATCTACCCCAAAAGAATCACCCAAAACGAAGAAAAGAAAAAAAAACACTATCAAAATTGAGGGGAAAGTTGCGCAACATGGAAGAGAAGCTTCTGGAGAGGACTATAGAGACTATAAACCTAAGGAAAAGACTGGGAAGACTTGAGAAGAGGGAGAGAAAGCTGGGACTTGTGAACATGGAAGGCAGAGAGGTCCAAAAAATATCCAGAAAGAGAAGTCACCAGAGAATATTACCCAACAACCAGAGAAGATTAATGTGTAGAATTATTAGCCACTTCTTTCACCAAGATGAAGTTTCGACTGTAATAAATGGCAAATCTGGTGAAAATCAAAAAAATTGCCAGATATTTCGCAAGAGAGCCTTGACAGACAACATGGAGATTTGCCATGACAAATCTTCATAGACAAACTTTCCATGTCTCAGTTCTGTAAACTTAAGCCATTTTGGATTGTCCGCCGTAGAATAAAAGATAGAGGAACATGTGCTTGTAAAACACATTAAAATTGTGGCCTGAAGATAAAAAAGCTGCATCAGTTAGGAATCGTAGCCACATCCTCTCCAAGGGACATTGTGCAGGCCAGTGTGTGTAGTGACAATGATATGTCCTGCATGTACAGGACATGCAGCAATTGCAAGAATAAGACATTTCCCACAACACTGGATCCTTCACTGAAAGAAAACATTATAATATGGGAAGAGTGGGTTACAAAATCTGTACCAAAAAAAGTACAGGTGGGCCCACTGAAGAGAAGGAAGTGAGGAATGTTTTTCTTGAGAAGAGACATACCTCCATTGAAAAGCTTGTAGAACTGACACAGGACCACCTCACCTTCCTGTTGTAATGTTTTTCCTAATGTTTTCTTTTTTGGCTTTTGTATTTTTAAGCACTACACAATAAAACTGTTTTGAAATTGAATGCATGATTGTGCAAATATTATCAGTTTTTTCTACATTATCTCAGACTAGTATACTAGTCTCAGTATAAATCTCACACTAGTATACCTATTATCATTACCGAAATAATTAAAATCATTTCCGAAACCTATGCATCATTACCGCAACAGATGTTCTTTAGATGTTAATTTAATTAATAGAAAAATAGTACTTTGATTTTAAATCCATGTGCAGAATCGACAAATTATGTTCTTTCAGGTTTGTTGCATCATTTTGAAAAAATGTCAGGTTTCATCGAAATATTTAAAAAAAATTGGTTGTAAATTGTGGAAGGCGTTGCGGTAATGAGAGAAATCCATCAAAATTTAAAAAACTGTTAAATTAAAAATATATATTATTTCAGAATTTCAAGTAACTGTGCATGACTACTAATAATCAATTTTTTGAAATGTGAAAATGTATTTGCTTTTCTAAGAGTGTTGATGTTTTCTGTCTGTTGCGGTAATTAGATTTTTTAGGACTTATTTTGGAAATTATGTTCAAAAAGGTGTTAAATGGTAAGTAAAATTTTTTAATTAATGTTCACAGTGTTCTAGACTTTGTTACTAATATCTTAAAAAAAAAAAAAGTTCATTTAAGCATTTTTAAAATTTTCATGCTTGAAATTTTTAAAACCAAGATTTCGTGAGAATCACCCACCTAGGTTGCTGTTTACACATGCCACGGTAGTTATTGGGGTAAAATCTGTCTCCGTTTTTATGGATTGGGGTGATAAGGCCTTTGTTCCAAATGTTGGGGAATATACCTGAACTAAGGATGATATTGAAGAGCTTGAGGATGGCTAATTTGAATTTGTGGTCTGTGTATTTTATCATTTCATTTAGGATGCCATCGACACCACAGGCTTTTTGGGGTTTCAGGGTTTGTATTTTGTCTAATAGTTCAGCTAGTGTAATTGGAGAGTCTAAGGGGTTCTGGTAGTCTTTGATGGTCGACTCTAAAACCCTTAGTTTTTCGCACATTGCATTTTGTTCCTGATTGTTGTCTATATTACTAAAAAGGTTGGAGATGTGGTTTATCCAAACATCTCCATTCTGGATGGCTAGTTCTTGATGGTAAGATTTGTTTAGTGTATTCCAATGTTTCCAGAAGTGGTTGGATTTCCAAGGACTCTTCAATTTCTTTCAGTTGACTTTTTGTGTTTTTTGTGTTGACTTTTTTCTTTCTTAAAAAATATTCCTATATTGTTTAAGTTTTTCATGATCGAGATGACAGATGTTCTCATTGTCAGCATCTCTGAGTTTCTGGTTTGATAGAATTCTTACTACTTTCCTAAGTCTTTTGCAGTCATTGTCAAACCATTTCTCAGTGGCATGTGGTCTTGTTGCTTTTATTTTTGTGGTTTTTAAATGTGATAATGTTGCTGAGACCTCAAATATTCTGGTCAGCTTGTCTACTGCTAGGTTTGTACCTTTGACTCTCTCTGTTTCTCTCTCGGTCTCGGTCTCTGTCTCTGTTTCTGTGTGTGTGTGTGTGTGTTCACATTTTGTCTGCACATGCACAGATCTTTCTGCTGTTTCTCCACAGAGTTCCTCAAAGAGTCACTAGCTATTATCACTCCAATCACATGACACATTCCTCTTCATCTTTTCTTCAGGTCATTAAACACCTCAAGTTTCACTTTTTGTGTTAATGTGTTAATAGCTCAAATTCATACAGACAATGTTTTGAAATAATGAAATGGATTTAATTCATGCCACACATGTGGTTCATAAGTAGTGAGTTTTTGTTGGGGTTTTTTTGCATGTTGAGTCATTATATTGTTATTATATCTGCCTTTGCCAAAGTCAATATTGAGGATTTAGCTTTGCCCTTGTTGTCCATCAGGGCATCAATGTCATGTATGTGATTCAATACAAAGATATTATCTCTGACAGCTGATGAGAAGCTTTATTACTTGTATTTTGGCACTATGCAAAACAGGCTTCATTTTATTATTTGATTTATTGTTTGTAAAATTATGACATGAATGATGAATTTATTATTATTATTGTGTATACTTTTTTATTATTAACTTGCATGTCATTTTGCATTTGTTAATTTTAGACCCTGGCCAGTTTTGTATGAATGAATATATGTTTTTATTTGATTAAATGTGTGATTCTCTCAAGAGTTTTTCCTTGCAGCATCTTTGTCTTTCTCAGAGAGGGTTTGAGGCATTACAGTAATGACCCGAATACAAGACGACCCTGATCAGAAGACGACTCCACTTTTTCCAGATGTACCTTTTGGAAAAAGGCTTTTTGAAAAACAAATCTTGTTTTTTTTCTCAGTAAAAAAAAATTTCTTACATTATTTTCATATTGAATATTTTTCCTATTTACATTTTTGTTTTGAAAGTTGGTAAATACTGGTAAAATGTACCAACAATGACATTTAAACACTTTTTGATATACAATAAAAATAACAGGTAACGTTAGCCCATCTGAATTAAATAATAATTGGGTTATCCATCTCGTAGTAATCTACCAACATTGTATTAACAGTAGAAGTGGACTCTTATTTTAGCCTTCAAATCTGGCTATTGTCTTTGTTTTAAAATCACTTACAGAGGAAGTTTGGTCCCATCTGGCTAACATGACAGTCCCTACCGCTGTAAGCATTTTCTTTTGTTTTCACTCTCGATCTGTACAACACACAGAACATTACTCCATGACACACTCGTTTTATGCGTGTTTGGCGTCACATATTGTTGTGTGTATTATTGACATGTCAAAGTCTAGACCCTGAATATAAGACGACCGCGTATTTTTTCCAGATGTATTTCCAGGGAAAAAACATCGTGTTATATTCGGGTCAATACGGTATTTGTGACAGGACAAGGCGAACACATCGAAACTAACCCGGTGCGGAACCTTTCCCGAGCGCCTCGTGCTGCGCACGGACTGTTTAGAACGTGCTCGTAAACATCAGCAAAGATGGCGACGCTCGCGGAGAAGCCACATGTCGTAGTTGAAGAGGGAGATGGTGAGAAATTAAACAGATTTACTAGCAAAGTATAATGTAGTACATTCATGTCATTATGACAGGATGTGTATTATTAATCGTTAATCAAACGACTACTCCTTTAACTTAAACTCTTCAACAGCTAACAGTTACACAGCGCAGAGGGACATTACAGTAAACCAAACTTAGTCTCGTTTTTACAGTCAAAATTAAGACATGTTCATTCTCTTTGCCGTAATTAGTTATTTATTTTGAAGTTTATCTGACTTGTCTTTGTCAAAAATGTCACGCTTGGTTTATCTCGGTTATTTTTACCAATGGTATTTTAACTGGCTTGAAAACACTGTAGGGTCCTTCCAACTGTATCGTACAAACATCATGTAAATGGATATTCATAATGTTTGGGGTAAAAACTGGGATTCTTTTTGCATCCACTACATATATTGGTGCAGTTTACATACCCGAGCAGATTTCAAGCATTTATGTTTTTAGATAAATAAAATCTTAGGAAAAGTTGAAACAAATTAAGGCAAGTGTGTTTAACATTTCACTGACATATTGCTCTTTTAAAAATTACCATGACAAGAAGATTAATTGTGATGCCATAACTATATGCAATATTTGTTCTGTGTGATCTGGATGATCAGAGGAAGACTTTGGGGTTTCTGGTGACAGCCTCAGTAATGATGGAGAGAGTGGAGCAGGAAGTGATCCGGAGGGATGTGATGTGGGAAGTGATGTAGAAGACAGCGGTGATGAGGAAGAACAGAATGGAGACGCTGCAGAAAATCCCAACGCCGGCTGGGCCGAAGCCATGGCCAAAGTCCTGGGGAAGAAAACGCCAGACAGCAAACCCATCATCCTCCTGAAGAACAAAGAGATGGACAAGATCAAAGAGAAGGAGAAGAAAGGGCGCCTGGAGAAGAAGAAACGGGTAAACAATCCCCAGGGCTTTACCAGATCTCATGCAATTTAAGATTTCTGTAAACCGCTTCTTTTGTATCTTATAAAGGGGTAAAATGTTTAATATTAACCGTATCAGAGCTTGAATGAACTGGAAAACATATATTTATGCTCTGTTTTTCTGTAAAAAACATGTTGAAATAGGGAGTAATTTAGCTGAATGATTAAATTAGTCAATAAAATAAGAAAACACTTTTTAAATTTAGATTTTAAAGCCATGTGTGCCAAACTGTAGCTCACTATGGATATATATTTATCTTGGAGCATATGCAGATGTTACTTAATGATGTTCATTTGTGAATGATGGCAACCTAGTTTAATACACAGCATAAACTTCTAAACATTTTAAAAACGGTGAACATTACAAAAACCCGTTTTCTTCAATGCATTTATTTGAAGAGGCATTAAATGGCCAACCCCTTTATGCATTTACTTACTTTTTGTTTACAGATGGATAAGAAACGAGCATGGGAGGATATGTGTCAAGAGAAGCCTGATGTGGTTCGAGACCGAGAGCACGAGAGGAACCTACAGAAAATTGCTACCAGGTGAAACGTCATTCAGTCCACTTTTGCTCCATATAATTATCCGAGCAGTTCATGAGCTCGTTTGTTATTGGTTTTCAGTCCGTTGAAGTATAATTGTGTTGTATGATGTCTGTAGAGGTGTGGTGCAGTTGTTCAACGCTGTGAAGAAACATCAGAAGACCGTGGATGAGAGGATAAAGGAAGTTGGGGGTTCAGAGAGAAAGAAGTCCAAAATTCTGTCCTCGGTGACTAAGAAGGACTTCATTGATGTCCTGAGAGGAGCAGACGTGGCTCACAAACCGGCCGTCAAAAAAGAGAAAGTGGTGAGATTACTTTTCTGTCTTTCCTCGTCTCATAATTCAACATGAAGTCAAAATGCACTCTATTTAACTGTGTTGTTATTGACTATAATAACTGTTATTATTATTACTCTTTAGCAAATTGCAAAAAAAACTAAATGAGAACATTTAATTATAAATATTGCCTTGACAACTATTGAAAGTATTTTTAAGCTGAAGTATTAACTTTTCTATACAATAAATGAATGTTAAGTTATTTAAAAAAGATCTAAAACCTAATATAAATGGTAAAAGTGCATAACAAAATCACTAAAATTTTAATAAAAATGCTAAACTAATTCAAAGCATGATTTAATGGTTTATAAATAATGTCAAACTCTGCGGGTAATTAATCAGTGTGCATCATTTTAAACGGTTTGTCTTTGTAAATATGGACTTGTTGTGATGTGGAATATTATTTTCGACTCAGTAATATTTTGGGTGAATGCCATTTCTATAACAGCATTGTTAATCAAATGATTTATTAAAATGACTTGCTTTCCCTGTCGTCTGAAATGCTCTCAAAGATCATCAGAAATCATATCTTAAATCACTGTTTTTATTGGCATGTGCTGTTAAAGATATTGTACCTGCTATTAAATATTACTGGATATGTGCTATTTAATATTAAGATTCAGTTTATGTAAAATGAGTTTTGAGCATTTGTTGAAGAAATGCATTGTTCTTTTACTTAATTTCACTCATTGTGTCCACTTGGTGGCAGTGTTTACTCTTATTGAATTCATTAATGTAATAAGACAGGCCTAACATCCGTGCGTGGTTTCTGAGACTGACTCTTGATATTAGCAGCCTGTAGAAGTGAAACAGGAGAATCCGTCCTGGAGCGTGCTGAGGGATGATTTCATGATGGGCACATCCATGAAGGACTGGGATAAGGAGAGCGATGAAGAGCGTGAAGAGAAGGGAGGAGATGACAATCTTGAGCCTGCTGAAGACTACAGCAGTGATTCGGACTGATCCATCACTAGTGTTCTTACAGCCCCTGAGACCTGGCCTGTGCCGAGAGAGGACTCGGCATCACCTGGACTTCTCAGAGCGTGGCTCATGTGATACTGGGATGCTGAGAGACCGTTATCTGTGCTGTAGCTCTGGTCTTGATGTTGTTCATGTGTCCTGGTAAAGCAGGCTCCTCTGTGCTCTTTTCTGTATATAGACATATGCCACAGTGTTGTTGTTTTGCTAAATAAATAATTTCATGCATCTTGATTTAAGAATCTTCAGATATTTTGACTTGAAACAAGACAATTAGCATTTTTTTGCATTCAGTACACAGATTATCATTATGCAGACACCATCAAAGTGACATGGTATCCTTTTATACAGGATCCTGTAGATGAGTAGGCTGCATTCATTTGTCTGTATTTTTTGGGGCCATATTGACGTGTATATATATTGGAACCATTTTTAAATGGCACCACATCAGATGCAGAGCACATTAATAAGCCTCCTGCACGCAGAGCGATGAGGAAAGAGTGCATCACCCTCACGCTCTTTGAGTATTGTTGTCTTGTTTCCTGGGTACAAATCCGTTTCACAGGACTGCAGGTTTAAATGAGGCAAATCTGATAAATGAAGTTCACTTGATAACATCTTCCTGCGACCTCTGGAAGTCACCCAATAATTAGAATTTCACTTCAGTGAAATAGACACTTAATGATATTTAATATGCCAAATGTTTGTAAAGTCACAGCTTACACCCTTGAACCTTTTATGCTTAACTTTACCTTGATTTAATCGATTTTATACTGTTTGATACTTCATCATTAGCTGCTTGTTTTTCTCCTAACATGAAAATGAATATTAGTTCAATAATTGACAGTTTTAAACTCTTTTAATTAAACAGAATTAAACTTACGCATTGATTCGTAGTATGTGGACTGCTTTTCGTTGGTGCTGTTGCCATGGTGAGTCATCATTTCAGAGTTCCGCTGATCTTGACTTAAAATAATCGTGGTGCAAGCTCTAAACTCAGAGTCAACCTATTCAAAGTGGATTGAACTAACTCATTCAGCTGTTCTTAAACCCGAAACTCAAAAGAGTTTCCCATTTCAGGGTAAGTCAACTCAGAGTTCAAGTTTTAACTCCGAGTTGGTTGAACCTTCTTGAATTGACCATTCTGGGGAAGGTGTGTTTGAGCAGGGTTGAAGCTAAAGTCTCTTCAGGAGCAGGGCTGGAGACCCTGATGTAGTTCATCATCGTTAACCATGGACATGTTCTGCTAACGTTTGAGAAGCATTTCTCCAAATACGTATAGAAGAGGACTTTAACCCTGCTCCTGTACTGCAGGGTTTAGCTCCAACGCACCTAAACCGAGGTGTAATTAAGGTCCTCATGCTTGCTTGAAAAACACGGGCAGGCATGTTGAAGCAAGCTGGAAATAAACTTTGCTTCACAGCGGGTTTCCAGGAGCTGGGTTGAAGGAGGTACGGTCAAACCCCAGAGGTGACTGTGGAAATGCAGGTACTGTGGCTTTGCTTTAGTCCGGGGTGTCCAATCCTGCTCCTGGAGGAACAATATCCTGCATCCTGAGTTTAGATCCAACCTGCCTCAACACACTGGCCTGGAAGTTTCTATTTATCCTAAAGACCTTGTTTAGCTGGTTCAGATGTGTTCAGTTAGGATTTGAGTAAAACTGTGCAGTGGCTGCAAACGAAAATCTAGGCAGCTGACTTGCTGCCTTATGAGGCCATGATTTGCAGGTACCATTTTTGCACCTCATGAAACTGATTTGGGACAGGATTCTGAGGCAGCGTAAAGGTTTCATGATCTATAACAAAATAGAATGAGTTTCGGTGATAACTAAACGAATATTTAACTACTATAATACTGATTTCTCGTTAGAATTAACATCAAAAGTGTAAAAAGTTAATCAGAAATATACATTTACACAAACTGACCACCGAGTGCAACTTTCAGATGCCATCTTCATTTTTTTAGCTCAACCATCACGGAATGTAATGCTCAGGATTGTGGGATAATAAAGGCAGCGAAGAATACATCTATGCTGCCTTAAAAATAGATCTGATGAAGGTATCTCATGAGACAGGAAGTGAAGCTAACTGTGGAGACGTGCCTTCCTTGATGCCTTTCTACCCTGGAATGGGTCTTCCAAAGGCAGCATTTTTCAGTTTTTGGATACAGCCAGTGGCTCTCCAGGAACATGATTGGATTTACCTGGCATAGTTTGATTTGATTCTTCACCACATTAACAAAAGAGTTTATGGTAGCAGAAGCATTTTATTTTACAGTCTTGTTCTATGTATTTATTATAGTGATTACAATAACTAGATACTAACCCTGAACTTACACTAAACCTTATGTTACCTATTACTTTCTTAGGTAAGTACACGTAAATACACATACTTTAAAATAAAGTGCAACCAATTTATGCCATTGGGCAAAGCTCCTAGACCCCAAAACAAGCCTGCATGGGACTGAGGAGTAGACCAGTGGGTTCTCAATCAAAGACGCATAAATCAGCTGCTTTGAAGATCTAAAACATTAAACGGGGGTTTGACGTTAAGGGAGACATTCAAAGTGTGAATTGTTGGTGGTACTACTGGTAGGGTTTGCTCCCACATAGGCTACTCAGGTCAGGGTTTTTCACTTCTGCTACCCAATGTACACTGTACTCTTTTTTTTAAAGCTCTGCAGGACGGTGGACCTTCAGTAGCACAACAGAGGGACACTGATGTATGTGCTTGATCCTCTTTTAATCTGAATGTCCTTAAATTCAATGCAAATACAAAGTGTACGTCTCTAAATACTTAGTCTTGCTTTTGGAGGACTATTGAGTTTAGCTCCAATTTGTCCAAACACACCTGCTTAGAAGCTACTAGTAATCCTTAAGACCTTGATTAGCTGGTTAAAGTGTGTTTAATTAGTATTGAAGCAGGATAGTGTCTTTAGGAGCAGGTTTGGACACAGTAAGCTTTTGTGATGTTTTAGTTGACCACCGGGTGCCGCTGCTGTCAAAGTAGTGCAGTGATCTACAGTGTGCTTGACTTTCTGACCTCTCCCAAACTCGTTCCTGGAGCCTCACCAACACTGCACTTTTGCATGGCTACTTTGTCAATCGCACCTGATTCAACTCATCAGCTCATTAGTAGCAACTCCAAGACCTGAAATAGATGTGTCATACACAAGGAGACATGCAAAATGTGCAGTATTAGGGCGGCTCCAGGAACGTGTTTGGGAACCCCTGCTCTAGGAGAAGACAGTTCTGTAATGTAAAACTGAAATGTATATATTCATCATGATATGGGATATTCTTTTGAGCTCATTAGTAGTGTATGTTCTAATATAACAGGTCCTTTCATCAGAGGCTCACTGACTGGAAGGCTAGACTTTCTCTTTATCACTCTCAGTCGAGCTATGTGTACACACCCAGTTGAGATATATTTACCCAGTGTCTGAGAGGGTACAGCACTTCATTTTGACCAACGTAAAACTCCCATTTGTCACGACAACACAGTGACATGCCACTCAGGAATGCCCGCCCTATCCAGGGCATGTTGACACAGCGCCCTAGAATGGGTCGAGCTCCTCTGTCGCTCCCTCACTGCTCATCTTGTCATAGCTGCCCATTGTCTGCATCACAAAACCTCTTGCTCCTTTCATCAGCTTGCTTGAGTCATGGCAAGTGATTGTGAGAACAGTCAGGTGGACCTTGTAATAAAATTGTTGTGCAATTTTACCACACTTAATATAATTTGGTTTATTCCCTTACATCCCTGACCTCTTTCTCCCTCGCTCGCATGCAGTCTCACATCTGTCTGTTGGTACTGATTTAGTGATAACATCTGGTTTACAGCGGTGGGTAGAGCCATCGGGGGTGCTCTGAGAGCCTGTCACTCCTGGTAGATTACTGGAGCGTGGGCCGGGTACAAAAGGCTTTGGCAAATGATGATTTTTTAAAGCTGAAGCTCAAGGGAGGTAAACGTAAATCAAGCAGGTGGCAGCGAGGGAGATCGAGGACGAGTGGAAGATGCCTGCCGTTACATGTTGCACACAGATACACAGAAAGGGTTATCAGCGAGATTTGTGTGCACTGATGCAACAGCTGGACTCGCTTTCCCATTCCTTATCAGCTGCCTATGTCATAACAGCAGTAATACCAGAAGCTACTATTTGTATTATTATTATTTTTTCAGTATACTAAACGAAGCAAGATAACAGGGCAGATTAGATGGGTGGTTTTGTGCTGATACCTCTGTCTCATTTAATTTAATTTATAATGGTTATAAATAACTGTACCACACTGCAGAGTAATACAGAAATTCAACATGTTCATGTCTGACACCTTAATACTGTTTGTATGATGATGGATATCCTACATGAAGACCATGAGAGGTGACAGTGTTTATTTTTTTTATAAGAAGTCATTTTAGGGGATGATGCTAAAATGTCAATCCTGTTAACATGATTTTGCACTGAAAACAATGATAAGTGGATTTTCATCAACATTAAACCCTTAAAACTTTCAGTTCAAGGCTTTTAAAATAAAAACTTCACATAAAAATGTAGCCATAGTGTAATGAATTAAAGCTTCTACGTGTTATTTGATGGATATAATGCTTATTACATTGTAATTTCAGTTCAGGTGTAATTACACACTTTAAAATTGCCCAATTAGTTTTCATTTCTAATGTTGTTTGAGCATAGTATTTCCACTTCCTCCCCAACGTCAGCTACCTGACTTGTTAAACAAAATGATAAAGTTTATTTTTATTTTTATGACATGGCTATAAACGGCCGCTAGCGTTTTAGCGCAGGTGACGTGGTCTGCACGGACTCTGGCACCTCGGAATCATTTCTTGCTAGTTTTGTGGTTTACTCTGCTTTTCTTTTGGGGAGGTTCAAATGAGTCCGGTCGTGTCAGAGTGGAAGGACCCAGTGGGCGTTAGGACCTGGCCGCAGTGCTGAAGAGATATTTACACCGAAGCGCTTGGTAAACCCTTGCGCTGACGAATCCCTCGGACTCACCGTGATGACCACAACCACGTGGTGAAGCCAGTCCTATATAAATCTCTCTCTCCAACCGGCTGCCTTCAGATGTGCATGTGTGTGCTGGCACAGGGACCGGAGTTTTCCACCAGAAGGAACAGAGGAGTGCGTAAACTCAAAAGGAAATCGCTTTTGCCTGCTCTGTATTGTTTATCCCATCACCCGTACTCTTCTTCTCTGTCGAGCAACTTTAGGACGCGTGAGACAGCTACAGCTTCATTTTCTTCAGCATCTGCACGTGAGGAGGAGGAGAGGCTTCTCCTGGATCTCCACATCTTCTCATACAGCGAGGGCGAGTGGGAGGCGTGATTGTGCGGCGCTTTGGAGAGAGTTTGCGGCGCTCTGATGCGGTGGAGGTGCGCGCAAAAAGCCCGCAGGCGACGCGTCTGTCAAAAAGAGAGCTTTGCGAAGCAGAAACTTTTGATGGACAAATCAATGGCTCTTCTAGTGCCCCGTGATTCTGTGCACTTGCTATGAAGTGATTTGGAATGAAGATCTTAGTTTCTCTCCAGCATATAACGCATCTGACTGACCATTTCGCGTTGGCACCTCGGATGGATTTGCAGGACATTAAACAGACGTTTGCCATTGATAATAGCGTGCGCAAAAAGTTAAACTTGGCTTCGCCATCGAAATGATTGGGCTTCTGAGTAATTTGATTCATTAATTAGCCTGTTTCAACCTCGCTTCAGCTTCAAAAACAAAAGCACAAAATGAACTTGTACGTCTTGAGTCTCCTTCTGACCTTGGATTTAGCCACAGTGGCCGTCAGTTTATCCACTTGCAGCACTCTGGACATGGAGCAGTTCAAAAAGAAGCGGATCGAGGCCATCCGCGGTCAGATCCTCAGTAAACTCAAGCTGAACAGTCCTCCCGAGAGCTACCCCGAGCCCGAGGAGGTGTCCCGGGACATCATCGCCATCTATAACAGCACACGGGACCTGCTGCAGGAGAAAGCCAACGAGCGAGCCGCCACCTGCGAGAGACAGCGCAGCGAGGAGGAGTACTACGCCAAAGAAGTGCACAAGATAGACCTGCATCCCTCCTACCCTGCCGAGAGTGAGTGATTCAACGCTGTGTTGGGGATGGGATTGGGTTATGGTTTAACGGAAAGCGTGTAGGATCGAACCTTGACTTCTGTGAGCTCAGTTTACCTCAGTGCGTAAACACTTGGGCTCCATGCCACCCCCAGACTGAATGAAATAGGCATACATAAAAATATATAATATTCAATACAAGCAACACGGAACCTCTCAAGGCACATTTTTTAGCCAACAAAGTTCCAACACTGCGTTTGATATATGTGACCCTGGAGCACAAAAGCAGTCATAAGTAGCACATGTATATTTGTAGCAATAGCCAACAATACATTGTATGGGTCAAAATTAATAATTTGTCTTTTATGCCAAAAATCATTAGGATATTAATGTCTCATGTTCCACTATCATGTTCCATGAAGATATTTAGTAAATTTCCTAACAAAAATATATAAAAACTAAATTGTTGATCTATAATATGCATTGATAAGAACTTTATTTGGACAACTTTTTAAAGGCGATTTTCTCAATGTTTAGATTTTTTTGCACCCTCAGATTCCAGATTTTCTAATAGTTGTATCTCAGCCAAATATTGTCCTATCCTAACAAATATGTTGATGGAAAGCTTATTTATTCAGCTTTTCGATGATGCATAAATAAAAAAATGGACCCTTATGACTGGTTTTGTGGTCCAGGGTCACATATAAAATACTTACTTTTATATTTTTAGCATCTCTTGTAAGTTTCTTTGAATTAAAGCATCTGCTAAATGCATACATGTTACAGGCTTATGCGTAGAGCGTTCCAAATAGAAAATTGGCACTACATTTACCAAAATTGGCAGTTATTACAGTCATTTAACAGTGTGGCTTGCATGTCCTAAGATATTGTGGCATGGTTCTGTCACGGCGGACCCCAGATCTGCACGGCCCTTCATGCTTAGTAGTGATGCCACTGTTTAAGCCAGCTTCAATAAAAGAACCAGCGTAATAATTCAATCCTGTGTGCTAAGAATTAAACATGTGCTGGTTATGCTCTGCAGATCAGTCCATGGATACCTTTTGCTTTGTGTTTTGTGTAATTTATTTTGTCATCTGTAATTTATAAAAAAATGAGGTTGGATGTTGTAGCCCAGAGTACTCGTTATCCAATCATTGTCTGATGTGAACCTCATGTCAAATGTGAGGTGGCATGGTTTTACTTTGTAAAGTTCAGTCTCTTTGGAGTAACCTGAGGTTAGGCTGCTGTTTCATTGGCAATGCGTCACTCCTCTGATGGGTTTGAATACACAATCTTTCAGTTACAGAACAGATTTAACCACTAAGCCACATCATAGTCTTGTGTGGTCTCCCCAGATCAATATTTGTGCAGCTGTTTGCAGCGTCTTTACATCATTTACGCAAATCATTTGAAAAAGTATTTAATGTTCCCTTTTAGCTACCAAGCAAGTCAGCATTACAGTACTTTTAGTTCTAG